>OY101435.1:4493405-4694680 GCA_956483605.1 Tuberolachnus salignus | reverse complement strand
CGGGCCCTTAGCGTCGCGCGTACTTCTCCCTAGGCGCGGTATATAAACTCTGCGCGCGAACGATCCGTGAAAATGTCAAACGTATTATTATTATATTATATAAAAGCCCGGCCCGGCCCGGCCCGTCGTATTATACGCGCCGACAACGACTCCCCGTAAAGCCGCCGAACCGTTTCGCCCACCCCCTCCCCCACCCACACACAGGGTCAGGTACGTATACGATTTCGTTCCGTCGCTCACCGTAACGTGATACGCGGTGCACTGCGGTTCTACTGCGATTGTGTTCCCGGTGCTCGGTACGGACAACGGTTACGATTATTATTAACAGTCGGACTCGGTTAACTCTCCATGTTGAAGGGACCGACGAAAAAGTTCCGGTTGTTCAACAATTCGAGTAATCCGAAAAAATAAAAAATTTGGTTAGAATTTTTTTTTTTAAAAAAAAAGTATGTATATATATATATATCTACTATTTATTTATATGTATGTATAATTTTAAAAATGTTTAAACAAAAAACAGAAAATTATTTTATTTTGTTTGAGTTTTGTTGTTGACCGTGAAGCAGCTGCAGTGAATCGTTCAATTATAATTAAAAGCTTCAAAAAGTTCATCACTGACCTATGGTTTGTTTTCAACAATTCGCCTCATTTAATTATAATTTATCTGTGCTTGTGCAATCGCGGGGATGGGGAGTTTAGTGCATTCTCGTTCCTCTTCTTCATCCGATGATTGAGTACATGTGATAAATATTCGCACATTTCCAAGTCATTGTGAGTATTGTGATATAGTCATCGAAAAGAATATTTACACCTTGCCTCACGTCGTCCCAATTATTTATCGTACTGTAATTGATTCATCACCCATATTTTCTTTAGAAAAAAAATCGAAACTTCCATTTATTCACGGAAATATTCGAGTTAAACAAGATTTGTTTGCATTGTTTAAACAGGAAATTCTAGGGACCGGGGAAACAGTTCGAGGTATTGACGATTTCGAGTTAAAGAAGTCTGTTAGCCACGGTTCGAGTGTATTATTATTATTATTATTATTATTAAAAGGCGGGCGCAAAAGTGTACGGGAACAACAAAAATACGCGTTTACGTAAAAAAAATCGATATGGAAAAACTTACAACGCAAACGTTATTTTTTTAAAATATTTTTATTTGTTTTAAAGAAGAGCAATAATAAATACTCCTCCGTAATCCCTATAACACCGTCGTCGTTACCATAATATTATATTTTTGCGATATTAATAATCCGTCAATTGTCGTATTGCGACGCGATCGTGACCGGTAGTAAACGTCGATAATTAAGTGAAAAAAAAAAAAAAAAAAAATACGCCCGGGGCGGTATTCGAACCCGCGGCTCCGCGCGCCGGATAATCGATAAATATAAAATAATAACAACGGGTTACGCTATAGGCGCAGCTACGGCGGTGTGCGGCGGTCGCACGCCGTGCGAGTCGTCGTTTAGACTCTCGCCGAAATGTAACTATAAATGCAATTATGTAACAAAAACTGAACAAGATTTAATATCTAATATTAATATAGTTCAATTTAACGTTATTATTGTGTCTCATTACGAGACACATTTTGCAAATCGGTGCCAATCGATATCCGTCGTATCAGACGGATAATATTAGTTTTTTTTTTTTTTTTTTTTAAGATTTTTGAAAAATTATGTTGGGACGAGGTGTGTTTTTTTGCACCTCCTGCGAAAAATACCTAGCCACGCCTATGATAATAACCCAAAAGTGACGTGAATTTAAAAAAATTAAAAAAAAATTAATAATGATAAAAATTGGCGCTGCTTAAACAATTGTAGGTGACCTAGACATAATAATATTGTACACGTCTATTATTCAATGTAGTAAAAAAAAAATAACCATTTATTATAATATATTTAAATTAAAAGTCTTGTAATATTCGGTATACTGTATGACGCGAATATTTCTAAAACTCTATTTGAATTTTTTTTTGTGCTAGTCTTGTACGCATATGCGATTAACACTAAACCTTCTAAACGCGTGTAATTCAAAGTTTTATACATATATAGGGGTACGGAAATTACACCACACCATAAATATAATAATAATAATAATATCGTCTTTCTATTAAAAGTTTTACAATTAGTTCATTATTATTTGTCTTCAATCGATACCCACCCAGCCACTCACCCGCATTTAAAGTGTCGCCTGAGCATATATGTTATACGCCACTGAGAACTGATTATACCAAATAACAATACAAAATACACGGTATAATAGTTATAATATAATCAGTCAGTGGCGTAAATTCAAATTTTTCTTGTCAGAAGGGGAGGAGTTCATGGTTTATATGTAATTGTTAAAAACTATGGTTATTACAGTTACGTAGCTACACATTTTTTTTTTTTTTTTGGGGGGGAAGGTTCAATTAAATTTATATATATTATATATACCATTGGCTATATTATATTATATTTCGTTGTACATAAAAAAATTATAAATTAAAAAATTAATTCCAGTCGTCTCGTTTTTTTTTTTTTTTTTTTTTGACAATTCATATCATTTCATCAACAGTTGTTTCAACTTCTCGGTGAATGTCCAACATAGTTATTTTTTTTTATGAATCTGGGGGGTCCAGTACCCCAGGACTCCCCCGTAAATACGCCACTGTTATCAGTTATCTGTGATAAACTTTTAACGTTCATGGGAGTGGAAGGGAAAACAGAATCGACAAAATTCAATTCGCTATCATTTAGACGCTAGAGACAGACAGACTATAATAGAGAAAAATACAATAAGTAATGAAACACCACTTAATAAACGATTCGACAACAAACGACACGATATTACTTTTTATAATATATAATATAAAGTGTATACTGTTATTATACACGGTATATGATAATTTATTGTCGAATTGTAATATTAATAATGTACAATTATTAAAGGTTATATATTATAGAAACGAAACATGTACGTGGAACAAAACGTGATATTTTATCGAAGGCGATAATATTTCGTTATTCGAGTACTCGCAGCTTGTCCCCGAATATATATATAATTTTTTTAAAAATGTACACGTCGGGAAAAAATTTTTTTAAAAACAATTGTAACCGAATATTCCAATAGATAAGAACATAAAAAAAAATAAAAATGTATACGCGCATTATATTATATTGCTTAGCGTTACAACTAAAACGTTTGCAATTTATGGGCCGAAGCCGAAGTACAATTATATTTGCATACGTCATTCCGGATGATCGTTTGACCGGGCTACGAGGGTTTTCGATTCGTTAAGCGAATTATACGCAGTCGGGGTATAATTATCATTCGTAATGCAGTTACATTGTAATTATTTTCAGAAAAGGTAAAACAAAAATTAAAAAAAAAAAACCGTCGAGTTTTTGGCGGTTCACCCTCGACATTGTGTTATATAGTAAGCGAGACATTATAGTATGGTAATCATACGGGGCGATTGATATCAATTGTAGTCACATTCAATATCTCGGAAAGTATTGACTTTTTACGGATTTTTTTCTTTTTGACAATATAAGAAACGAAGAGCTCTTCTACAGATATGTAACCGACACACAAATACTCTCGCCCTACCCGTCACGAAACGACAAAACCCGAAAGTGGATTGTCTCGTCGACGGGCGGACGAAAATTAAAAACGTCAACACCGAAATGTATTTTAACGTCATTTATTTGTGGATTTTTCAATATAGACCGGTGTATTCGAAGACGGTGGTTTCACCCTGGAAAATAATGGCGACCGAAACGTATCGGTAACGCAACGTTTTTTTGGAGCTGCTGTTGTTTCTTGAAATGGCTGAGAAAATCCGGGAAAAAAAGTCAATACTTTCCGAGATAATGAGTAATAAATAGCAATAAAAAAAAAAAAATAAATAAAAAAATACCGTACACGCCTACGCGGGCGAATGCGCGTGTTATCTGGCGCTAACATGTCCAATGACGAAAACACGACCTTTGTCTCGATTAGGAAATCATATTATTTAGATTTTAGACGGGGAGTCCACACTTGTCGGCGACGCGCGAATTGACACGCCGGCCTCGGTACCGACGACGGCGCACTATTTTTTACATGTGTTACGCGCGCGCGCGGGTAAAAAATACGTCATTACCGCTCACGACCCCCCGGCAAATCCTGCGTACCGCATAGTAAAATAAAATAAATGCATATACACAATTATATATGCACGGAGGTATAGTATTATTGTCTACACTCGCACAAAAAAACCGCGGCGAGGGGATTAAAAGTAATATTACTCGTACGTTACTCGGAAATTTTAATTATTATTTTTATTTTTTTTTTTTTTTTTTTTTCCCACTGACGTATCACTTTAATGTTGTTATTATTATTATTTTTTTATAATTAAAATATTCGAAGAATATTAAAAAAAAATATATAACACGTAGACATAAGCAGGGACGATTCGGTTTTAAAAATTTAATTCAAAATTTCCGAATATCGCAAACGGATGTCGAGATTTTATTATATCGGATTAAATTATTGATGAACGCCGCACGTGCTGCGAGGGTAGTTCCGCGGGTCTGAAAATACTAGTAAGTATTTCTAAATAAGCTGGTCTGGTGGCGATTTACTTGTTTAATAATATAATATATAAGTACGGGGAATATCAACGAACGGGAAAAGGCGTGTGGTCTTTTAACAATAAATCAAATAATTTCGCCAAGTAAGATCGCGCTGCCATTGCTCGCCCGCCCATTTATACGGCCCGTAAGCATGTTACGAGGGCTAGAAGTGGCGACATTATTTAACATGGCTAATCTTTTGTTAATAAATAATTATGACCTTTTACAATATATAATTAAAAAAAAAAAAAACATATTATCTAGTGTAATATCTTTTTTATAGGAGGGAGGGGGGGGCGGAAAAACAGTACCCGGGCGCCAAATTTCTGAATACGTCTCTGCAGCGAACTATCCGTACCGTATTATATTTCCAAGTCTTACAGAACCCATAATTATACATACCTATTCCATTACAATAATAAATATGCGTTAAATCCGCATATAAATGTTACAGGCGATTATTGGGAATTAATAATCAAATTATGTGGGAAAATACTGTTAAAAATCACTTTTCGTAGTAAAATAAAAATAAATGTTCGTCTTTGACCGGTCAATAACAAAAAAAAAAAAAAAAAAAAAAATAATAATAACAAAAAGAAAGACGATCCGAAAGCTTCGCGAATAGATATCACTGTTTTTCTATACATTTTGTATACATGATTTTATTCTTAGGGGATAACTAAAAGGGCGTATTGATAGAAATCGGAAACTTGCAGAATATTTTACCACCGCTATATAATATAACAACCGTGTAGTTTATTGAATTCTATTAGATGGTTAGGGTTTAGAGTAGCCGAATGTAACCGTTAATAGAATTAATAAATATATTATTATGATACCCGATAGTCGGCGGTATCGGTTTTATTTTTAAAACCGATATTTTCAGAGAAAACGTCCAATAATGTCTTTGGCGTATAAAATGAAAAAAAAATAATGGGGCTGTATTCGCAACCGATAGACCAGATTTCGATTTCAAATATCGGGTATCGGTAGCACGTGCCGGAATATCGGATATCGGTAAAAAGCGGCATACGCCCGTCTCTAATATAATAGAATATATTGTTGCTCGGTGAATATCTCATAATGTACGTACACACGATATAGTGCCGTTACTCTCCACTCAACCCGTCTATGCCAATGACGTCATTTTCCACTTTTACAACTTTGACTGTAAGACGTATATATATATATATATATATATAAATACAATATATATACACGGAGAAACCTTATTTATGAATTTCAAGATTTCCTGAATACCTATATAGGCGGTTGAAATGTGGCGTCGTATCGTGTACATATATAATATACCATATATATATATATATAAATTCCATTAAATAGGTTTTACACTTCGATTTCCTTAATTCGTTGTTCAGCAGTGCATTATGCGCGCACACACACACACGCGTTCAATAGCAAACGATTCGCATCAGGTAATACGATTTGACGTTGAACATCGTTCGTTTCCGCCCTGGCCATGTCTATTCGATTTCAATATCGTTTACGACGTAATAAATATATTGCCCAGAAATATACGTATGCACCGCCCGCTACAAGACGGTACTGGATGAATGATCGAATTTATAGTTACTGGGATCTCCGGGTAACGGCAAAACCGACCGACGGATTCGCGGTTTGTTTAAATATAATGATAAAAACATCTGAATTGGAAAGTAATACGTTTTAAAATCAAAACTATGAAAAAAAAACAAAGCGTTACGAACAAAAAAAAAAAAAAATGTCACTCTATCGTGCTGCGGGGTAGTTTTAGTTAGATTAAAAATAACATGCGATACTATAAGGTATATTAAAATAAGGTTCCCCGTAGTTTCCGCGAAAGTATACGTCAACGTCTGATGCGAACGTTTGCTTCGATAAGAATTGTATTAAATGTACATTTTTTATACGCTCCGCTTTATTTAATAAGATAAGCCATTACAAAGTATTGCTTCTTCAAAGTTTTATAAAAATAAAAATAATAGTATTTTGCCTTTATCTTTTATTAGTTTATTCGTTTAGAGTAAAAAAAAAAAAAGAAATACACAAACACTGAGTATATAATTGTTTATGTATATAGGTACTCGTATTTATTTGAAGTAAAAAAAAAAGTTTGCACTTTGGCTAGGCTTCTGTTGTAGGTGAGAAGTTATGAAGGTAGAATATACATGGTAATTTAATTGATATCTTATTATTTTATTTATGTCGATAAATCATTGGGTACGAATTTGAGCGGAGTTCAGTTGAATATATTTTGATACATTTAAATTGAAAATTGTTTTAATTTGTAACTATACAATTTTTATACTACTAGATTAAAACACGCAAAACAATGATGTTATACAACATTTGTTTCGGCATAAATAATATTTAACTTGCAAATAAAATACTTAACAATTGTATTTTTAAATCTGAAAAGATAATGGTATTTGAAAGCTGTTTGCATAATAAAGATGAGTACCTGCACCCTAGAAACATGTTTAACGTTTAAAAATTAAACTTTTTATTAAGCCGATTACTTTTATACTAAACGATTTTCTTAAATTTATTCCAAGAGGGCATTCTCTGAAGAGGTATTTTATTCAAATTATTTTTTATTATATTTTAAGTTAAATATGTATGAATTGGACATTATGAATAAAAGTACTTCAAGGATAGAAAATATTGACCCACACGGTTGTTATAATATAACTGTAGAGGTTTGTAGACTTCAAAGGCAATTTATCACCCGGCCGTCAGTGCCATCTTGAGCAGTTCTTGAACAGTATTGTGGTTTTGTGTCATGTTGGTAAGATGAATGAGTTGGGTAGCATACAAAGATATTTTCCGCAAATATATTCGTTTCAAGTTTACCGCGTAGTTGAGTAGTAAATCGAATTGCAAAATAATAGAGAAAATCCATAATAATATTTTTTTCGGTTTACTTAAATGGCATATAATGGAATATGAACAAATTGAAAAATATAAGTTTTTACGACGTTATGATCGAACAAACGTTGTTCAAATTGGTTTTGTTGGCAAAGTTAAAATTATTACATTATACCTACGATTACTGAAGATTCGGACATTTTCATTATTTTTTTATTCGATTTAATTTCACATAGGTACATATGAATAATAGGTCCCGCTGAGAAGACTCGTGTAAGGGCTCATGATATAATTGCACGGCAAATATATGTATATAAATATAATAATTGTATACATCTGGAGTTATATGTTTATTTACACGAAAATTAAAATACGTATTTTATTTTAATATTACGTGTTAACTGGCGATCTATAGTGTTTCGAGCCCTGAAATAAACGTATTTAACAAATACTATTTATAATCATAAATGATAAATGCATTTATTTTAACTGCCGTAAAAACAACTATAGGTATACGACGGCGGTACCTATTTGGATAATTTATATTAAAATATGTATAGAACAATCAAGTAATTTGCTTAGGGATGGCGCGATCCCTTATTACAGCATAAATTTTCACCAGATTTACTAATATGCAATATTAGTGATTTCCGACAGTAATCATTTAAGCTTTTTCGGAAGGACCCGCCTTCCGTTAAACCCGATTCGTGTTTTATTCAGTGCTAATACTGGATGGCGGCTACCCGGCGGTCTATTATTTCGGCTCCTAACGCGTACAGGGCGGTCCGCAAGAAGCCAATCGGAACAATAGTGCGGTATACTTATGCACGGGTTGAACAAACACAAAATAGATATTCATAAATCGGTCGACAAATCTCATCACCGACAGTACATTAACTTCACTAAGTTATAGTCTAGGTTCCCTGTACATTGTATATCCCATCTCGGTCATTAATTCCCAGATGTAACCAGTGAAATATAAACTACGTATATATATATATATAATCGCATGTTACACTCTGAACAACGATCAAATTTAAAATTATATGTGCGTACCCCGCACGAAATTCTTTATAGTATTCTGTATTTTTTACCATTGAGCTGTGCTTAGTGGTAAAAAAAAGAAAAGTTATTTCTTTTTTTTATAAAGTTCAAATGTCGATGAAAATCGTATAAATCACGGCATACCTGTTATTTTTCGATTTATGCGGACAAATATTTTCTGGCTCCATAAAAAAAGCGCAACAATTTGAGACGAAAAAACACTGTCAATTGTAATTGATTATGTATTTACAAATTAATAGAATTTTCAATTTAAATTTATCAAAGCATATTTAACAGTACAGAATCGTTTTTCGTTAGCAACGATTTATCGTCACATACGGGCATAAACTGAATTATCTTATTACATATTTCAAACTTCTCACCCACAACAGTGGTCCACCCGTGTCGGAATTTTTTTTAATTACCGTTTAAAAGTCAATTAAAAAAAAAAAAAAAAAAAAAACCGAAGCTGTGTTTATTAGTTTATTGTGTTATACGTTTAACCCGATTAACAAAGAAAATGTGTGTTATATAATTTCTTATAGCAACGATTATAATTAACTATTGAAATCAAAATAATAACTGATTTACAACCGACTTATTAGGTTATTAACATAATAATTTTATTAGAAACCGATTCATACTTGCTAATTTAACGTTTTAACTTATATCGAATTATTATTATTTTTTTTTTTTGTTCGGCAAACAGCTGTAAACGCGCATTGTATGATTATTATTGTTTTAAATTGAACAGTTATTGTGTTAGAAGACAGATATTTTTTGGTCTATAACGCTGAGTTATAAAAGATGGTACAATTATTATATCATTACACTTTAAATAACGCCTCCAACACAAATTGTTGTGTTTAACAAGTCTATAGTTTCAAATAAAACAAAATCGTGTAATATTTCAATTCGACACAGTATTACCGGTCGTTTAAAATGAATATAAGTAGGTGTACTTGGATCACGTGTTCAGCGTGAATTGTATTTTATTTTATGTTTCATATCTGCAATAAACTAAACAATTAAAAATAAAAATACTCGTACTTTGTTTTACAGTTTTTTTAGGCGACCTCAATAATATTGTCGTGCACGTTTAAGTATACGTCGAGTTATTATATGTAGTTAAAATTCTAACATTTTACATTTCGCCGCGATGAAATGAGAACCGACGACAATAAAGTTTAAGTTTTACGTACGTACAATTAACAATGCGCGCCGTTTCTTTTACAATAATATTATCTAAACGGTGTACATTTTATTGAACATTACAATATCCGTAATAATGGGTGAAAACGCGTTTGTCTCGCCTTCCGGAAATGTTGTCCCGTTTTAAATTTTTTTTAAAAAAAAAAATCCTCTAATAAAATTCAAATAATATACCGGGCGTCCCGACAACGGTTACAAACAAACAATCCATACAGGCGACAGAAGAATCGCATACGAAAAAAAAATAATATTCGTAACGAACGATAATATCGTTTCGGTAAATTTACCGTCGCGGCGGCGGGGGGGGATTCCCACACAAAAGAAAATCCTAACATCGAAAATCCCGTACTTAATATGTACGCTAAAGAAGTGTGCTCGCCGTGCGTAAATAATAAATAAAACAACAATTAATTTTATTGGAAATTAACGTCCGTGTAGCAGCACGTGCGGAAAATACTGATATCTGATAAATAACGTCTTGTTAAATGAACAACATAATATGCACCGGGGCAGTGACGTAGCCAAGACGGAGAGGGTCTATTAAAAATTGAATAATTAAAGATATATACGTCAAATGCAATTTTGGGTCCGTTTGTTTGTTTTTTTTGTTTTGTTTTTTTTTTTTTGTTTTGTTTTGGCACACCTCCATGAAAATTCCTGGCTACGCCACTGCATCGAGACATCTATAATAATAATATTTCAATATCGGACAGCTAGTTATATTCACTGTTTGGAAAGAATGCAATTCATTTTATTTTTAAAGAACGGTTAGGGCGAACGCGAATCCATTCGTTTTATTTCGGAATGTGAATTAAAAATTATAAAATTCCCAAAATACAATATTTTTATCATAGTCGTATCATATCGTTAAAGATTTCAAATAAGATGTATAAATACGTTTTATATCAGTTCTGTGTATGAACCTAATCTATCATTAATTACTTGATTTACCGATAAGCAAGGACTAGGATATAAAGGACACGAAATTTGATAAAAATGTCGGGCAGGGAGCGCGGGTATTTTTAATATTTTTATTGTATTTTATTACACGTTGACATTTTTTCTACAATAGGTCCAATACGTACGATCAACACAATCTGTAGTAAATTTAAATTGATGACCTACAAATAAAAATATAATATATATATATATATAATATAGTATCACACACGTGATTTATAACAAAATAGTTATAATATCTTACTCTTTGAAGACAATTTTGAAGGGGAGGCGTCTAAAATATATTTCCCAAGTGTGCCAGTAATAATTCTGGAGTTTTGAATATGTCCCTATGGATTAATACGAATCCGTTCGATCATAGACAAAATTTGTTTTTAAAAAACTGATTTTTGCGTCGTGGTTTTTTCACCTTCTATATAGGTTTTCGACCCTTACACTTAGGAACCGACTAACTTTCTTGTGGAACATTTCAAGGTGTTGACCAACGCTGATAGGTTAATTTTTGCTATTTCCGCTCTAATTTATCTAAACTACGGTGTGGCTTTTCATCGACTAAGTCGTATGGGTGTTATAGGTTTACACTTGATGGTACAAAATTCTACGAGAACGGTATCCGGGGGTTTGGATCAACGGTGTGTTTAACATCGAGCCCGGGAATTCAGAAAACGGCCAATCGGAGCGTAGTGGTTCTGAGAGCGTCTAAATACGCAAAATACGACGCCGGGGCGGTACGATTTCCAAATATTACGGACCGGGGGGGGGGGGTAGGCTTTCAATATCACGAAGGGAAAAATCCCGAACGATAATATTTTTAAGATTTCGTCGGAATAAATCGTTTTACGATTGTGCCATGCACCCGGGCCGTGGCGTGTATTATTGCCGTTTATTTAATTTTTAATATATTTTATTGGTGTCCGTGGGCGAGAAACATATCATACAATGGCTGCGAATAAGTCCGAAACGTCGTCGGCCCCGGGCGGTTTTGAACGGATGGCGTATTATTATACGCGTTGTCGTTACGCAATTGATTTCACGAATGAATCGAGCCGCGCGAGGGGATGACCAGAGGTCATAAGGGTTGGACCTGTCGTACGTCCGTAAGAAATTATGATTATTGTTCCGCGTGGTTGGCGTTTTATTTTCGTGATTATTTATTATATACATTGTATGAATATAATTGTGTTGCACTCGTATATTGTGCTGTCGGAAACGTATATTGCGCGCACAATACAATTTTAAAGACGGGGGAAAAAAAAGGAAAAAAATACCGCACACACATCATAAATAAACCAATATATATGCCTGACTACGTTCAGAATCTAAAATTAATGAAAAAAAAAAAAAAAAAAAACACGAAGAAAAAACTAAGGTTGCGTGAAACCTATATTTACCATGGGTTTCAATTTAAAATTGCATAATCTGGGAACGACAAAAGCGAATAAAAAAGACGATTGAATACTTTGGAAACTATTACCGTTTTTCACATAGAAATAATGAAATTAATTTTATGTGAATATCATCTATGCGAGATCGTGTTGGTGCGGTAACAACGGGATAGGTCACACACATTTTGTGTTTGTTTTTGGTGATTTTATCATGTTTATCATGTTTATCGCGACCAGTTAATAATAATAATCTTTATTTACTGAAATAAATTTTAATTACACAGGAATTAATCGACCTATATATATATATGTGGATTATGTAAGAATTTAAAAAAAAAAAACTATAAAGTTAAAAGTAGCGTACAAAATAAACTACTAATATTACATTAAAAATGTAATGAAATAAAATCATTTAAGTAGTAAATATTATTAACCGATTAAAATGAAAAAAAAAAGTACTGTTAAATAAATTTGAATATCTGAATTGAATTTCCCATGTACATTTTGGATTAATAGATGGAAAATAAAATACTGATTTATTTCTTGAACGAGTTTGGTTTACTCTAAAATTTAAGCGCTCAAAAAATACACGGCAGTTGATTATACTATGTAATAATTTAAACAACAATTTATAATTTAAAATATTAAATCTTTACTATCTAAAGTAATTATTTAAAAAAAAAAGAAAAAAAAAAGCTATTTACGAGTATTATCATATCTTGAATGAGTAATCCTATCAGTGTGACATTTAAGCGATTGTGGGCTGAAGATAAACTTTAATTTCGAGTAATATTATCAGTACACTAGATTAAGAAAGTATCAAGTTGCCTGACATTGGACATTTCTCTCGGGACCATTGCGATTAGACATGCACAAAGTCACGTTGCTTGCGTCGCCGTTCTAAAACGATCGTTTAATCGAAAAAAGCAGTCCAAAAAAAAAAAAAAAATTATTTATTCTCGTAAACCCTAAGGATTTTTTTTTTTTGCATATACACATCATGCGCAATCGGTGTACAGATGGGGTGACGTATATCTGTTGTGTACAATAAACACATATAAATAAGCCGCGGGGATAAGAGTTGATTAAAATGGTTTGTAGCTTCCATTTGGAAAAATTAACCCTTTTCGGCTTTTGACGGTAAACTTTAAATAAATAAATAAAAAATAATTAGTTGAATGCATCGATGTATATACGCGGGAGAGGCGATTAAACCCAATAACTCGATCACCAGTTTATTTAATCAATGACAATAAAACAGTAGAAGATGTGCTGCCGAAGCGGTTTATTTTTTTATAAACAGTTTAATCGGTTATAAATTAATTTTGTTGTTTATTCGTTCTTATTTGGTTATAGTGATTGCTATATCGTCGTTGCGTTAGTTGAAACGAGAACATATTTCGACCCGATGGAAATTATATTATAGTTATTGCTGACTTTTGTATATTTTTATTCGTTTATTCAATACAAATACCATAGGGTACCCGCAGGTACCCTCCCCCAAGTGCCTATGTACAAATGATTTTGGTCGACTAATACTTTATAAGTTATCGTCACTATAAGAATCAACTTTTTATATTTTAACGGCCGTGTATAATTTTATAATAATGTATATATAGTTGGACATTTTAAATTATTTTATTAAATTCAATATCAACAGAAATATGTTCAATTTTAATATTGATTTTACACTATAACTATACTTGCATTACAATATTATAATATTGAGAAATAGATAACACGATAATAAGTTTTCGTGATTACGAAACATTTGTACACTGATTTCCGTTAGTGATTTACCCTCTGATTTATTTTTATAGTTAATAAACGGAATAAATCATATTGTAGTACGACAATTTTATAAATAAAGCGAACTGTAAAAAAAAAAAAAAAAAAACTATGTCCCAAACAATAATTTTGGCAAATAAAAAAGTTTTCGTTATTTATTTTTACACACACGTTGCCATTTCTAAAAAGTTCTTATTGATTTTAGAATGGATGCTGCAAGTTTGATTATATTTGTGGAAACCGAATTAACATTGGAAAATAAATAAATTGACAAAACCCTTCGTTCTCATTGCAGCAATTTAATTAATATACATATATATGTTGGAGTCAGTTCTATATTTAAATAAATTATATAAATATATGTTTTGGCACGCAAACAAAATTGCATTAAAAACAAACAGAAACTATCAGAAAATCAATTTTTCCCAACTACTTGGGTACCTACAATTAAGGAAATTTATAATCGTGTATTTATTTATACGAATTATATTTGGTTGATAATGGATATGAATTACGTTTTTCGAATGGTTAATTTGAAAGCTATTATAGGTCACAGGAAGCGACCAAGTAGAAATAAATTGCGGTTTTAAAATGTAAAATATTTCCCATGAATATAATTATCGTTATTACCCTATCAATATATTTTAATAAGTACCTAATAAATTATTATTAAGTCAGTTAATGGTATTTCAGAAATTATAATAATAATTAGTAATACTTTATAATACTGGTACCTTAAACGATTTGTTAGAATCTGGTTAATGAGAAATATTAAATTTCGGTACAGGTTTTACTTTTATTATCTTTACAAATATTAACAATTGTAATTCTTTCTGTAGTTACAAACTAATAGAATTTCCAACTCGAAAAATTGAACTCTACAGTAGACAAGTTATAAGAAATCAAAAATATTTTCGACAATTTTATTTGATAGTAGGTATTTATTTTAGAATTTTGTATTTATACTAATCGCACAGATCTTTCAATAATATATTTCTCGATCCGCATTGAAAATCTAAATCATTTACGCATAAGCATAATATGTTACCTTATATAATGAAATGCGTCTCAAATTAGTTATAAAATCACTATTACTTACATATTACGTTTTCAATTCGATATATACGTATAAACACTAGATAAATCATTTTGTATTAAATAATCATAAGTATCGTAGAATATTTATTTATAAACTATAATATTATTTACTGCGAGCACTGCGAAGTCCCGTTAAAAAACTAAGTTTACTATTTGCTTACCAAAAAAAATTAAACCTTATGTTAACAAAAATTCACCGGTTTAATACATTAGCAACATTATATTTTATACTGTATGTATGGTTTTGTTTGCTTTATGATATCAAATCCAATATACCTCATGAAAATCTACGAACTAGTAGCGGGATAATTCGAATTTATTACTAAAAACGTTTTTATATCAGTAAACATTAATGTTTGTAGGTATACCGTACTTAAAGCAAAACTCTAATGTAATACACAATATTAAAATGTCATAATAATGTACAAACATCGTGAAGAATATAAATAATTATATTTCCCTACACAGTAGTTTTATCTCTACATATATTATATTAGAATATCTAGTAGTATTTAAACCCCATTCCACTCTTTATTATATATACAAATTTTTAAAAAAAATTGTATGATATTATTTTCTATATTGCTACAGAAACGCGGTTATAGAAGTTCACGAAAAGAATGTTTCATTCGTTTTTTTTTTTGCCATTATAAAAATATTTTATATATTTAAATTCGAAATAATTTCCATTTGAAAAATATTGGATATTTGAAGAAAACCTAGCAAAATTACAATACTATATAAGAAAAATTACTTTTTTTTTTTTTTTTTGCTAAATCGCCCGTCAAAAAGGTTTTGAAAAAAAAAACTACCTATCACAATCAATTACGGATATTAAAATCGATTGCAAAATGTTAAAACTTTTTAGTTTTCGAGTATTGATGTATTGGTTTCAATCAATCGTAAACTTATACGTACGGGGCTTTTTCTAGACATAAAAAAAAAAAAAAAAATTGAATAGTAGGTATAGTGATCATATATCTATAGCGTCTGTTTCAGTAGGTATGGTTATTTTTTCAACTGACGCGATGTGAACGGTCGTATATAGTTACCATTTTAACTGGGAATAAGAATGATTAATGAGAAGGAGGAATAAACGTTAACAATCTGCATTGGATATAATATAAAACAAGGGTAGCGGTAGCGGTCTAGTGGTTTATTATTATATGTGAACCTTCGAGTAATTAAAAACTATAGACCCCGGACATTTATTTATTCGTTTTCAGTTTTAACACGGAAATCCGATAGAAAATTAAGTTACGAAGAATTAATTAAAACTTTTATTCAATATTTTTCAAGAGAATACTCACTCACAATAATTATATACGATATAGATTATATTACAATTTGCTTTTTAAATCAATGCTTTGATTACTTTTTTTTTTTTTTAGTATGAATACCGTGTATGAATGAAAAAAAAAAAAAGTGGATTTGGAATAAATTTAACTGTTATCTTTTAATAACCGTACAAATTAAAATAAAACTTATATTTTGCTTATACAGTACAATAGAGATAGTTAGAAAATATTTAACACGAAAAGAAATTAGACATTGATACTATCAATATATTTTCTCCTCGAGAAAAAAAAAACCAATATTAATTAAGTATCGATACAGAAACCATTGAAGTTCGTATCAAACTCAAAATAAACAACCAAATGTATAGCGGACAAAATATTACGGGGAATATTAAAATCATAATTTACAGTACAAAACTACGAACATTTTGATTTTCATGAATGGGTAACCAATAGATAACAGATTGTCTTGTAAATCATATATTTTGTATTCGCCATCTTATATATTTTAAATTATTTTATTATTGATTTCGTTAATAGTTTATATAAACACTATTAACGAAATCAATAATAAAATATATATATATATATATTCGAATTGTTAGTTTTTTTAAACAAGTCGAGAAGAACGCTCTCTGCATTTTATTAGTCATATGAACTAATTAATTTCAATTCTTAGTTCACCGACCTATTATTATTATTATAACGCAGTCATACATGCAATTTATACGAATATATTATATTTGACCTAAACGTCAAAGCTTTAAGGTTTTACTTTATAAAGTAACAAGTTCTAATAATAATAGTTTAAGTAGGTATTATTAATAAAAAAAAAAAAAAAAAAGAATAAAATTGGTTCTCGTTTTGAGAACGATTTTTCATCTGAAAGAACAAACATAATTTATTTCCTCGATATAATATACTCAAAAAATGTTTTAGCGTATTATGATTTCATAACGATATGAGAGCGTATAACATAGTAAAATATCTTTTTATCAGTTTTTTTTTTATACATTTTAAATTTATATGTTAAAAATGTTAAAAAAAAAACTGATTAATTTAAAAATAAATACATAATGTGAGAATATACGTTAATCGGCTAACCTAACTAATATATTACACCATAACTTGCAATATATATATACAAAATATATTTGTAAATTATTTGTCGATTACAGCTCAGTATAATTGCTGATAATAATTACTATATAATTAGTTACTAGTAAGAAGCGGTATCCGACTCCTGCATATCAGTAGATATGACCAACGATTAGATTCATTAGTATTTAACACGAATATTAGACATTGTTAATAGATTGTTAGATACAAGCCGGGAACAAAATATAATTTGCTATATGTACAAAATCGATAATTATAATTCACTGTGTTTGTAGTACGGGATAAAATATACCAAACTCTATTACAATAAATTTGCATTTTTAGACTATGATAGGGAGTAATAAAAGTTAATTTCACTTAAAATCTAACCGATTAATTATATTTACTATTTACATTTTGTTCGGCTAAGGTTTCAGTTGTGATTTAATTAGACTGATTGAAGTTAAATGGAGAACGACTGCCGCACGAGTGTAGGATGCATATTTGATGTGCGTCTAATTTATTTTCAGATCTGGTAATTTTAATTTGTCGTCATTTAATAGTGACGGACATTTTACGGTTATAGGCAATTTGACCCCATTACAAATAGAGACGCTTTAGATTTGGGAGTACGTTACAGGCTGCATAATTATTCTATTGTTGTCCGTGATACTTTTTACGGGCTTTTCCTTTATTAAGGAATTTTAAAGATACAATTTTGATTACTCTTTTTATTCCTTTAGAGATTTTTGAGCCATTCTATTTCGACAGATTTTAAGTATGTCCATATACTCGTGCTCTGTTCAAGTAGTCCGTGTTAAGTTTGTTTGCAATGGATAAACGTTTCCGTCAGGTGGTACCTATATATAGTTTGACGAGCGTATTTACTGTAACTGTGTCGTTTAAAGAGTTCCTTTAACATGCAATTTACACAGAGCTTTTAGTTGGTAAGATATATATTGCGTGTATTGATATTTTTCGCTGATGTTATATCAACGTATCACCGTAAGAATCATTGGTTGGAAAAAAAAAATACAAAACACGAGTACGGTGATGAGCATTTTGTATGTTATTTGTCGATACTTCTTAATCCGGATTAGCTAAATTCGATGTTAGTTTTGGTTATGTTAGAGTGTAATTCGTATTATTGGTAAGTATAATATATTTATGCAAATTTCATTAATTACGGTTGTTGGTATTATTTTTAAAATTTTGTTAAAGGGCTCGGAGAGGTTGAGAATAAAATACTTAAAATGATCCGGAATATAAGATAAAAAAAAGCGAGGCATGGGATTAACGGTTTTGAAACCAGATTTCAATTTTGTTTTCTAGTTTTCCAGGTTTCGGTCGAAGCGCGATTATTGGTAATCGAAAAATTGAATGCGCAATTCGGTATACAAATAACGGAAATACACGTTGTTTTTTTTTTTTTTTTTTTTTCAAACTATGTTTACCCATCAATATTTGAACGATAAAGTTTAACGTCGAAAATCGTAATTTACGAACCTAACAATTTCAATTCAAACATCAAGTCCCGCAATATTGTCCAGGTTGTCGATGTAAAACGTCATATTCGTCCGTTAAAAACGGCCGTACCCGGGGGGGTTAAACGGGTTAAACAAAAATCAAATTTTACAAAAACCGGAGAAATTTTTGTAAAACTCGCTCCGACCGCCCCGCAACGATGGCATATCATTTAACTACAGACCAAACTGGTTGTTTCGCCCATACGGGTTTTCGGTTATTTTATAAGATTGTGAATTTTTTAACCGTGGCGAAATTATTATACATACATACATATATATATATATATATATGTCACTACGTATACAGTTATGTAATATATGTACAATGTAACGATAGCGCGTTACCCGAACGCGGTGAACGCGTATAACAGCATGTGATAAGATATGTTATCGGAAAGCTGTAATACTCGAACGCGTTTGCGATACGACACGGAGAATTACTGAAAATGTAAATGTGGTTCGCCGAGACGGTTGTCAAAAACACGTACCGACGAGAGATAAACAACAACAAAAAAAAAAAAATCCAAGTACCTGTGTAAAATGCGAAATCGATTTAGCCCCTAACCCGCCTAATTAACGAATCGCATTAAATTAAATACAGGGACGTACGTAATTACGCCCGTGATTACGCGCGGTGGTCGGCTATTAAACGGCAATATAACTATATGACGACGACGACGACGATGATCGCCTGGCCTACACCTGTACACTTACAACATACTAATTACACCGCGCCCGTGTAATATTATAACAGTTTCGTTAGTTTCGTTTTATAGGCCACCATTAATAATACGTTTTGTTTCCACGCACAACACAACGGCCGAACATCCTCAAGGGAATCGCGACGGTGTGCAGCAGATTGCTCTTCTCCGGACGCGTACAACAATACACAGTCCATACGCGTTATTATATTTATTTAAGCTTGCACGTGTCCGCTCCGTAACGACACCGTTGTCACCGATACTACAAACGGGGATGGATAACGAAATACGTTTAAACATTTAATTAAAATCAACGAGTAAATACAATATTTATCGGTAAATACGTATAACGCTTTGTTCACTTTAATGCACTGTGTATGCGCATGTAGATCAATCAGTATAACAAACATGTCCATTCGCCATCACGATAAATTATTATATAGTCACTGGGCAAGGATTGTGCGGTATATAACCGTAATCTGTTTAGTATTTTCTTTGATAATTTTGTGTTTACGAAACGCGCAAATCATCAAGTGAAAATTCTATTCGAATACAGAATAAAAAAATAATTTTTAAAAAAAATTTCCCGCGTAAATAACATCGAATCAATTTAAAGCGATCGTGTTGTATACGAATAATTTACGTATATAAAAAGTAGAATAAACTTTAAGAAAATTTTACTGTATGCCGATAATCGATTATTAATATATTGTTTTGATATACTCGTATAAAAGTATCTCGATTTACGATTTAATAACGAAAAGGACACGTTTTCTGTATAATTGTTGAAGTGTCATAAAAATATATAAAAATCAATCGCTTAGTTTATGAAACACAATGGGCTTGAACATTTATACTACCGCGTCACGATGACATATATATCGGAAAGGGGTCAAACCAAATCCAAATACTAATCAGTTTTATCGTTTTATGGCATACCTACACTATCAAACGTGGACTTTATAACCAATAGTTAAGTTGTAAACTAGTTCAAAACCTGTGAGTTTGCATTAATTTTTTTCCAACTGACTGTTATTTGCTTACCATACCACTTGATTGGTCAGCGTTATTGATAGAAAGCTCCTGTTAAAAACACTAACAATTGTAAACTCGAAAAATTGAAAAACTCTACAATAGACAAGTTAAAAAAAAAAAAAATCAAACATATTTTATTCGGTGGTAGGTATTTGTTTGACACGGGTATTCATTTTCGATGTAATAATATGGTAAAATATTTATGTTCAGAGTATATAACATCGTTCACAATATTATCGATTTGTTGGTAATATGATAATATAATTTGAATATACTATTAACAATAATGAGATAAAAAGAGAAAATTGAAAAACGTTTATTATCGAAACATTACACCAGAACGTGGAAGAAGTAGTAGTAAATCAAAAACATAATATTTGACGTTTCGTCATAAGAATATAACCAGCACGTCGTACAGACGACAGAGAATAATTGTTTTTTGCCCCCCACTCCCCCCCCAGAAACCACATAACTTTATATGTGACACCATAATTCTCGTCGGGCCGACGTCGATAGGAATAAAACGCATAAAACTCAAAAACCCGAGAACGTGTGTAATATAAACTGGTATAGTTTTATAGTTATAACTATAAGTAGTTAAATTTCTATGCAAGATGTTGCGTTCAAACTGGCAGTTTTTACAGCTTAGGATATGACGATGAAAACAAATTATATATTGAAAATCAAATACATTATGATTTTATTAACGTTTTTTTTTTTTTGTTACCTTTAGAGAGACGAATTTGGATAGAGCTTCCCAATATCCGAAAAATAAACCTACCCTAAAAATACATTTATGTGTCTGTATTAATATTATTCGAGAGTTTTGGAAACGACGTGCGTTTCATAACACATTCAAACGTTCGATCGATACACGTTTATTTGAAACGTAAACAGTTTTATGTTATTTTTTCACATACCCCGTACGCGTATTACGATATTTAAAAATATGAAATAATATAGAATTATAGTTAATTTATCGCGTGTAAATACGATATGCCGCAGTATTATGCGAGTAAATAGTGTCAAAGATAAACAAAATGTTTCGTTTTCTACGATTGCATTGTTCCTACCGAAATGTACCGACAGTATTTGAAATTATTATTATTATTATGACTAGGGTATTATATGCAAACGTAAACCAATTATTTTATACACGTTTTTATTTTAATTTCGAATAATACACACTAATTTTTTTATGGGAGTGTGTTCATTTATCAATATATTATCTAGAGAAATAGCTGATTATGTAAAAAAACGTTTTTAAAACCGATATGGCGGAAAATCGAAGAGGGAAACATTTCACCACTCAGCTCATTCAAAATTTAAACCACAATAAACAATTTATTCGATAATGGATACTGATACGTATACCAACATTCCCGGCGATATATATTTCATGTTTAAGATGTAAATATAAAATAGAATTAACATAAAATAAACGATAAACAATATCACTATTTGTATTTACACAAATGTAAATTCAATTATTATTTTGTAAATCCGTTTGTACGTTATTTTTTTTTCTCCACCCGATTGAAAAATGTATACAAAAAAAAAATATATCCGGGTCCACTATCATTTATTCATAATATAATACACATTTGAATTCATCAATTTGCCGTTGAAAATTGCGCATTTATTAAATATACATTTTCAAATTTGCGCTGGACAAGGCATACACAAATACTTTAACTCAGAACTCTAAAACACATTAATAAGTAGGTCAAGTGGTAAAAATAGATTTATATTATATGTATAAATAATAATAAAAAAAAAACTACAAGTAATATTCAGAGTTCAGACTTCTAGTAGGTAGGTACCTATATAAAAAAGAAAAATAACAATTCCAATTGAAAATATGAATATAAATTAATATTTGAATAACATAATTGGAAATTGTTATAACGTATGGGCATTTTAAATAGTAGGTACTTAAATTTGAGAATGTAAATTACCATATAGTCATTTCGTATTATTATTGTGAAATATTAACGTAAATTAGATTATAATTGGTCATTGTAATATAAACGGATTATAATAAGAAAATTTTGCGATTCGATATCGAGATAATAAAAAACAATAAAAATCAATATAAAAACATTTAGTAAATGTATGTATATGTAACGTAATATATTGATTTTACTGTCACGTGTGCTTTTTTTCGTCAGTCTGTGATCAACTTTTCGTTAAAATGTATGTACCTAATTTATTTTTATAGTCGTTTTTAAGTTAAAATTAGTTAAACAGTCGTATAATTTATTTTGAAGTTACAAATTAATACAGTTTTCGATTTAAATTTAATTGACTGAACTTCGCTCAGAAACGTTATTCGATTGCAACGATTTATCCTTATAGTTATCGTTCCTTTCAAACAAACAGAGTATGTCAGTTTTTTTTTTTTTTTTGTAATATATATTGCTTAAAAAAATATGAAACAACACTGCATGGCCATGAAAAATGAAAAATTCTCGTTATGCAACGAAACGTTATCATTAACCATGTACCTAATAAACTGTATTCTTATTCCTTACTGATAATTAATATGTAACTTTACACATGGGAGAATTAAATTTTTGAATGTTAAGAAATTTGACTACTGCATGTGATTACCGTACGTGTAACATATGTATGATGATAATGTATATATTATTAAATGTTTCCC
Organism: Tuberolachnus salignus; assembly: GCA_956483605.1. Taxonomy (NCBI): domain Eukaryota; kingdom Metazoa; phylum Arthropoda; class Insecta; order Hemiptera; family Aphididae; genus Tuberolachnus; species Tuberolachnus salignus. The sequence continues at coordinate 4,671,399 of OY101435.1, read as the reverse complement.
TTATATTGTTTAAAACTTTGAAAATTGATATTTCAGTTGTTTCGTTAAAATTAATAACTTCTAAACTCCAAGTTAGTCGACTTGTTTAATAATTACTCATAATGAACAAATTTGTGAAGCCCGGAGGTTTAAAACGCACAGTGTTTCATGCTCAAAGGAGCGCAAAACTTATATATCAAGTATAAATTAATTTAACAATAATATTGTATACGAGCACACTCACGTCGAATACTCCCGTCTCTGTCAATCAAACGAACGTGGGCAATGAAGACGAATCCCGTATCTATATGTCAGCTGCAGATAAGCGGAAATATCAAAAAGTATATAATCGTAGTGCGCTCGAGTGATTGGCGTTTATTAAATTAAAAAAGACGAATTTCACAAATCAATGTCGTCTCAATAGAAATAATTAGTAAAGGGACGCTAAAAAAATGAAATAAAAATAGTAGAAAAGAAGTAAACCGAGCCGGTTCTACTGAGCTCCCTCCCCCCAAACCAATTCGAGCACTGAACTTAAAATATGTTTACTTATAATGGTTTAAGTTGTATTTAGGCGGGCATTCATTTAAACGCCGGAGCATTAGATAAAATATTCTACGCTCTTAAACCAGTATTTATTTATGTCGATTAATTAAAAATATATACATTAAAAAAAATAAAAGAAAAAAAAAAGAAAAACTTTATATTATCGATCAAATAAATATATATTGCTATGGGTACAATAACACGTCACGTCGGACTATATAAATTAGTATATAAAAATATCTTACTCGTGCAAAATATACATAAAAAATATATAGGTAACTGCATAAATTACAATTTTGTAATTTCAATATAGTATATACAACAAATTTAAATTTTAAATTTTTTTGAATTTTTTAATCTGCAGGGTTCAAAATTCAAAATAACTTTTTATAAAAATATTATTACGCCATAATTAACTACATACTACTGCAGTGCACTACTGCATACAATTATATTCGTTGCTGCACCTCGGCGTGATGCATAATATATAGAAAAACACCCCTTGTTACTGTAATATATTTCATTTGTTTATTAAATATAAAAAATGTTCTTCGAATAACGAGTAAACTTTAGTAATGTATACGAATAAAGGCGAATAAATAATAGTAGAAAAAAAAAATGGAATAAATCTATTGTAATAAACGTATGTATATTGTATATATATATGTATATATAATATAGACAAGATAATGCATTTGTTAAAACTAGAACATCGTTTGTTACTTTGACAATAATACAATAGCCATGTTCTGTTAATATTTTAAAATATATATACAAATACAAATACATGTTTGTAATATATAAATATATTTTATACAAACGCTATATAATACATTATGTGTATGTGTATATCTTATACTGTTTAGTAATATATCCTTATAAATCCTTAAATACTTGCAAATAAAATATTATCTATCTACCTATATATACTCGTGTATATATATAAAAACGAAAAATAAAGTTAATGAAAATACCTAGGTACTTAATGGAAAAAAAAAAAAAAAAAAAATAACGTTAATGTTATTTCGTGAAATTTAATCTGGCTACCGTATACCGAAGTTAGGATAATTCGGATTAACGCAGAAAAAAAAACCGGATGGGTTCGAATATCATTATTGGATAACTGGATTCCTTTCAGTATATATAGGCACCTTTGTTATATATATATATATATATATTTTTTCTTATTATTATTATTATCAAAAACTCTTATCGTATTACAAAAACTTTTAGTTGGCCTAGCACATTAAATCACCACAGCTCTTACAATAGTTTACCGATCGATCCAAAAATGCGTTTTATATTATATTCTAACACAATGTGACTAATATTCGTAGTATTAAGTATTCGTGGATGTTTTATTATTATTTGAATTTATTTCAAAAATTTTAAATTCGATACATCGGGGATATGCACGGAATAAAAATGTCTTTTGAAAATGAATTTTCATATAGAACATAATCAAGGTTCGAACGTGCACATATTTCCCATCACTATAGAAAGAAATATTTATAAAAGAAAAAGTAAATATTTCAAGAAAAAAGTTCACGTGCGAGAATCGACTGCTCGAATAGACGAAAAATAAGTAATAAAAAAGCACTCCAACTCCAAATGTTGACTGACGGTGAAAATTGTAATTCTGCACGCACAAACTTGTGTAGATCGATTTTTATTACGACAACGAGTCTAAAAGGTTAGGTTAGGGATTACTATGACAACAATAGAAATGCATGTATTTGTGGCCATAAATGGGTGTATTATGGACATCATGGAAAATTTGATTTAATTTTACCCAGTTTTTTTTTTTTTTTTTAAATTCATTCAATTTGTTTTATATAAGCTATAGAACTCTACAATTCTTATTCGACCTTCTTGAATGATTTAAGGGTTTAAACATTAAGGGCGAAAATTCATAGATAAAGACGATTTTTAAGGCGAGAGCGGAAAATTAGAATATAATATAAGAACCCGTCGATGAAAATCACGGATCCACGTGATTTTTATTAATTTGTTAAGGATAGTTTCTGTGTCCGAATGTACAGTACAATGGACACTCAGTACACTATTTTACTTACTGTGTGTCCGGTAGAAAAAATGGTGAATTATAGAATTATAGGTTCCAATAATATGGAACCTATTATAATAACATTATATAATGTATATATATACATACATAACTAGTTATTAATTGAATTTGTATAAATTATAAAAGTAATTATTAAAGTATTAGTAATTATTAATATTAAATATTAGTATTTAAAATTAGTAAATCATTATTTTGTAGTTATAATTTATGAAATCTTAAGATAAAATTAAATTAAGTATGGGTATTGTTTATTATTGTTAAAAAAAAAAAAAAACTATAGGCCAAAATACATAAATGTATTCAGTGCATACTGTATATATGATTTAGAGTAATTTTATTCTAAATAAAGTACGATTAAACTGCGATTAGAAACGCTTTTTAAATATAAAATTATATTATAAGTAGGATATGATTTTATTAGAGGGGAGGGGGGGTTAACACGATATGAGATTGAACTATATAGGGGAAGAAATGGATATTTCTACTGCTTGAAGCTTTTTTTTTTTTTTTAAGGGAAAAGGAAGTGGATAATCGCTGTAAAAAAAAAATAGTCTGGTGACCTATATTATACAAAGTAGCGGTTTCACGTTCAGGGGGGAAGGGGAAATAGTAATATATCCACACCCCTCTCGATGTTAAAATAACCTAGACTATTAAAAAGGCGTCTACAGAAAATAGTTTTAAAAACTTCTAAACAAATCACGGTCGGCCATTTTGTTCGCATTTAATAAGGAATGTATAGTAAAAAACTTGAAGTTTCCATTGTTGCCCCCTTTGACCTACCAGTAAAAGTGATTACGGGGACATACGAATTGAAAAGCGATAAGCTGATATTTGTTTACAAATTTTCTAAAAAAATATGTTACGTTATGGTTGAAATGAAATTTAAAACAAATCGTACACGTATATTGGACCGAATGCGACGGTGTCGAGACGGATTCATTAAGATGACGGTTATTTTTTATAATCTGTGACGAAACTGGACAAGTACGGAAACTAATATAGATTCGTAGAGCTACGGGATTCGCCCCCGTCGACCCCCGCCGGACACGAACGTGTTGTTTGTTTTGCTACAGGCGGAATAATCGAGGGGCGTATTGTGTATTCGTGTAAAATATGTTATAGCCGTACGAAAATACGCCGAGAAACGTGTAATAATAAAATAGCTGTTACCGACCGAAAGTATTTCCAATCGATACACGGCTATCACCACTACCTCCTAACCGCCATCGGCCGCAATACGATATATATCGATACCAATAAAACACGCGGATACGTCGGTTAGACACCGGGGTACACGAACAACGACAGTAGTCCGAGTCATAGCCTAAACGCGCGCGTGCATTTCTATGACGCCCAACGATTGGACGGGGAAATTATACAATAATATAATACATTATATAATTCGCCCGTTCGCAAATACTATACAATAATTCGACCGAAAGACAACAATCGCTATATTATGAATTATTAATATCACACCCGCCGGTACGAACGCCGTATAAAATCGTTATAAAACCGTGTACGCGCTCTGGTGTTGAACATACCGAACTAGTTGAACCGGGCCCTGTGCAGCACTAACCGGCACGTTACGACCGTACCTATACAATCGACAAACCGGATAAAACGTAAAAATACTTACGTACAAATGATTGAATAAAGTCCATGTACGACTGTTAGATAGACCGTTTTGAAAACGATTTTGTATTTCATAGTTTTTTTTTTTTTTTTTTTTTTTTTTTTTTCCCCCACAACTCGGAAAATAAATACGAGCGACCGTTTTTTTAAAATCAGAAAAAGAATTCGAAAACATCGCGTTAAACACCAGACTATTCACCGCCGATTATTATTGGCAATTGACTACGGCGGCAAGACATTTTTATTTAATTTGTCGATGATGTTAACTAAATATTATAGTGATATGATGATGTCCACCAGATAAAACGTAAAAAACGGCACGATTGAAAAAAAAAAAAAAACCATACTTCGCACCATGTAGTTGGGTATGTAAGATATACCCCGCTATAGAGGTGAAACTAATTTAGATCCGCTAACGGAAAACGATTCTGTGTGGAAGTTAATGCAGTTAATGTTTTAAAATTATTTCAATTTTTAAGATTTTCATTAAAATGTGAGCTTTAAACGTTTATAAAACATAAACATTTAAATACGCACAATTTTTTTCTTTGTCATCATTAAGTAAAACTTATGATGAACCTCGTGTCCAATATTCGTGCATTTCTGATTAGATAAAACGGTTTTATTCAATTAATTCAAAAAAAACCTTAAAACCATATAAATAGTTCAAAAATTGCTAGAATGTTTTGAAAATTCGCTCATGCCTAGAAAGGCCTAATATTAACAACAACAAAAAAAAAAAATCATTATTGCTATAGTTTTTTCCGTTTTTTTTTTTTCCAATTATTAAAAAAACTACAACGAAATTCAAACAATGACGCCCAACCCTTACCAATGCACCAATAAGACTCAAAATGCTTTCAGAAAAAGTACTACACTTGAAAATCGGAGCAGGATATCCTGTAGAAAAGTTGTCCACGGAAGGGGAAAAAAAAAAAAAAAAAATTAACGTCGTTGCGTACCTACGACAAAACTCGTCCCGTACCCCAGACGGCTCACACGCAGTTCAGCAACGCGGGAGAAACCGTTGGATAAAAATGTGGTATTAAAAAAAAAAAAAAAAAACCATAATACTTTATTCGTATTTCTCTCGGAAATCTTTACGAAAAAAAAAAAAAAAAAAAACATCGCGATTTCTCGTTTGTAAGGCCCGGGTAAGGGCGTCTACGGCGCTGGCGTGATTTATAACGTTTACGCACGTTGTATATATGTATCTATATATATAAACAGTAAAAAACTACACGATATTAAACCGTATACGAGCTATTACACGATCGAAGAATATTATAGGCACGTGTACGAGTCAAGGACACGTGAATAATACACCGTGACAGTAGTAGTCAGTAGCAGTCGTACTTGATGTTCATGCAAGGGAGGAGAGGGGCGAAAATAGTGAAATATCCGCACCCTTTTCCTCGTCTGAACAACTTTATACAAATGTATAGAAATCGGTCTTGGTCAGCTTTTTTTATTTACATTATTTAATAAGGAATGTATTGCGAACAAAAAATGCAAGTTTCAATGTCGTCCTTTGACCCGGTAAAAGTGATTACGGATACTCGGATTGAAAGTATTAGGACATTAGCTTATTTTTCCTCAACGTTTTCTCGAAAATTATATTACGCGTTTGAAATAAAATTAAAAAAAAAAAAAAAAATCATATTAAATCGACGATTATTTTAAAATAGATTAATCAAAATCTGTAATGGGTTTATAATATATATGGTGAAACTCAGAGAATATATAATCCTAAGTTATAAAGTTACAATCTAAGTGGGAGGAAGGATTCGGCTATCATCCCCTACCCCTTATAACCGCCACTGGCAGTAGCGACGGATCTTAACGAGGCATTTCAGCGTCTTAGATGGCAAGGTGAACTTTTTTTTCAACTTACTAGGGCATCCAAATAGCATATTTCCAGGAGCCTTGTGGAGCCTAGTCCCCGTCTAAAGTTTAGGCCAATACACGCCAAAATGTTTATAAAATTTAAGTACAACTTTCGAGTAAATCCTATACGCTAAACTTATTATTTAACGGTATATATTTTAACTCCACCGAGAGTACATATAGCTGTTGTACAACTATAGAAATGATTCTATGGGGTTTTGGTCGATCGGTTTTTTTTTGTAAATGAAAATATTAAAAATAAATAAATTAGAACAAATAGAAATAAATAAATGAGTAACAAGGTTACATACTATGTTACACATACTCATATAGTTAAAAGTTTCTTTTTTTTAAAAAAAAATACCTTCAACTACGCTCAAAAACGTATTTTGTACACTAATATATAAACTTATATAGACTTACTATAAACGACTTGTATTATGAGAATTCCCAAGGGGGCTGTTATGATATTCAAGTAAAAATACGTAATGTTCGTATACGTACACAGTTTTTTTATTATTTTTATTTTTCACAAAAATACTCGTAAAAATATTTTATGAAATAACGTACATTTAAAAAAAATAACCAAGTTCGGTTAAAATTATTTATTAAATAAAATGACCGAGGTATTTTCTAAAATTTTCAAAAAAAGTAACTTTGAACAATAATTACTGCCCGGCTAAATTATATGTTTAGAAATGTTGGAAACCCATAAAAACAGTGTTAAATAAGGTTTGTATAACAAACTGAAATATATAACTATAACTATTTATAAATATATATTGGGTACCGTGTTTTAAATTGTATTACGTTTGAACGTAATGATGATTCTTCAGTTTTTTACAATGCGATAAATAACAATAACAACCGAGTAATTATTTTCTCAAAATAATTCATTGTCAACGAAATTTCAACCGAACGATGGCAAATATCGTTGAAAATCGTTATGACAATGCAAATACTGCGAAAATACATTAATATAATATAATATTAATATATTTTTTTTTAAATATTAATACATACTTAACTAAACGTAACACGAGTCCTATACAAGTTGTATTATTTTTATTATAATTATTATTTTTTTTTTTTTTTTATCATAATTACATGGCAAATATATCACAGACAACGGATTGTGGGCGTCGGCATATTTTATTACGCTGTGTACGCGAGAAAAAAAATGTATATTATTAAATATTAACGTAAAGAATTTACCAAAACGTTAAAAATCTATATAATTTTATATAACCGGCGGAAAATGAAATATCGGTTTTAAGGAAAAATAATAATCTCGTATCGTAATAATGAAACAATAATATGCACGGGCGGCAAATTCGGGTACCGTTTAAATGAACGGCCCGCGGGGAACGATTATTATCGTCACGAGCCGAGCCGTTCGGGTCTATAAATGCCGCTGCGGACTACGCGAAAATGAAACAAATACAAATTCCGGTGTCGAGACGTCTGGCGCCGTCGGGACGCTACGAGAATAATACGGTAAAACCGTCATCGTGCGCAAAAATTTATCGGCCCGCCCGAACCTATAATATTTACCCTCGAAAAGTACTCTCGGTACATTTTTGTCGAATAAACAGAATATCACTGTTTTAAAGAGTATCTGTATTTTTACTGCATACCGAGATCAAAGTTTTATGAGAAAGTAAAAATTTGTGTTTTTCGGCGTATGCTTCCTCAAAAGCTAAATATTACGTACAATTGTATCAATTTTTGATTGCAGAACAGATTAATTCCTAAAAAAAAAAAAAAAAAAAAAAATACTTATACTATTCTATACTATTTTCGAAATCTGTCAAAACTTTACCGTTTCTCGTGATTTATGCAGATCGCTCGGTTTTTAGTTTTTGGCGATTAGCCACGAAAAAATGTACAAATATTAAAAAAACGTGTTCAACTATTACTGTTGTATGGTTTATTTCAAAAAAAAAAAAAAATTGTAAAGTTAACCCTTTCTCGTGAAATGAAAATATAATTAAAACAAGCGATAGTTTGCCTTCTTGGAATAGACTGTCGGTTATTGGTGTGACAATAAAACATAAATAAATCCAAACACCTATTGTCATGGTTATCAATCAATTTATAATCTATTGTCCATCGTATATCGGAGCATTACTAGTGCACAACATAGTCTGTGATTAGCGCATTTGTAATCTGCATATTGTTTAATTATGATTTGTTGTGTTTTAAACATAATTACAATAATATGTCATTGTTTCACTGAAAGATTTATCTTGCCGACACTTTGCTGTGTGGGGGATGAACGCGTTCCTTTTATATATATTAGGAATATAGGCTGGAACGCTTTGCTTTTGAAATAAAGGAACGCAAAACGGGAAAAAGTTCCTATTTATGAGGAACGTGAACGAACATATTTGTTCCCTTTTTTTTTTTCAGAAGATTTTTCTCACAAAAACCTACAGTGTTGTTATATATTATATTTCCATAGTATTGGTATTTTAAAAATTAGAATATAAGAAAAAATAGTGTGGACAAGGTATAAATATATGTATAAATTAAAAAACGGAAACGAATTCCTCATCAAAAGAAACTCTCCCAACACAGGTATAATAAAACGTCCCTTATTTTATCGTTGTGTATAAACACGATTTGCCGTGTATGCCGTCTGCTCGCCACCGCGTAATGAAAAATATTGAGTAGGTCGGAAGAAACGAATAAATGAAAAAAAAAAAAAAAAAAAAAGGTATAACTTCTCATCCTACGGACATGCGCTTTTACAGTCCACGGTGGACCTTTGCCGCATCTACCAGCCGTCTTGGCCTTATTCAATTCACGTTCCGCCTCGGAGAGATTTGGGCGCGAAATTCGACTTGACCCCGTCTCTGTAATCGAGGGCACATCGAACGACGAATCATTTCAGCGAATCGATTCTAAACGGATTCGGAATCACGATTCGAGTGACATTCTTTTTCTAATGGCTATGTACCCAGACGCTAATAACCCACAACGGTCGTATATTGTGACATGGGTATATGTGGCGGCCGCGACCAGTCGTGAAGTTCGCGAGTGTGGGGCACACGCGTTTGTTATCAAAGGCGTCGGCCAACGGCACAGTAGCGGCGGCAAGTAGACCGGCGCAACGGCACTCGGCGCGCACGCGCGGCACGTTATTGACCTATATTATCGAATGTTATTTCGGCGCGCGTAATGCCGCGACTCGGTGCCGCGACCGACGTCGTCGGCGCGTCGCGTGCACCGCGCCCGTCGCCGAACGCGACGACGGCGTCGGCGACGACGACGACGACTCGGTTTTCCTTCCCTCGCCACCGCAACCGACGCCGGACGGACGGACGGAGCCGCACACGCGTCCACACCCACACGCACAAACGGACAGGCGGCGGCGGCGAGCGAGCGGGCAAGGCGCGCGCGCGACCGACCGACCGACCGTCTCGCCCGCTCGAGCGCGCACGCAAAATACCGAATAACCGGCAGGCCGCCGCCGCCGCCGATTTTGCGTGTACGCACGCATTTATAGGCATTATAATACACGTACGTGACGGCCGTCGAGCCAACGCGGTGTTTCTATATTCGTAAGGTCGCCGCTGCCGTTTCGTTTCGATTTTATTAGAAACGAGCGCGAAGAATTCCGGGTCGATTAAAAAAAAAAAACGGTTCCGTTCGCGTGCGAGTTCACAATAATATAATATTATCAACGCCGCCGGACTTTTAACGTCCGGTTCGTTCGGCGGTACAAATGGTAACTAGAAATAGAAAAACGACCGACAACAACACGGCGGCGGTACGGCGTTTTCAAACGGTCGGGAAACCCGCTGGAGGGCGGACGGCGACCGTCACAAGTAGGTACGCGTACCGGTGGCGAACCGTGGGGGGGAAGGGTGGAAGGGGGAAAGGGAGAAAAGGAGACCGTTTTCCGGCAGGACCTATAAGAACAGTAGTGCCGCCGCCGCCGCCGTGGCTCGTTGGTTGGCGATCGATAGCCGTCGGCATTGTCCGCGGTAACTGGTTAAAAGTCGAAGGCGGTCAAAGCACGCAAGTGACGACGCCGACGGCGGCAGCGGCGCCGTACGCTTTTCGCGTAACGTTCGCCGTCTACACACGTCCGACAACAAGGTTTTGTTTTCAATACAATAATTTCGTGACGTCGTCTCAACCGCCGCCGCCGCCGCCGCCGATGCGTTCGACTGTTGTCATCGTCGCCGTCAAAATGCACGTGCCGCCCGTGGTCCGGTGCAAAAATATTAGTTATACGCCTGCCGCCGTTCGACTACGGTAAAATTATTATTAGCCTCGGCGGGATGATAACCCGACTAGATTTTGCCTACGACCGAACATTTGTAACGCGGCTGCGGTCGACGAGCGTAATAATATTATTCAGTTTGGGTATAAATTACATTTATTACGTAACGCAATCAAATTACGTTACTCGTAAACAAAAAAAAAACAGTAATTAAACATTATTATTTTCCCGCGTCGCTCTGGCGTAATTTTTTTTTTTTAAAATTTCACGAAAAAATATTATAATAAATAAATAAATAAAAAAAAATACTTATGCGTGGTTAAGTACCATTTACGTATTAAGTTTTTGTTGTACCGACACCGTTTGTGCGGACAATCGGCCCCAAAAACAATCTGCAATTTAATATATACGAAAAATGATAAAAAAAAAGAAAAAAATGTCGAGTGGATACGATACGATTTAACAAGGGGGATATAATCGAAACGCTTCAATCGCGCGTCACTCGACATTCTCAATATTTACCGCGTGATCGAAAAAAAAAGTGAAAAAACACAAACAAAACTGGACATACTACGCACCACGGGTGGGCCACTGTTGTAGGTGGGATAGGTATAGAGGGGAATTTAATTTATATTTGTACACAACTTGTCGTTAAACGAAAAACGATTTTAAGCGAATTTTGGTTAATCGTGTTTTGAAATTCCGTCGTTTTTAATATTTTCATCAAAATGTGTACACTTTAAGCGTCTATAAAAATAAACAATTTTTGTATTGAAATACGTTCGATTTTTTTTCTTGTTCGTCGTTATGTACGACTTACGATGAACCGGCAAAAACAGTTTTATTCAAATTATTCGAGAAAAACTCAAAATGCCTATAAATAATTCAAAAATAGGCCAGAACGATTTCAGGTCTCTACGATTATTTTTAACCGTGTTATAACAAAAATAAAAAAAATCGAAAATTATGAAACCATTTTTTCTGCGTTTTTTTCCAACTATTAGGGAAACCATACGGAAAATCAAAAAAAAATAATTTGAACAAAATATCAAATGAACACTGCCATTTGACAGCACTATTGGTGGTGCCCTGAACATTAAAATAGGGGGGAGGGGATAACAGTTTAACAAAAATGTCAACATAGTTTGTAATGTTGTACGCACGCATAACGTCAGCTGGCAAATAAGGACCTTTTTAAAAGAATATATATACACACATAAATGTAAACAAAAGATTTATAACGGTAAAATATTTGGTATTGAATCAAATCAATAGAATACGGACCATATGGTTAATATGTAGGGTCTATATAAATACATATGTTCTTTTTACAATCGGACGGACAATCGGTCTACTTTGAAGATAACACCGGTCGGTTTTCAAAAGAAATTGTCGTTAATTTGATTTTAATTATATTATATAGATCCGGGTCGACGAAGACCTTTTTAACGAAACCTCTCGTAGTGGACCCAACGCATTGTGGGCGACGGCAGTGTCGTTAAAGAATGGCTAACAGTTTTTTCTCAGCCTCTTGTGACACGTTTCGGAAGGGATCCCGGACTTTTGAAGATATCACCGGTTGGGCCATGGCCGCCCAAAGGATTTCAATATCGAGAACACTCAGCTAACCCCGGGTTTATCTCAGTTTGACTTTAACATTTCCTCTCAGAGTGCACGGAATTTTGATGTGTTCAACGATTATATTACGATATCGCACCATCGTTTGCCATCCCAAGAGCATGCGAGCACACATAATAGCATTTTAACACCGTAGTCGGGTAATATATTTAATTAGTATAATTAATTGATCTCGTCGCCATTCTCGGACTCACGATTCTATTACCCTCCGAACGTCAGGAGGAAGGTAATAATTTATTACTAATAACACAAGATAATTCACGATAAATTCACAATATCCCTTTATGTACCGATTTGTCATTTGGGGGAAAACGGTAAACCGACACAAATGTGGGTGGGAACCCATTTCACCTTCCCTATTCCAATTTCCTTTTCCTTCCTTTTATTTTTTTTTTTTTTCGTATTAACACAATAATGACAATATTTGTTTGTGTTATTATACGTTGTAAAGTAGAATTAAAAACATTGTTTACCGTCTGGATTTCGGAAGTTGAAGTATAAGACGCCCGGGTAATCTGTACAAGTCACCGACTGTCGTCGGAAAAAAAAGCTCACGGGCGAGACGTTGTCGATTTTCGATCGCTTTCAGAATGATCGCCGGTGAAGTTTATAATAGTTCACTGTCAAGTATGTAGTAATATACATCAGAGCCAGTGGCATGCTACAATTGAATAATAACCGAATTCGGGGACACCAGTCACCTTATTTTTTTTTTTTTTTTTTTAAACCGGCAATACCCCCGCCTCCCGGAAACCCCGTGAGGCACTACTTCGGGAGGGACACCCGTCACCTATTAAACATAAATCGTATCTTTTTAGGGGGCTTAGGGAGCCTCTAAAGTGCATCGACACCCGCCGAAACGTTATGTATGTATTTCGACTAAATCCTATACGCCGAACTTATTTAAAAGTATATTTAGCTCCACCGAGATTTTTTTCTAATATAAAGCTATCTTATATGCTGTCATACAGAAATGATTTCAAGGCATAAAGGTACATATCGAATACTATACACAGCCGTACAGGCTTGCCAATTTTTATTTCCCCGAACAATATTATTATAGATTATGACGTACGATTATTACAATTCAATTTATATATGTTTACAGATCCACGTGTGAGTCACGAGCCGTCCGAACCGCCCACCGACATCGACCTGCTGAAAAAAATTCAGAGACAACGTGGCCTCTCGAATATCCTTTCGCCACACGCCACTGGGCGATGGATTCCGAAATGACTTGAGATTAATGTGGACGACGGTGGAAAAAGACTTGATCGGTCGGTTTTATCGCAAATATATACTTACACCCTAAAATCACAATTTTTTTTTTCTTCAGTATTTATAGCAACAACGAGTATATTAAATCCGGAACGAAAAGCCAATTATGTAATTTGTTGGTAGATTTCATTTTTTATACACAAATATCTGTTTGTCTGTTTGTTATTTGCATAATCGATTTTTTTTTCTTTTTTACCACGGTGATTTAGACAAATACGAAATATATGATATAATTTAAAAACAATAGTACGTTATATACGGAAATAGTGAATTCCAATTACAAATAAAAACGTGTCATTATGTTGTTTGATTGTGGTTAAGTAGAAGTTATCATCTGGTTTGTATATTGTCATTGTAAAAAAAAAAATAAATAAATAAATATTAATTCAGATAAAAAATTCAAATGTAATCATATAATATAGTAGAAAATTCAACACTAAACGAGTAAATAAAAAGAAAAACGTATTATTATATTTTTTATTAAAATTTAAAAATAATAAAGTCTGTTTATACTCTGGTAAAAAAAAAAAAAAATAATAATAAAATATATTATTCAAATGAAATTGTACGTATAAAAATATTACATTTTACTTAACAGTTAACTCTTTTACTGAATACAATAACAATAATAATACTTCTTGAAATCCGAGTAAGAAGGGAATTTGATGAATTAACATAATATCAAATTACTATGTTGTGAATTTCTGTTTGATAATTATTCGACGTTTTTTGAATTATCGAAACGTCGAATTCCGAGTGTACAAAATGGTTTAACGGCGTACAATTTAATTGACTATGTGATATTCTATATATTAATATATAAGATCCGCGTAATTTGATCGGGTAAACTTCAATGTCTAGCGACAAATGATATTCGGTCTCGGTGCAAAAAATAACCGGTACAAAAAAAAAAAATATTCCGCCACAAACGACGTGATATGCAATTTTTATTACTGCATATTATTGCAAATAAATGACTTTTGACACCTATCTACATGCATTATTTTTTAAAACTTTATGACCAAGGTGGTATTTATAATGTGAATCGACCAACGAACCCTCCCGCCTATGTCAGAGGGGTACGATTTTTTTTTACTTCCAACGATACGCCCGGCAGAGTGCGCTGTATAAACAGTCGGTGTTCGGGTTACGAGTAAATGGAGGATTTTTTTTTTATCAGTTATTTAATTATATTACTAATCCCATACAAAAACATGACATCTACGTGGTTTTCAACGCGCTCCAGTGGTGAAAATAAATTGTAGTCAATCGAAGGGATCGGTGCTGCAACGACCAGTGGCAAGTTGCCACTTTTTAAAACGGTTTATGATAAGAAACAATACTCCGGGGACTTGTCTGACGGTTTTTGTATACATTTAATGTGAAATCGGACATGTCCATTTTGGTATATAATATAACAATCCTATTGTTCTTGTTATTGACAATTGAAAAGCGAAAAAACCATACTGAAAATTGCCAAAAGCCGATTTCCCGAAAAAAAAAAAAAAAATGGACTTGTCTACATTTTCTCTCTAGCGGGTTCATATTATAAATTCACCTTGCTCGTAACGTCCAAACAGCTGGACTGATTTGACTTAGTTATAGGGTGCCATTAGATCCGTCTCGTTCCGGCAGTGATGTATTGGGTAAACAACGCGCCAAGAAATATATTATGCCACCCGAAAATAATCAAATTAAAAAAAGCATATATTTTAGTAGGCTGTGTACATAATTTTGTTTTATGTTTTAACTATACAGTGACGTGTAGTACGATACAATATCATCATAATAAAAACCCTCCGCTATTCCTGCGTGTAATATTTTACAAGAGTTATAATTTACATAAATAATTTTATAATATTTCTGCGCATATTTTGATATAAATTGGTTCGGCTGCTAACAGCGTTTAAAACAGAAATATTTCCATCGCGGTTTAAATGGGAAACCCATCTGTTTCCAGATACAATTATCGTCGTCATACTGTTTTTACACCGTCGCTGCTCCGATATTTTTTTGTTCTGGACAATTTTTGACCAACCGTATTATATTACGGGGAACAGTAAACTCTTACGAAATAAGGTAATCTCCTACGTGGAGAGAGAATCCATTATGGACAAAGTGCAAAATCATATACACATTTTTATTAAATTTAAGCGGGCTTGAAAAAATTCAATAACATTATTGTTATTATTATTTTGGTCTATAAATACTATCGGTTTTGTTAATTGTGGTACATTTATACGATAAATAATTTTAGAGCCTTGATAGGGTGTAAGTGACATTTTGAAAATTGTTCAGGAACACAAAAAAAACGTTTTCTGAAATAAACAATGTACAATCAATTGCGCCCTACACTCTGTCGCATATGTCATTTACGCTATCTACAAATTTAACTCATAGCATAAAGTTGAACCATTTATAATGAAGCATAGTCGTTTATGTCTTATAATCGTTGATATAGCTGGTTTTACTGAATTGTTTGATATCAAAAGGTCATTTTGGCCGTAAATGTCGCCCATTTGTCTGTTAATGCTCGATATTACAAGGTCGGTGTAAGAGATTACAACATTGTTTTTATTTTTTTATTGGGCATATAAAAAAGGACGATTGTAGGAGATTACACTATCTTTTAAATTCGGTTAAAATGGTTGTACGTGTAAGAGTTTACACGCGGCCTATATATTAAATGTGGTTTTAAACGTTTGAAGCACACGGTATAGATAACCGCGGTTAGAAGCAAGCAAAAATAGCGTAATCGCAATATCGAAATTAGTATTAAATAATGAATTATATTAGAGTCGAACGCACGTTTTAACAAGTACTTAGTACATATACTGAAAGACTGCACTATTGCAGGTGTTTATATGACTCACGGTCATAATATATAAGTGTGCTGAGGTATTCGAATTGTAATATTCAAGTACGGAATGATAGTATAAAACAATAAAAAGTATTTTTTTTTCACGATCAAATTGGTCGTCGGCGTATTCGAATCATTCAAATTAAATAATAATGCCAACGAAAATATTCTAAAATCGTAACCGTATTAAAAATATCGCCACTGTGGAAATCTATAGAAATTTTCTTTACGCGCCGAGCAGAGCACAAAGGCTTTCACAAACAATGCGTCTACAGTAATTTGCATAGTTTACGACATACGAATTTATTAGCTATTACGAAATAATATTTTACAAATATTTTGACAGAGGTGTAGTCGGACTGTATAATTATTATATTGGTCTTCTAAAGATATACGTCGACGAGACCGGTTAAACTGCAGGAGAGAATTGCAGTTGATTTGTTAAAAGTTTTACCCATCAAAATCGGTATAAACAATATGCTATATATTTTGTCTATGATTTTTGACGGACATCATTGTTTAAAAAGTTACTCGTAATTCTAAAATGATTTATATTCCCGAACGCTTGGAACCAAACTCCAACTATATGAAATTATTTATAAAAAAAAATAAAAAAAATATAACGATTATAACAGTAGGACGGATTTCGATACGAAACATTATCTAGTAGGCGTGTAGCAGGTCAATTTTTGATTTTTCTTTTGTACACTTTTCTTTAAAACGGAATTAACGTACACCGAATACAGCATTTTCTAGCTATTTGAAATTTCTATTTGTATTAGTATTATGGGAATAAAAATTCGTTTGGCCCCGTAAAAGCGTACAAATATAACCCAAGGTTCATCGTAAGTTGTACCTAGTGGTAAAAAAAAAAAAAAAAAAAATATAAAAAAAAAAGCTCTTGTTTCGATCAAACGACTGGCAATTTCGGTACGTTCCAGTCGTTGTCGTTATGAAAGGAACATGGGGAAAAAAAAAAACCAGACTGGCGGATCGAGCCGGTAATCGCTATTAATGCGCACCCCTTTTGTCGAGCGTGACGAAACGCGCAAAACGCAACGCACACACGCACACGAGCCCGTCGGCGTGTACGCGTCCCGTAATGTTATTATGATTTTCGCGTCGCCACAACTATCCGCGCGTACGACCGAACACAGTCGTTTCCGTCTCGTAGCCACCGCCGTCAAATTAATATTATCATATTATAGTACAAATAGTATCGCCGCAAACGTACAATTACTATTAATAACAACGGAACGCGTACATTTCGGACCGGATATATAATAATCGTCGCATCAATCCCTCTGCATATCGTAAACGAGCCGCATACGTTACGGCGGCGGTGGCGGCGACCGAAACGGTCGCGGACCGTGGCTGACGCGCGAGACAACGGCGGCGTACGCGATCGATTCCCCCGGTCGAATACCGGGCACCGGTGCGGCGTGAGGGCCACCGTCGTCGCCTAGTTCGCGCGGTCCGTCGCCAACCCGCGCCGGTGCGCCCGGTCGAAATCACAATCATAATAATATTAATATTATACGAGCATTGTACTGTTATAATAGAGGCGCGGACCTACCTAGCCGGACTGCCGTTTGTAATATTATAATATATTATGTTACGCCGACTGTAAACTCGTATAGGATATTATGTTATAATAGTAGGCGTAACGCCAGTGTACGGCAAATTTTTGTCGATTCAGTGCACGGTTTTAGCACACGACGTGGTTTTTTTTTTTTTTTTTTTTTGTTGTGACGTTTGTAATTTTGTTAGCGGTTTAGAGATTCCCCGTACACAATGTTCGGCGTATTTTTTATTTCCCGGCGGCAATGTTTTCGGAACGTCCAACTCGTGAAAAAAACCGACATATATTTTGTCGTTCTTCGAATAATCGGTCTAAACGTCCGACAAAAAACCACGATAACTCGGCTAAAACAAGTGCTAAATAATGTATAATTTATAGCCTATAGAAGCGATTTTCAACCCGGGGTACGCGAAAAAAAAAAACGGTAACGTCAGGAAATGTACAATTTGATGTATTTGAAATGGTTACTTCAGAAAAAGGATTTTTTTACATATACTCGTATATAAATAAACGTTTAAAGAGTAAACTTTTGACGAAAATCTTAAAAATTACGGCATGTCAAAGCATGGACTTTGCTCAGAATCGTTTTTCGTTAGCGATGATTTATCGTTGTGCGTACAGATATAAATTCAATTCTCCTCGGTATCCTTTCGTGTACAATTTTTATTTCATCAGATCGTTTCGCTTTCGAGACCGTGCAAAGGCTATGGCAAGACACGAATAAAAATTTAATTTAATGTCAATACAGAGTTGCTTGTAGTTTCGTATGCGATAATCGTATGGATTCAATCGTTTTTTTTTTTTTTTTTTCTAATTATCGAATTTAAAAAATAATTAAATTAATCCGGATTACGCGGATCGAGTGCCAGCCCGGACACTAAGTCTCCGGTTTTATTTACGAAAATGTGTTTTATAAGCGCCGTCGTCGGTTTGACCAGACGATCGCGACAACAATCGAAAACGGCGAGCCCGGGCACGCGCTAAATTACCGTAAAATAACATATTTTTTTTATACGCGGACCGGAACAACGGTCCCGCGATAATAACGCGCGTTGTTATAATATAGACTAATCCGCACTTGAACGATTATATTAATATATACAGCATTAAATATGTTGATAAAAAAGAATTACCACGATAATAATTAATAATTGCACCGGCGACGCGGAACCGGCCGTCGTGAAATATTCAATTTCCCTGGCATTTGCATCGCGTCGTACGCCCTACGCAATAATAATTGCCGCGCCCGGGAATAATAGAATATTATTATCGTTGGAGGTTACAATGGAGTTTCGTCTATCCGACCGACGGCGACTATGTGAAATTACTCCGGAAACCGCGGCGAGGCAGTGATACGCGTGGGACATTACGGTACCGGACCAGGCACGTATCTGGGATCCTTTTTTTTTTTTTTTCGGAATAGTCCAAATCCTCCATATTTTTATTATACGTGCCTGTGTGTTTTTATATTGAAAAAAAAATCGATAAAAAGAAGTGATTATTAGTTTTAATGCAAATTCAAAATAGTTGAAAATAAATATATTATAATAGTTACTATCTTATAAGTTAGATAGACTACAATACGAGCTGGGAGGGGGGGAGGCGATTGCTCAACAAATACGCGCTTGTACTGACCGATAGATTTATCGTACGGGGACGGACGCCGTCCTTTGACGGTTTATTGGTATTTCGATCGTCAGAGTTTACGTTTGAGAGATTACCACCGTCCCGTCACATAACGATGATGTGCAGTTTTTTTTTCACAGTTTTTGAGACAAAAATATCGAAAGAGTCGACAATTTCATGAGAACCGGGGATGCGGTGTACGCAACGCAGCGACAGCACAACTGCCCACAATGCGTTCCATTGTGCAACAATAAATACGCGCTGCGCCCGTGTGTGGTACCACGCGGTAAAAAAGTAAAACGGAGATAGGAGATGGGAAGAACATAATAATCGGATAAAAACATTTCGACGACATTCGGTAAATGTATGGCAAGGGGTAAGGGGTAGTCTATACAGACTGTTTATGTATGTGTTTCCAAAGCCGACACATAATCCGAAAAATCGGCAGATCGACAAAAAATCATACGTCGAACTATTCGATTCGTATTTGCCGAGTTTTTTAACGACACGCCCCGGAATTTTATCAGCAACGCTACGAGAATTCATTAAACGACTTTACGCGACTGCAATGGTTTTATTACTGTTTTTTTTTTTTTTTTTTTTTTTTTTTTTTTTTTTTTTTTTTTTTTTGTTTCTCCGAGAACGGAGTAGTAGTAACACAAATATTGGATTCATAATTTAGACCGGAAGAGTAATAATAGAAAATAGAGAAATATTTGTACTTGTATGTCAATCATTTCAAATCACAACAAATATAGAACAAAGTAATAAACGTAATATTATATGTAACACTATTATAGTCGTCATTAAAATAATTTCAACTGGTTTACAATAATTGCATTTAAATATTTATGAAACTAGAAAATTGTACGGCCATCGAACATATTAATTTACAAGTTAATACGTCTGTAAAGCGAGGGAAGTGGTTTTTTCTCTAGAGTAAAACTATATTTTACGATACCCGAAGTCCTGAAGTATATTTTAATAAAATATAGTACCTATAGTCGTAACAATTAATTATTATTACCATGAACGGCAATAGACTTCAGAAAAAAATATTTAAGTACTTGTAATATACCTACGCTTAAAATTTATTAAATTAACAGTATTTTTTATAATAACAATCCAAATTAAAAAGAAAAAAAACTATACTAATACAACTGCAATAAGATAATATATTTTAAACTTAAAAAAAAAAAGTATTTATTTTTAAACCGACAAAAATAATGCATTTTATATATGAAACCATATTGTATTTAATAACATCGTTACGAATTCGTTTATAAGTATTACCGGACTTATTGGAATCTATAAGTTACCTACACAAATATTTGCAATATTGTTCTCGTATAAGAATATTTTACGAAATTTCCTGGTTCGCTTAATACACATTAAAATTAACTAAACGATAAATATTTTAAACGCAAACACATTATTTATTTATTTTTTCTATAAAAAGGTTTAATTGGTAAATTAACAAATTCTTTGTGCCGGTGTAAGAACAACAAGGAAGAGTTGACAATTTTTAATATAAACCGATCATTATTGAATGTAAAATAAGGTATTCGAGCGAGTATATATAAAAATAACGACGATGTACACTTGCAGAGTACAATTACACCGAAGGACAACCTCGGCGCAATCGATTTTTAATTCAAAATTTGTTTCGAGATGTGCCACTCCAAGGTCAATACGAGACAACAATTGTACTATAATATTCGATACGAGAAAATTAGTAATTTCAATTATTAAATTGCTACATAAATTGGATAAACCGTATAGACACACTTAACGATTATATTACGAGAGAGAAAAGAAAAAAAAAAAAAACTTAACTTTGTATGCACACGCGTAATATTATAATTTTGTGTGCAATTCAGATAGCGGTGTTGAATAAACATTTTTACGCGACAACAATTCTCCATAAGATATCACGGCAAATTAATACACAAACGTCTTGAAACGCCGAGATATTATTACACGTGCGCGCGATTCCACGTGAAAATTAACCAATTGGTTGACAATTACTACTAATATTGTCGACGAAACCGCAAAAGACAATATATTTTACACCGTGCGAGTTATACTCTGACCGCATGATATTACGCAATGGTAGTAGGTACGGTTGGAAACAAAAAAAAATAAAAATAAAATAAAATGCAGTTTACCGTGCACTCCGATATATTGTACGTTCCCCCGGAGAACACGCCTTTGTATTGATTTCTCCGTAACAAATGGACAGAGTCCAGATTATATTATTCGAAAGTACCGTAAAGTATTACGTTATTAGGTAAATTTATATATATATATATAAAAAAAAAAAATAAAAAAAACAAAAAACTTAGTCCGAGCGACAAATTTGAATAATAATACGCGTATACATTGACCGATATTTACCGATTTATCATAAAAAAAAAAAAAAAAATCATAAAATACAATTTAAATCATTTTATTTTAATAATAATAATAATAATTAATATGTTTCTTCTTCGTCGGACGAATTCAACGAATTAATTCGTCTTCTACTTCGGATTTGAAATTCGTATTTATCGGTTTTACTCGCACTAGGACGACGGAGTTTTTGACGGTCAGGGCGTGGCCAGACGTGGTGTCCATAATATAATTTTACGATACTCCACCAAACGTACTGAATCGTTAATAAACGAGCATAATATTATAAAATTGTCCAACTATAATAATCGATGTGCACATTGTAAAGACCGCTATTTTCCGTATACAAACAAAAAAAAAAAAAAACCGTTCAATTGAAAGCGGGCGTTTTCCATCGCCGAAACAAAATTGACGAGAATACCGAATTTTCCTAGGGAAAACGTACTTCGCCGGGGGGGGGGGAGGGGAGAGAGGCCAGTAAAATGTTGGACAATATTTGCTCGGAACCGCATTTTTGTGGAAAAATAATTTAGCGGAACAGCGTATTTTATCGGAAACGTATTTCGTATTCTATGATTATATATTGATAACCGATAAGATACTCGATTAGAAGTCACAAGAACTATACGATAACAATAAAATTAATTTCCGATAAAATACGATTCCGATAAAATACGTTTCTATTAATATACGGTTCTGATAAAATATTTTCAAACAAATTATGGCAGTCCATTTCGCCATTTTGTGTATATACAAGGTATTCTAGTAGTAAAAACCGAATCATACAAATCCGAAAAGAAAAAAAAAACAAAAACAATTATTTAGATAATTATACTGTTCAATTATTAAGTATAATTATAGCATATTTGAACAATTGTATTAGTTTAATTTAAATTTAAAAATGGAATACAATTATTTACTAGAGCAATCTTTTTTTTTTTTCTTTTTTTTTTTTAAACCGCCGGGAAAACATTGTACTTTAGCTATTATTTCGCGCAACGATTGTCGTGCGGCTATGAAACGTCTAAAATATCTACGATCGGCTACAGGACAGGACATACGATAAATCGGTTTCTCGAATAAAGTCGAAAAAGGCCGCCATTTTGATTTCCGAGTTCGTAGCGTTGATTATCGCCAATAGACACGGCTGACATCTTATCGAAATATGCGTTTTACTAAATATTATTGCGGACGTATGGTCAAAAACAATTATCTACAAACGTTATTTTATCAAAGTACGTACACTTTACCCCCGCTCAGCCGTAGAAAATGTACGAATTTCCCGGGTAATTTATGTATATACATATATTTTACACGAAAACGCAATTGGAAAAGTAATATTGAATTCAACGTGTTCGAAATACTGTCGGAAATCGTTCGGCGTAGAGAATTTTACCGCTGCGCCGTATGGACAAAACGACCGCAAAAGGGAATATTCAGCAAAACGAGTTTGCGTGGTAGTCGTTACACGATACTTTTTTAAATTGTTTCTATACTGGACTGGCTAGTTTGCTTTTCCTAATTTGTTATTTAACCGCTTGCCGTATACGCGTAGGTAAAAACATTGGCACTGGCGTTATTTATAATCGATACGTAAGCGATTAACTTTGCCATTATCAATCGTGCTATGATAAAAACTGATACAAATTTCACTTTTTATTCCATGCCAATCTAACATAAATTTACCGGTGAAAATTTTTTTAAAAAAATTTATAACCGCAGCATACCGCTTCGGACAAAATAAAATGTTTTATTGCACGGGCATCACCCTAACCGGGCCGTACCTTAGAAAAAATTCCAGGGGAGGTCCGAGTTTCGTACACTTATAATTTATTTACTTCCTGTTACTGCTAAAACCGTTCTGGTTTAAACGAATTTCGAACCTCTGGATTCTCGGATCGTCCTCCTTGCGTATATTTAGCGGCTGGCTGGTCAGCTATAGAAGATACTGACGAGCCGCACGATAAAATAAAGATTGCGTAAAAGCCAAGAGTAAAAAAAAAAAAAAAATAAAATCCTCAACTATCATAAACGCAGCGCCCGCTATAAAATATCCGAAAATTACATTTTGCGCTCGAAAATTGGTAATGGATTTTCGGAACAGCGTATTCTCGCGAGTCTTTTTATACTCTAAATTCGATTACGCCGTTTACGATATTAACGGACGACCGTCTCAACAGAACTGCTATGGACTGCTCTAACAACACACAATCCAGACTTCGAGAGAAAAAAAAAAAACCTTATAGAATTTATAGAATTCAGAACCTTCAAAAACTCTATTTTCTCTTTCTTAAAATTAATTGTAAGAATTCAAATTATTACATTTTAAATACATATATATATATATATGTTTTCGCGTCTTACGGTACGACCGGAGCCGCAGTTTGACCCCCTGGCGTATAGCGCTACGTTACAATGTTATATTTTAATGCCATTCGCATTATTATACCGACCCCTCTCAGTATTATTATCGTCACATCGTTTCGTAATATTCGGCGTGTTTAACGAACCCAATAAGCTAATACCCGCTGATTGGCGTGAACAGCGCGTGGTTCGTACAGCCAGGATTCGCACACATCCGCGTCCCTACACGTTCATTTTCACGGGGGATTTCCGTGTTTGTAATACACGCACGCGCGTGTTCATTTGTAGTCGCAAAACATGTAATTATGTTACACAAACGCCTAGAGTTTATTACAAACGGCGATAATAAAACATTTATTAAAACATAGTCGGCAGCAGTGGCCCCCGCCGAATACGTACTTTAAGATGGTGCAATTGCACCGCTTGAAATTAAGGGTGGATACCGCCGGGTGGTATCGGGCAGACGGTTAATACATAATACATATTGCATAATATACCGAGTAGATCATTTTTACCGATTGTATTGACTTATATTTACGAGGTGTAATAATAATACTGTACACGCCGAAACTACGAGGAAATCGTATTCGAATAAATATTAAATACAAAAAAAAAAAAAAAATCTTCGTATAATATACGGGGGGATGCGGGGGGGAGGGGTACCATACGGACGTTTTAACGTCAACCGGGAAGGCGGCGGGATTGTATAGTACGAAATAAACGACATAAAAAAGTATTCGGGGATTCGATTATACTTGAAATCCCCGGGCGTGCTCGAATTTAATCACACGTGCCACCCGCTCCTGGAGTATATAGCGGAATATGGTGACAAAGAATGGGGTAGTGCCTACCATTATATTA
Organism: Tuberolachnus salignus; assembly: GCA_956483605.1. NCBI lineage: Eukaryota > Metazoa > Arthropoda > Insecta > Hemiptera > Aphididae > Tuberolachnus > Tuberolachnus salignus. The sequence continues at coordinate 4,646,429 of OY101435.1, read as the reverse complement.
CAAAGCGATTGTTTTCGGAGGCGGGTTTTCTCGGCAAACTATATATACTGCAGGGCTGTAAGACGATAATAATGCTAAAAACGTATTGTTTTAATACGGATGAAATATATACGGGCGTACAACCGTCCCAGAAATATACGCGCGTACACATCTATGAGTTATTATTTTTTTTATTTTTTTTTTTATTAAAACTAATTTATCGCGAGCGTATACGAGTTATAATAATGGTAATAATACGTGTAGGACTCGGGCGGGGTAAACGTACTTTTAAACGTGTACGTTTTGTATGTATTACAATATATGCAACGATAGTTATCTTACGCCGAAGTTTGCATTTTTTTTAAATCTAAATACACATTGAAGCGGACGCCTTCCATTATATTTGTACAGTCGAAACATTTTTTTTGAAACGTTTCGCGCACTTATAAATCATAATACTTAATAGATAGTCAGTCGTATTACACAACTCTGATTATATTATACGCGTCGAGTGTAAACCTCAAGATGGCGGATATTCCCTTATCTATACGTATAATCCGGCAACGCGTAAATTATACGAACAAATCAAAGTTAGAAAAAAATAAAAAAATAATAATGATAGACGAATAAATGGATTTTCGATTCGAATAATATACACTATTACAAAAGCCTACAGCTAGTACACCTACTAAACCTTAACCTAGAGTATAATTTCTTGAAATTAAGGTATAAATTATTATTTTAAATGGTTAAAAAAACAAAAAGCTATGAATACAGAATGACAAATTAAAAATAAAAGAAAAAACTACCTAGGATGTGTTAGGAATAGGATTGTAGGTATCGTACAAGTGTACCTCGCCTAATAGGATTTACTGGAACATGAGCCATCCCGTTATACTTATACAATGTCCGTTGGTCAAAATTCAAATTCGTAAAAAAAAAAAAAAAAAAACGAAATTATAACCGTTTTACATCACGGTTAAGCCAATTAACGACATTAATGTAAATTGTTTTGGTGTTTTTAATACGTACAAATATTATACGAGTTATATATTATTATTTAGAAGAGCCAGTAATATAACGTTGCGATATTGACGTCATACAAATCCGGAAAAAATACAAATGCTCGTTGCGAATTCGTTATTCGAGATATTTTACATAATTGATGTGCTGGAAATGTAGAAAATCAAAAAAAATAGTGATATTTTTAATTAAAATCATCGGGAAGTTATGTAAATATAAAGTCACTTTGTATATCGACGCTAACTGATATAATATTGTTATATAATCAAGTTAAAAAAATTTAATTAGAACGGCGTTAAATCATATTACTCGGTACGGTAATTAATAATTTTTATGCAAACATAATTCGAAAATAATTAATATTTAATAATAAAATATTACGAAAGCCGAACGATTTACACGCACGAGGCGTATAGATTTATTTTGGCGTGCCGATATTTTAACATCAAAGTGCAGAACGATGTTAATGTCTGAGTACTGAACAGAAAATTATAGTTCAACGAGAGTCTATAGTCATCGGGTAAATTACCGTTCGGGTTTACCGTCAATTTAAACGTCCAAAACTTTGGAGAAGACTGCGTACGGAACATGCAACTTATGTTTCAAAAACAAGATAGTCTAAAAACTAGTATCGGTAATCCGATTAGTTAATAAAAAACTTTTCGTTGATATTTTACGTTGGACACAAATTAGGGAATGGGAGGGGGGGATGACTGAATAAAATGAAAGACATTGACCACCTCCCACCCGTGAATAACATTCGTTTTGCTATGTCGCAATGTTATACCGGTCGATAAAAAAAAATTACCGTTTTTTAAACGACTGCGAGGATACTCTTTCCAGAATTAGATTTCTAATCGAGGAGCGAATACTTTATTTCGCGTCGTTTTCTAATATCCTGTATTTTAACGGAATTAATAATGAACGTGTAGCTTAATATTATAACATCGACACTCATTGTGAACTCTATTCGTTTCTAATGCATACGATTACGACCAATAATGTGCGTTTAGAGTTACTCACCTATAAGTAAAAATAATATTTTACATTGTAAACACGGTTATGTTAATATCAAATATTGACAGTGTTATTTTTTTTTATTATTTACTTGAGGGCATTTTTGTTTAGATTCAGGGGGAAGCGAAAAATGTACTGGTTTTACTATGTATGTATGTGTGTGTGTGTTTTATTTTTTATCTGTAAATAACTTTTCTACCAGACATTCCGTTTCGATTTTCTGAAAACATTTTGGTTCTTGTTCGTACGCATTGTGGTGGTCATATTTTTTTATTTTCTTTGTAGTTTTCTTAACAATTAGGAAAACCCGGAAAAAATACGACAAATTCAAAATATTCTGGTCATTTTTTAATTACATTTATAGGCATTTTAAGTGTTTTTTCTCGAATTAATTGAATAAAACTGTTTTGAACGCACAGAAATGCACGAAAATTTGACACATAGTTCGTCATAAGTTTTACTTAATGATGAAAAAAGAAAAACGTTGAGCTTATTTTAATACATTTTTTTTTATAAGCGTTTATAGCGCAAATTTTCATGAACAGAATATTCAGTCAGAATCTTTTTTCATTAACAATAATTCATCGTTACTTACAGGTATAAATTAAATTCCCCTATATATCCTACTTCCCCAACCTCTCACCTACAACAGTGGCACATCTATAGTGCAAAGTATGCGTCTCAGTCTTTTTATTATTTGTACTTCAGTTTTAGTTTAGTAGCATGTTTAGTAGGTATATATGAAATTAATAATAATTTATTAATACCTAAAACCGATAAGATGATTAAAGTAACAATAACATACCACAAACCAAATTAATATCAGATACAAAAACACTGTCAGGTTAAAGCTATAGTGATTTACAATTGTGCAAACTATTAGCCCCGAGTTAAACGAACTGAGATGATAAAATTATTATTATTATTATTATTATAAACTATATAATTTAGTTTTGCTTCGAACTTTTTATAAATTATGACAAAATAATTTCCAGTTACTTCTAAACAAGTTATAAAATAATATTATGCCATGTCATAAACAATGTTGTTTTACTTTTAACGAAATGGTTTTAATTAAATTCCGCATATTATGTCTGATCTAGACAAACGAAAACATATACAATTTGTAAATATTAATTTAAATCTTTTACGTATTTAAATAATAGTTTTATTTCTTATTAAAAATTAAAAACAAATGTGTAATTTGTATAAAAATGAAATTTTTGTTCGATAGAAATAAAGAACAGTTTTTACATTTAAAATGCAACTAAGTACAACGTTTTTGACATTTTAATTTTAAATTAAATTAAAAATAATAATAATAATAACAATTCGAAAGTGAATGTTGAATAAAAAAAATAGTAGGTTCATAGAATAGTATATGCGTTTCATCCAGACAGATAATAAAATTATGCCTACATGTATTTAATTATGTAAATACTTTTAATGTGAAATATTAACACAATAATATAATCTAAATGATCAACCTAGCATAAAAAGATTTAGAAGTAAGCCATTTAAGAACTACGTTTGGCCATTAAATGCAAACAACTACTTTTATAGTTTTATTAAACGAGTATTACAATTAACGTAGTTAGTTGAGAATTATTTGGCACTAATATACATTTAAAGGGGAGAAATCTACCTTGACCTTTTGTCCATTGAAATAAATAATAATATTTTATTGAAAACGTCGAATAGGCATATTATAGTATAACAATTTTATATCATTTCCAAAAACGGTTATTATGAACTAAATTGGAAAACATATTTTATGACGAAACATATCAATACAATACACAAATAATGTTATGTTGAAATCATAGCCTGTTATTAAATGTATAGAACTTTTATTTGGAAATAAAAATCTCGAAACGTTCAATTATAACTTAAGCTTGTACAACAATAATTAAATCAAGAAAAGAATTAAAAAAAACAACACACATCATAGTAAAACCAATACATTCCCCGCTACAAATATAAAAATGTTATTTGATATCTTTTTTTCTTAAACACCCATGAGCTAGCTATATAATTAATTATGGCGATTAAGTGTACACAAACTTAAAATATTACATATATTTCATAAAACTGAATACTTACGATGTTTTTCCTCGTCGATTTTATTCGACTTTTAAATGACCTAAACAGGTTTTCAAACCGAAGGACATTTAATATTTCTTTTGACACAGATTATTATATCATCTATGTTTCAAACAAATATATGTATAGCTAATTAAAAATGTATTTAAATAAATAAAAAACCACAGTAGTTACTGGAATTAATTTTTTGGAATTATTTAAATACTGGTATTGGATTTACTACGCGAGATTAATTTTGAATAATAATTTTAAAATATTGCCTAAACGACCAATGTTTTATACATTACAGGGTCAGGCGTATCGTATACGCTCACAAGTCGTATAAGAAAAAAATATATAGGTTTTTTTTTCTCAAAATAATTAATTTATAGACTTCACTTTTATAAAACTTGTCTAAACAAAAGGAATAATTCGTTTGTCGTAAAAATAAAATGCATTATGATTTGCCGCCCGCGCGTCGTCAGACTGCACAGAATATTATTTTTCGTAACGAAATCCCATTTTGAATTTTCCCCGACTTCTTCCGTATTTTTTCCAGTACAGTTGTTTACCGGAGTAAATAAATAAAATGTGTTAAAATACGCGTTACTTTCATTCGTTGTGACTTTCAACACCCTGTAAAACTAATAGGGCAGAAAATACGGTATGATCGAATTGGCATTAAATATTATTTGGATAATTTAAACGGTGCACGCCGAATTACGTATTATCAAATAATTAACAATAATATGATTTTTTTTTTTAGAGTTTTGAATAATATAGATAATAAATACCGAAAATAGAGATTGAAATGTTTGTAATTAAAATGTCCAGAATTTCCTACGAATTCCCCGACCATTCCGGGTTTCCAGAAGCCGTGCAAATCCATCCATTTAATATATATTACAATAAATAGTAAAAATATTTGACAAAATAAATAACTGTCTGGCGTATTATATTAATATGTCGTGTTTTTTTTTTTATTTATATTTATTGTACGTGTATAAAAATTACGTTAGTACACACGCGCGATTTGACGTATTATTGTTTTTTTGGGCGCGTCGTTTCTGGGGATAGAATCGACGCGACGACGGAAAGTCCTCAAAGGAATATTTCGTCGGTAGGCACGGTCCATGCGATTTGCAGTGCCATAAAAAAAAAAAAAAAAAAATTAAAAATTAAAAATAAAAACCAATACAAGTTATGCGACCTTGAAAAAACACGACGTAGTGACGATTCATTGATCTCGCGCGCGCGCGCTCGCTCGCGCGACGTGTGTGCGCGCGCGTTCCGACGGTCTAATAAAAAAAAAAAAAAAAAAAAATTAAAAAAACGACTTCCACCGCAACATTATACGTGTGCACTAACCGCGTACCTACAGAACCGTACGCCCGGCAATTACGACGGACCGGCGGGACTATCATATTCGCGTAGTGTTCCCGGTCAAACGATTATTGTCATCGTTTTGTTTTCGATCCCACGTATCAGATTGTATTTTTAACATTTTTTTTTTTTTCCCCCCCGTTAAATTCGATATTATCAGCACGTCGTCGGACACGAAAACTAAATGATATAACCCCGAGACGGGACCCGTCATTTCAGATCTATCTGCGCGCATTATATTGGCTTTAATGACCGCAAATGTATCAACTAAAAACAAAAAAAAAAACCTAATTAAAATTTAATAGTTATGATTTTACAAGACCGAAAATTAGAAGGTAAAGCCGCTTATGTCAAAAATTTCAGAACACTACGCCTACGGGAAGTCACTTTCTATAGACCGACAGACAAACAGACAAACAAAGTCTTTGTTTTATTAATTTAAATGTATTATTATTATTATTATTATTATTATTTTTTCAAATTTAATATTATCAGGCACGATACCGCCGGCGTACGGTACAAAAACTAAATAATATAATTCATCATTGTTCGGCTTCGTTTTGTTTTAACAGACTAAAATGCATTCTATAATACTAATGATAGTGTGCTGGTTTATTAAAAACACAATACGTATGACAACTAAATGAATATCAAAATTTATAATAAAAACGTAAAAGAATAAAAATATATATATATATCTACATAAAAATAATCTCGTTGCACTCGGTACGAAAAATTCTGCATGTGCATAATAACCATTGTTCCTCGGAATAAAGTGAATATAAAAATAACATCGACATATAAAAAAAAAAAAACAACTAAAATAATATATCTGTGTCTAGATATTCTTTAAAGTAAAGTATCTGTTACCAATTTTTAATATCTCATTACAGCGGCACTGATTCGGTTAGGCAAGTTGAAAATATGGTAATATATTTAAACGACATAAGTATACAAATGGTAATTTTTTTCTATGTATTCCTCATGCTGATTTTTTATTCAGTCATGAAATATTTGTTCGTTTACGCTGTTATATTACCCGATGATGATTATTGAAATCGAAACCGGTTGTACTTACACGTAACTTATATTATACTCCGAGCTTTGTTTTGTTCTTTTACTACTTTTTTATTATTATTATTATTTTTTTTTTTTTTTACATTTATTTTGTATTTTTTATATATAAACTAATTGTATTGCCCGCGGAGACCCGTCATTTCAGAGCTACGCGTATTACTTTGGCGGTTATGGCCGTATACGTATCAATTAAAATAAAACTAATTGAAATTTAAAACTTATGTTTTCACAGACAGACAGACTATTCGTTTTGGTTAGTATAGATATATTTTTTAGTTTGATATTTTTCAGTAAGTTTTAATTAAAAAAAAAAAAAAAAAATGTTTTATTTTAAATAAATAAATATCTTATTGCGTTGTTACGTAACGCACAAGGCGCGTCGAACAACCGTATTCACAGTGTCAAATTACCCTTTACATGACGAGTCGCACTCGTTAAAGTTCAACTTGTTCGGCGTAATATAAAATTACAATAGACGAAAGTGTATGTGCGTGAAGTAGAATATGGATGTATTATCGATCAAAAAACTTATCGACTTTCCATCGTCTCGCGTCGCAACCGCGTTCGTCGGTAGTCAATCGGAAACATCGAAAGGCAATCGGATTGTCAATCGAACGTTTACAACTGTCCGAGGAACATCCGATTGATGGAAAATCTAATGTGGCATGTTATTATTTTTCCACCAGACTGGGTTATCGTTCGAGAATTATAACAGGGTCCACGTCTTGAAAAAAATAATGTCAGGCCATTCGGTTATCAATGCAACCGCTTAGTTAGACAATTAGTTTGTTTCGATACCTACTTATTTTATCCGGTATTGACATTGTTCTGTAATAGGGCGACCGCTTTGAGGTTAGGTTTAAAAATTATAATTACAGTTAATTAAAATTCATAATAATTATACCGTCATTTGAGACCACAAATATAAAACGATGAAAAATCCTTAAATTAAAATAAAACGTACATTTTCCACATAACTCCAATAAAGGTCGGTTTGAGGCGGTCTCCGAAGAAAAAATTGTACTAAAATTGCATTTATATTAAGCGACCGCCAAATTAAAACAGATGCGACCTAATCTTCAAATAGCGCGATAGTGTTAATGCGGTTATCTATCCGTTCAGACTTGGATACACATAAAAACCTAGTGCTGTTGAGAATTCACTGGCGAAACGAACATAATCCGACAAATCCGACTTATTGAGTACCACGGGTGGGCCACGGTTGTAGGTAACGATAAATCGTAGCCATACGAACGACGATTCTGAGCGAAGTTTGGTTAAACACATTTTGGCGAACTTGAATTATAAATCGTATTCATTTATAATTACAAAACAAATGACAGTTGTGTCCGTGTTTTAACAAATTTTAACATCAATTTGAATTTAAAACGCCGATAAAAAAAAAAATCCAAAATTTATATCTACAAAAAAACTTGAACATTTCAAGTAAGACAATAACGGCAGAATATTTTGAAAATTGCACCACGTCTAGAAAGTGCTAAAATTAGTATTTGGTCAAAATTCTAGGTCATTGCGATTATTTTTAATAAAATTACAACAAAACAACAAAATGCGTAAATATTTCTATTTTTCCGACGTGTTTTCCATTATTAAGAAAAAATTCAAGTGAAATCAAGAAATGACCTTCCCAATATACCAACTAGATCTAACATGTTACAAGAAAGTTTCAAGTAAAATTGATGATCAACGGGGGACGCCTATAATAATTTATCACCACAGATATACTTTTTTTACAACTAAAAAGTCTTTGTGATCTTATCTCGGAACACTAGAAGGCTTCCAAATATTTTAATGTAAAATAAAAGTTTAAAGCGAATCGAACTTTAAAACTCGATATACAATGTTCAATGTTTTAAAACAATTCTTTAAAATTCTCTCGCCGGTATAACGCTAGGTGTATACGTCTATTTTCACTCGAAACTCCAAAATATCGAGCACACGACTTGATTCCAAAAATATTCGCGTAAAACTCTCGAGTCACTAATTTTTAATAATTACATAGAACAACCGTCACACGTTTATCGACAATAATATCTGCGCATACGGTACACATCGTTGTGCAACTGTCGGAATGTTTATATGTACAATACAAACTAAAATTGAAAATAAATATGTATAATGCGATACGAATATATTTCCTTTGCACTGACACCGAGACCAACGTCATCGTGTTTATTCAAATACCTGCCATCGATAAGTTTCTGAACAACTGAACTGGAAAGTTATTTCGATATCGCCTCGCTCGGAAAAGGGTGCGAGTCATTAAAAAATTGTGAACATTACTAAGTAAATATTATTTTTATTGCAATTTTTAGCTACCTCATCCATTCATTATCATCATATTATTATTGGTACTAATAAACCGTAATGCTAATAATTTGTATTACTATGATAAAAAAAATAATAAATAAATAAACAATGAAGTTCAAGTCCACAAGATAACTTGTCAAGTATCTGATAAATCACTCATTCATATCTAGACCAAGAGACTATGACCTATTTGCCGACGGTGGCCGTTATGGCATAACCATTAACGAGAGCAAGATAATTATTTTCAACACTTTGAAATACACCTTTTAAAATCGAATTATTATTCTTATTCTGCATTCAAATAATTAATATAGATTATTATTTTTATAATGATTTTTCTTATTTTAATTGTATTGACACTAGAATATCATTTAGGTCGTCTGCTATCGAAGACGGACAGTTTACAGAGTAGAGAGGTTAGTTTTAAAAACTTTTGAGAGCCACAGCAGACATTTTTTTTTTTAATATTCTCACGTAAAACATGTTAGTAAAAATATCAAAAGGGAGTTTTCTACACTAATTTGATTTGTTGCCATAGGAACGTAAGCATATTGAACACGTTTCTTTTCAGTGACCATTCTTAAGTTTTTATCTATTCTGTAATCGTTATCACGGATGTGGTTGTTATGTCTTAATCGACTAAATAATTGTACAAAATTGTTTTACCAAGTGATTTGAATTTATAAATTTATAGAATACTAAATTGTATTATTTAATACAAATAAACGTGGTTAATTTTAGGATGCTATTACATGTTACTAGATAAACAAAAATAGCCCCTGAATTGCCTAGCCCTAGGCACGCGCTGTCTATAAGTGAATCCAGGCCTGAAAATAGTTAAATTTTTACTGAGTGAAACAGAAAATCAAATTACTGTCTGATATCCACAATTTTAGATAATAACAGTACTGGCTGCCGTATAAAGTTTACTTATAAATACGGTTCCACTCGAATGCTCGGATTATGGGGTAAAAAGCGGTCGTCTGAAAATAATAAGGTTCAAGCACGACGAATGATTCACCGCGAGTTTGTTGCCAAACTAACTTTATCCGACATTTTATGAAAATAGTTTTGCATAAATTTGTAGGTACAAATTGTTAGCTATAAGCGACACTCTACTCTACGCTGATACCTACAAGACATTATTTTCGATTAAAGTTCCGACATAAGCGAATAGTAGTGGCGAAAGGTCCGCTGACGAAGCAGTGTACAACTTTTTCATATCAGGTAATTTCGATGGCGATACTTTTTCGTTTTCAGACCGTTTTCATTTGTCGGATTAAGATCCTTATTAATTTCGGACGTCCATGGCTCATAGCATGGAAATAACGTTAACTTATTAATAATGGTGGAAAAATCCGTATTTTAATTAATGTACACATTTTGTAGTTATAAAGTATCGACCTATTATTAAATTGTAATTGTTGTATTCCGTTATTTTATAAAACAATTAGTTTTTTTTTTTTTTTTTAAATTATTGTTTATTAATGAAGTTAAATTTTAGATTCTAAGCGAAGCGAATAATGTATTGGTGGTTTTACTATGATGTGTGTTTTTTTTTCCGTCCGCGGGCAAATTTTCTCCCAGACATTGTGCTCCGATTTTCAAGTGTAGCACCTTTTCGGAAAGCATGACCTCCCGAACGCAGCAATTAAATCCATAATTCTTTCAGAAATGATTCTGCACTTGAAAATCGGAGGAGGATTTCTAGTGGAAAAGTTGTTTACAGACAGAAAAAGAATACCCCACAGTCCACACACAGTAAAATCAAAATCAATCTCTGAGAATGTTAAAATTGTATACCAATAAAATCAGAAGCCGTTGTCGGCCGTCGATTTTCGCCCTCACGGGCAACGGAATTTAATTAAGGAATAGGGATAATATATTGACATAAACAGTTGGTGGGTATTTGCGCAGTGTGACCTCAGTGTACTTATACAACGGTCAGTTAACAATTGTATGTGTATATGCTGTGTTGGTGGAATCGCCTCCGATCGATTTTAATAGTCCTTTGTTAAACGAAAAACGTAACGCAACCGTTTTTCACCCAAATGTTTGTATAGGCCAACGCTAACCTTAACTCCGGTAGACAACCCTATTAGAAAAATTAACGAATATAGGTAATAGTGGTTTTTGTGTGGGCCGCGTGCCTCCTCCCTCACGACCACGCCACTGACAGAACTCAACAAAAAATAGACGAAACTACAACAAAACTTAAAGCACGAATATGCATTACAAATTGAATAACTCGTAACGAAAATATTGAACTCGTTCGTATTGTATTGTAATGTGTAACACACCACGAGAATCATAAACAAATTACGAATGGAATATACAATGAATCTCGAAACATTTCATTCAACAATTTGGACTAAGGTACGAGGGGAAAAAATATCGGAATAAGTAGGAAAAAAACCACGTAGTCGAACAATTGATTTTTTTAATAGATAAATTGTGTTTTGCTACGCTTTTCAACAATCTATAATACAATATTTTACGGTACTTACATTAGACAACATGAATCTAAAAACACGTATCTATATAGAAATAAAGTAAACATTCCACGGTTTATCGCTTTTCCAGAAAAATTTAATAGAATTGATCATTACAACAAATTAAACACATAAAGATTATTTTAATGAATTATGTGTACGTATTAATAAATACCAACCGCTTCAGTAATTACATTTTTTTTTTTATTATAGACCTAAAACATTTAAAACTATTTAATTAATACTGCAGTATTAAATAACTAATTTAAATCGTATTTCACTTGTTATATATTATATTACAAAATATACGGTAGGTAAATAGATAATATATGAAATTATTCTGTGATACTTTTGAGATTGAGTAAATTATCTAATAAGTCCTAGAAAAATATACACGGGCTTGAGTTTATATTTATTTTAAAAAAATAATACTTAACAGCTGTTAAGATCGTGGTTGTTTTTTTTGTTTTTGTAATTCGGTGAAAAATAATTGTAGGGCCCTGAAATTATCACCGAATACTTGTATAAGCGTTTTCTAGGCGTGGTATAATTTTCAAAATATTCTGACTTTTTACTAAGGTTATTTACATGTATTTAAAATATTTAGTTTTTAAGAGTTTTATGTCAATAGAATTTGTTTGAATTTTTATAAATGCTCGAAAATTTGATTAAACCGGGAGGTTGTATATTATTCTTACGGTAATATAAAAATATTGGAAATGTATAATTTTTCTTGTAAGTTAGAATTTATGATAAAATTTCATAAAACATTTAATTCGTAATTACAAATTATCAAATTAGTTTAGTGAAAATTTAATTTAATTGAACTCCGTTCGGAATCGTTTTATGCTTATAATCCTAACCTTGTGATTATAAAATTCACCATAAAATTCCATGATTGTCAGTCATAAGATTAATAAATAAAAACTTATGTATACTTAATAAAATTATCTGCTTAAAACAATGCGTATAAAAACTAAATAAATTTAGTGCACGGATATTTATTTGTATTAACAATACAAATTATAAACCCTTATTATTCGAGAAAATATAAAAAATTGAAATTATAAATAACAAAACATTTCATTCAATAATAATCCTACGCAATGGTTAAAATAGAAAATAAATAGAGTTTAAAAACCGAGGATAAAATAATGTTTCCTTCGAACAAAAATTATTGTAAAGAATACTGGAAAAACGCAATAAAACTTTTCCTTTAAATAATCACAATAGTTCTTTTAATATCCAATGGGACAATGTAAACTTTTATTTTTTCTATATATACTCAGTATACTTGTTATGAAAATTGAATAAAACTTAAATAACGAGGGGATTGTATGTATTGTATGTTACAAAGTCGTCATAAGCATTTATTAGTTGAACATAATGTTACACGTAAAGGGCGCAATTATTTTATACAGAGATAAAAGAGAGCTAAGGGTTTGTCACACGCGCACAGTCGGCATATAGGAGAAAGATTCACAAATACGGGGATGACATCGTTTATAAGTATTAATAATTATTGCGAATGCCGAAACCGCCCGGAGGGGTAAATTCGCTCGTTTGCGCGCAGGAAACGTGAATAACGTGATTATTATTATTTGTACGAAAACCGAGCGGTTAGTAAAGCCAAATAACAATAACTGACGAAATATATTATATAAAAAAAAAAAAAAAAATAAAAAAATTGTACGAGGAGGTGCGAGAAGAAAATATTATACATCATCATCGTATAATGTGATAAGTAAATTAGGCATTTGTAGCATTTGCATCTTTTTACTTGGTACTTCAGGGCATAGCTTATCAAAAACCAAATCCTATACATATACTTATTGACGCAACTAAGGGGATTCTTTGGGTCCTTAGCACCCCTATACAAATAATGGTTTGAGAAGGGAGGGAGTCCGTTGACGAGTTATAAAAAAACCTGGATCTAAATGTCTAGTTGCACCTATATATACCACAAATATAAATATGTTTGTTGCATTTTCTTGGATTATGTATTTTTGGTACTTTAGTGTCGCTTTATTAGCTTTTTTAAAGTCATTTTTGCATATTCGACGAATTACAACTTACCCTATATACTTTTATTAATAGACACAGTTATTTAGTGAACTTTCGTGTACACGGTGAAATATTATCAATTGAATAAAAAAGTTTTTTGTTTATTGTTTCACATAGATATTAAATTGCATATAGGTGTATATAAAATTTATAATTTCAAGAATTTTTTTGAACATATGAAAATGTGTTTATTAGTTGGTTATTAAAAATAATATCGAGTAAATCTTAACATTTTTTTAATAGCATTTCCGAGTATAAAGAGCATTTTTTTGTAGCATTGGTAAGGTCTTTGATGCCTTATCTGTGCATAATTTCCCTAGGTCTAGTGATAAGTAAAATTTATACGATTCCTCTATATGTATTAAACGGGATTATACATCATCGTCGTGTCATGTGCATAATGCGACCAGTAATAGTTATATACCGAGTTCCTCTATAGATAAAACGACGACCATGAGGACAACGGACAGCGAAATATTTAATATTAGTACCGTAAAACTTATTTTAGATATATGACGCGGTGGACGAAGGGGATGGTGACTAGTGTCAAACGCACGAGTCCGCCGAAACGTTATCAATTATACCCACCCCGCGATTTGATATCATTCAAAACAACACACGTCCCCAGAAACAATTATTACCGGAAGGTACCTAGCCGGTGGATAAATCATAAATCATATAAATCATGGCTTTTACTATAGATAAAAAAAAAAAATCGCCTTTTGGCGTTTCTGCCCGGGTAACCGAACAAAAAAAAAGTCGAAAATTACCTATCCGCGTATATTTTAATAAATATTATTTTAAGTACGATTAAAAATTTAAAAAAAAAATTCGTACATTTAGAGATACAAAAGTAATGGGTAAAAAATTAACCGCACGAAAAACGTAAACGAAAATATAACTAATGTTTAATATCAGAAATATAATAGGATATTTTAACAATACCATTCGTGCAAAATCGATTTAAATTCACCGGGTGCTATTGAATTAATTAACACTCAGGCTTTATGTATTTTCAGTCAATTCCAAATACGATTAGCCGGTATATTTGTTCGTTAGAGTTGGTATGTTTTGTTTGTTACGGCAATATAATTAATAATAAGCTGTGCGTGCGACATTGGAAAATTACACAAGGAATCGGGTAACTTGCAATTAGCCTAAGTAAATTATTTGCAATTGTTTAATACCGTTTTCAATTGTATTCAATGGGACGGGATATTTAATCGAATTTTAAATCTTACAATTTTTATTCTAAATTCCCTAAAAAAAACTTAGCCCGGAGTATAATATAAGTTGTGAGTAAGCAAGGACGGTTTCGATTTCAAAAATCGCCATCGGGCAAATAGAACAAACGTAAACAAAAATAAATATTACGCGACCGAATACAAAATCAGAACGAGGAATAATCCGAAAAAATTACCATTTTTATATAGAGGATAAATTAATTTTTATTAGAAAATATCGTAAAACCAGACGAGATAACATATATTTAAGAAGAAGTATTATTTATTATCTAGAAAATATTGGAATAAATCATTTTTGTTGAAAATCTGTTTGTACACTGCCTGTATATAAATGGTAATATTTTCTATGTGTTCCTCGTTTTTATTTTATATTCAGCCGCGTATTATTTTTTGAGGGCCATAAATTGTCGGAACTGTATTTTGCCGGAAAACACGCAACTGAATATCAAATCAAAACGAGGAATACAACGAAAATATTACTATTGTAGTGTAAATTAATTTTATTATAAGAGATTGCAAAAAGAGACGACATGGTATGCATTTATAATTTTGTCTGTACATTAGAATTATTTTTAAAATTATTTTCCTTAACCCAGTAATAAATATACAAAATTCCAATAAAGAACTTAAGTAAATCAACAATACGATTATTTTTTAAAATATGTCTGGCAAAATTAAAATTGGGAGGAGACTTATTTAACTTCCTTTAAAAAATATACTCTTTTTGTATCCAATTTTAAAGGTATAAATAGAAATATATTTTTTGTGTATTCCTCATTTTGAATTTATATTCAATCGCGTATTATTTTTCGCTTTTGCTATACTATTAACCGTCAGTTGACGGTGATTTTTTTTTTGATCAAAGCCGGTAGTAAATGCACAAAACTCACATAATGCTCCGGGAGTAAGTATCACCTTATGAGGATTATTATTTTTTTTGGTTATTTTCAATCGTAATCAAAAAAAAAATATTAATTTATCCAGATTGAATAATAGTTTAATATGCGTTGACTGTTGTAAATTGATAACTGATAAGACAACAATCTTGTATTGTGACATAACAATTTATGTTCAAATAAAAATTAATTAATTAAATCTAAAGTATACTAATTTATATATCTTATAGTATACTTTTCACCCCTTCCAAAAACAAGTTATAATACGCCACTATATATATATATATTAACTTTTGCTTTATTGTGTATTTAATCACTTGTCACGTCACTTGTAATATCACGAGTCACATTATATTGGTGGACAAGAGGCCAAACAATATTGTTTAAACGATAATTGTAATTTTATGAATTTGTTATGTATTTTCGACGCTAAGGCATCTCGACACAAATCCTTTTCCTCTTCGTTATGCACTTAACGAACAAATTTATTTTAATTACGTAAATACATTTATTAAGTTTATCACAAAATATTTATGATTATTGAAGATGCGTGTTGCATGCTCGTACTTGCATCTAACCCCACTCCCCCCCCCAAAAAAAACAATTAAGATTAAAAAAGTCAGTCATTTCAAAAATTAATCTGCGTCCTGATATCAGGCAGTTAACATGGGCGTCTCGATGGGGAGGGCGAGAAGGGGAAATTGCCCCTTTGGGCTTCAATGCCGTCTGAAACATATGAGATACGAACTCATAACTTATATTCTGTAGCCTCAAGTTCATCTTTCCGAATTTCTATGAATTACTATGGCAAAGTTTAATGCCGTTTTAGAGAGCCTGCAGCAAATATATCCAGTGAAAAATTTATATAAAAAAAAAAATCGTCATTTATTTTTTAAATTACATTTGCTCCCCTCTGTAAAAATATCTGCACATGTACGGTAACGATACAATTGTGCTATTATACGCGCAATGGAAAGTCGAGAACAAATTTTATCGTCATCACAGCAGTACACGTACGTACCCCTTAACCCGAGTTTAAATCGATAATTATCGCATTGTACTATTTATCGAACGTACGCCACAGAAATAGTTATCATAATATTATTGAAATAACTAGCACGTCCAAACCACACCGCCTAGTTATATTTTCGCATCGGTACGTGTCGACGCGATTAAGATTAAATAATTGATCTCTCGAAATCGTGTTAGTTTAGTAGTCTTGAATTATTATTAAACCTACGAAAAACATCTCAAGTTCCGAATTGTGCGCGGCGGATGTTTTTGTCTCTCTGAAAACACATTTTCCGTTAGTAAAATACGCTCCAATTTATTTATGCAATACCTCGAAAACAGTGCGACGATGCAAGGCGAGCCTTTTAATAAAAGCCAACGGTTATGAGTTCCGATAATTAGCACCTATTATACATTATTAACAAATGAGGCGGCGCTTAACATTACAAAACGAATAAATATTATTATATCATGTAATAAATAATAATTCGGGATATTTTTTAACGACGATAACGATGGCACGTTGTTAATGTAATTACGATATTATTATTGGACAAAACACGCAACTATAGTTTGATAAAAAAAAATTAATTTAAAAAACACACCAGGACGCAAAAAATACAACGGTAATTTTCGACCATTTACAGTACTATCACTGATTATAATTTGGGACGCAAGTAGTAAGTATACCGGTATATGTATCCCCCCCCCTCATATTATCGATTTATTTATTTTTAATATCTTATTATATCCAAAAGATATTTTAATTCAAACTAATTTACGAAATTTAAATAATATGATTAAATATGATCAACATAAAATAATCAAATACAAACAATCGATAAACTGACAAAATATTATTTCAACAATTATTGAAATACTATAATAGTTGTATTCAAGTACCTACATTCGTACATAACGGTTTGTAAATCAAATCTGTTCAATTAATAATTGCACGGATAATAATTAACAAATAATAAAAAAAAACTTCTCTGAGCAGAACGTAAAATTCTCAGAGTTAAAAGATTTTAAAATTAATATAATTAATTGTAATTACGCGAATCCAAATACGGTACACTTATAATGAATAATGAACGTTTAATATCTTGTTCCTGTTCTTCTGCCTTTATCCCACCCCAAATGGGATCGATTATTCTTAATTTCCCACCTCTATATCAACCCAACACGCCCCCTAGCCGCTTTTTTTTTCGCAGCGATAATATTATCGAAAACCCTTTGGGCGATTTAATATTAAAACTAATGAAAATGCACTAGTAAATCAAACGGCACTAACCTTGACCAGTTCTTTGAGACGTTCCCTGTTGTACGTGCTACCGATTTCCTCGCCAAGAGCCCAGTCCAACGCCTTGCTAATCGGCCACGACAGCGGCGTTGTGAGTACCATTACGGTTTTCGTGACCATTATGGTTTTGGCACCGATGGCCAGCCCGTGTCGCGAGCATACGGCCTGCGGGGTGATCTCGCCGAAAATTACGATGGCCAATGTGGATGTGATGACGGCCACCAGGCCGGATGTCAAGTCGTCCAACAAGATGGTGAATATTGAGTTTACCATGACGTTTCCGAGCAGAATGCTGCACAGCAGATAGTTACCGTGGATACGAACGGGCAGTATGGCTTTGGCGTACTTGCGCTCGTTCTCTGTACCCGTGTTGCAAATGATCTTCAGGTCCATCCGGTTCAGCGACATCAGGCCCAAGTTGAGTCCCGAGAACAACGACGAAAACGAGAGGCACGTGAGAATGATGCCCACCTGCAGCCAGAACGGCAAAAATTTCTGATACACGCCCATCTTTTTGTAATATTCGCTGCCCATGTGTGTCCAGACGGCACCGGGTTTGTCATTTTCTTTAGAACAGAAATAAAATATTGTGCCCGCTTTGCTAGTGGGTAGTATGATGTTTAACTTGACTGTGTTCGGGTCGCTCGGCAAAAGAGTAACCTGGAAATTGCGTATGAAAACACACAAACGTAACAAAAACCGTTAGTATAGGTACTTCGCGTGTTGCGGAGTGGACATTATGTACGTCATCGAAACGCCGGGTGGGCTACAGTTGAAATAAGGACCTGTTACATTTATTGTACATCTATTAGTGTTAAATTTAAAAGCTATGAAAAAAAGAGGTAAAATGTATTAGTTTGTGAGTTTGTGTGCAGGGGGTAATCACTGGAACTATCGAACCGATTCTATTACTTCTTTTGCTAATAGAAAAAGCTACACTATGCCCTAGTAACATAAGGTTCTATTATATTCCGGAATTCCACCACTAAGGAGCGGCTATGCGGAGTCAACAGTATTTTTAATAGAATAACCTAATTGTTTTTGTCGGTTTACGGGTTAACTTAAGGATTTAAATGCAAAAAAATAACAGTCGTTATTGCTTAATTTAATTTAATTGTTAATTAAAACAATTTTATTTTGACGGTTTAGTAGTACCCTTTGATTGTGGAATGATTCTGGATAGTCTGGATAACTTGACCCCGAGCAAGGCCGGGCGATAGCAATTAATGTTATATACGTGCTAACGAAAATAATTAAGTTTTTTTTTTTATAGAAACGTATAATTTATATATCCTGACTAGGGAAAACACCATGCAACACACGATTTGTATTGCGAATCCGGAATAGGTTTTTTCTTGTAACGTCGTGTACGTGCACGGTGTACACGACTTAAATTTGAAACGCAAATCAAGATGACTACCTCATAACGCAACACCGACCTGTTTACAATATTTCTAATTTACAATAACATTAATTAGATATTTATTATATAATTACCAAACGTCATAATATTCTGTTTTTTTTTTTTTTTTTGTAATTTTAAGGTTCGATACTAATTTGCAGTTTAAATCGTACGCAATGATAAACTACGCGATTAGTTTTAGCAAACATTTCCAACTCAATTTTTACTACCTTGCGCTCGGCTCCACGTTTAGTAAATTATCAGTAATTTATTAACCCCAGCGCGAGTCGAGCAATTTTTTATTTTTTTTTTTTTTGTAATTCATTACGCCTCACCCCCGTTCGTCTAGATTACATACAATTCACACCCACTTCGGCATTTGGATTTCACGATTCGAATAGGTACGTACTTCTTGGATCTCTCCGGAGGGATATTCGCATGGACTGCCTCGTTCGCCAATTTTTTCGGTCAGGATAAACAGCGTTTTGTCGGTCCAACCGCTGCCGAACAAACGGAACGACGCGTTCCTTTGAACCAGTAGCTGCGGCACGCCTTCTTCGTCGTAATCGACTGCTGCGTCCGAGTATTCCATTCGCAAACCGTGCAAAGTCACTGGCGATGTGTAAGCCGTAGCCAACGATTTGACGTTTAACAACGTTTGCTGTTGTCTCCTCCGTCTGCCGGATATAAAAATGTTTCATTTATGAAATGCGATCGAAAACGGAAAACAAAATTCAAACATTTAAAGGGGAAAATATAAATAGGGTAAATTCGATTTCAGTTAATATATATATATATTTTTTTTTTGTCAATCATGAGTTATTTAATCTTTATTTTATCGTCGATTTCGACATTTTACTCTATGTACCTTGAACGAGATTTAACTTTTGATTTTCAAATAACAAACCCTCTTCCCTTTTCTTTCAACATGGATTCGAAAAAAAAAAAAAAAATTAAAAACTGTTACAGGCACAATACTAATAATATTGTTTACGAGTCATAACAGTTTAGAATTTAGACCTAAGGGGAATATAGAAGAGTAATATATTTTAAATCATATCCCAGACCATTTCTATAACTGTTAACGGTGGATACGGTAAAATCCACGACCGGTCAAAATTGACCAACAACGGTCCCCGTGCCCGAGGACGTCCACCTCACCTGCTGGACGACGGAGAGCTGCTTTCCAAATTATCGATTGGTTTTTCCACATCGCTTGAACTGATTGCCACCATGTCACCTTGATTCACCCACCGGCCGTCATTTCCGTAGTCGTCACTGCCTCCTTCTTCATTAGAATTGTCAAAATAATTAAACATGCTCATAAGCGTTTCGGTCGGTCCAACGAACGATTTCCTAGGCTCGAACGCGCACAAGTACAAGTTCCGCGTGGTCAGGTCCCGGTCGATATTCAATTCGATGCTCATCAATGAATACGTATAGTTCGACCACAACTGCAAAATTAAAGAAACAAATTCGAATAATAATAATTTTATAAAATCTCGACCGTACATACGTTTTAAGGTTGTCCAATAAAAGTATAGGTTGAAATAAACAATTTTGATTTACGGATAGAAATGTCCCCCTTCCAATTACAGTCCCGTAAGAGGCTCGTATTGCATTTATTAAATTTAACCAATGTCGTTTCAATGGACCAGTAACTTATAATTATCTTTACTGTCAGATTTGTATGTTCGGTTATCTTACGAAAAATTAAAATGTCAGATCTCTCTAAGCGTCTATATAGATTTGGCCCATACATTTGGTCGTACGTGTCTTACCATTTTAACTTCCTAACTATGTCATTGTAAATTATGAACAAATTCGAGAAAATAGCACTTAGTAAACAATTGTAATGAAAATTATTTTAACTAGTTATGTCAATATTGAATAAAATATCGTATCATATATCGAACTCCAAATCGACGTCACTTTAAACACGTTATAACTTATATAAAACCAGAACTTTTCCCAGACATTTTGGAGAGAAGTGCTACGGCGGTGCCCCTCCTCCCGATAAGTCTTATACCAAATTAAAATTTAAAAAAAAAAGATAAATACATTTATAAAATAATCATAAAGGAATTTTCGTATTTATAATAAAATTACTTAAGTTATAATTAACAATATTACAAAACAAAATTTAATCTTAGTGTTGAACAGTTAAGTATTAAATCTCAATCGTGTATAGTTATTAGCCGTTTATACCCGGCGAAACCTACACAACAGTGGCGATAGTGAAGAATTTTAAAAAAAACGAAAATTGCAAATAATGTCCAAAATATTTATCTGCCGACCACCCAGAGCGTTCAACCTTTGTAGTTCACGCATAGTGGCAACAAGTCTACGCTATTTGGTGCCTTGTCGCAAAGTGGCGATGAGGGTTCATTACTCACTGATAAGGCACTATAGTTTCGTATCCTGTATATTATCTTAATTCGTGGTTAGTACCAATTAACGCGATCACGTATCGAATCCGCGGGATTCCGGTGTGCCACCAAACACGGCACATATCGAATGTCACTCGACGTGCGGTCTCTCGAGTCAGGACGTATAAATTCCGTTCGATATAACACATTTTTTAAAATAAAAAAAAACTGAATACCGACAATCTTATTGGTCTATATACTATGTTGGATAATTAATTTTTTGTTGTTATCGCATATACATATTATTTCAGTAAATAATTGAATATTGTATTAAATATGGTTTTCGGTATTAGATAATGACCGCGGTTGCTATTAAGCAACGGGCGGGCGCAGTCACAAATCTGAGTTTCGACCGTGAAAAAATTTGATAGGAGATTGTACGTAATAGAGATAACGTTCTCGTAAATTGTATACTAAAAAAAATAATTCGAGCTAATCAGCCGAATTCTAAACGATAAAAATCTTATACGATTTACAATTCACAATTATTCATAAAGTAAATTTTACAAACCGTAAAAAACAGAGATATAACTGCTATAATAAACACATATTCAACCAAACTTAAATTATGAATATTATATATTATAATAAGTGCTGAATAATCGGCATAATATCGGCTTTTTTCTTTCAATACCGATATTTGACCCGATAATTTTGGAAAAAAAACGTTTCGAATGTCTCTGGAATATGAAAAAAGCGTCAAAAAAAAAAAAAAAATATAGCGTTTTCGCCCCTATGAAATATCAGTAAATTTCAATATCGGCGGTAGAATCGCACTAATGTTCTTTTTGACCTGACCTAGGGGTAACGACTCTACATACAGATTAACCGAAGGGGTATAAATTCTCTAGTGAAATTTCACCATCGCCCGATAACGATATCCGATATATTATAGCATGTATAACGGTATAATATTTTGTACATAGATAAACATTTTAACTCGGTCACGCGAGTTCGCATTTCGCCGTGTGGAAACTCAGTGTACTATTATTATTATTATTATCATCATCATAGTTATCGTTGATTATATATAGGCCAGGGGCGTGGTGGACGACATTTTGCTAGGGCAACTGCCGCAGCCCCAAAATTATACGGAAATCTTCTCGAACGTTTTGCAAAAAAAAGCTCTTTTTTTTCTTGTTATTTAAATATTGTACGGTTCGTAAACAGTTTATACCTTTGTTCCTAATTTATATTTTAATTAGTCGTAGCATGAAGTCCTCCCCCCTTCCGGGCATATTCTTTATGCGAACCTTCAGTAAAGATATCAGGAGATACTTAGCGTCAGAGGTCAGGAATACTTCACCGCGCACCTGACTATACAGCATGGTGCTTATAACACGTCACCGGCGCGTGTCCGCTTAACAGGCCGACAGTGGCAATTCCGGACTACATTTTTTGGACATTCAGCGCACCGGAAGGAAGTTAACGAATTCGGGTTTGCATTTTTAGGTTAAAATATCCAAGGCTGGGCATTAACGCGGTAAAATGCCAAAACGTCAAGTTCATATTAATTACGTTGATTGTATAACGAGTTACATTTTTTGTATGTACCTAACGTGTTAACTTCAAGTTGGTTTTGTTTAATATTTTAAGTCACGTTAAATTTCGCTCGAAGGCGATTTATGTTCATCGTTCTGTATGTTATATTTTATTCGATAGATTTACAATTTTAGTAAAATTCCCAGGAATATTTTTGTTTTTTTTTTTTTTTTGAAAATATATTAGCTTAAATTAAATGTTACAAGTTACAACGACCTTTTATTTTATTTGTTTTGTCTTATTCTGGTTTTGACCCGTGATGACAACAAAGCGTATCGACCAGTCGTATAAAAAAAAAAAAAAAAAAACGTACAGACTCCTGATCTAACTTCTATTAAAATATTTTAATGGCCGACAGAAATATTAAATTTAATTTTAAACTAAATTTTAACATTAACTCTATTAATTATTTGTTCATAAATTAACTTTTAACTCGATTTTGACTATATTAACTGTACTCAAATACAAAAGCGTTAACTCGCCCAGGTTTAATATTATGTAATAGGTTTATGTGGTAGAAGACGAAAATGCTATCACCGTCGACACCCGGGGCGAAAACTGTCGGAACAAATTTGGCAAAGTTTTCGGGATATCTGAAGGCGCTCCCTCAACCACCCGTTTGATTGCTTGCGGGGAAGGGGAAGCATGACGATGACATTACACCCTTCCTCCGTTTTTTTCTTTTTTCTTTTTAAGCTAGGTCGTATATTGATTTCTCCATAAACGTATACGAAGGGTTAAACGCATTTACAAGCATTACGCGAAGATTCCTAAAAAAATAATTTATAAAAATGTATACGTCTACCATATTTTACACATGGTTCGTGGAAAACACTGTGATAACGGAAAAAAAAAATACGTTATTAACACTGACGAAGATAATTATTTTTGCTATACGTATGCAAAAGCTTTGTTCTATACCCGGTATAACATAATTAGCCCACCCTGAATTTTAACGCTGGCGCCCCGAATCCAAGGATTATAATGTATAGTACAACTGTCGTTCATCATTTAAAATTAAGGTTTTTTTTTTTTAAAAAAAATATAGCAAAAATCAGCCCGAGCTATAGAGTTTTATAACATTCGACTGTACCGAAACGTTGTATTTAATTCAATATTACTACATCATATACCTTAAATACACACGAGAGAAATCCTATCCGTTAACCACCACCGCCCCGAAAATATGATATGGTCTTGAGTGTAGGTACTGTTACGTTTCTAAAAGTAATTTTTATTTTTATTTTTTCTTATTTTCAAAGGTGGCGCCAGACAATTACTCGTCAAGAGGCCAGTGACCTGTGATTTAAAATGATATTATTTTATACGAATATACGCTATTTGTATTAAATTAAATTTTAAATTTCTAAAGTCTAACGTTGCTATTTATGTTTTCGATTTTTGAAATACGATCCAACTGATAGACTGATACAGCAATGCACTTAAAAATTACCTAATACTATTGTTGTAATCAAAAACATATATATTATTTCTCGTTTTCTAAGAAACAATTACGATAGTTTCAAAGAAATGTTTAAAATGCATTACAGTTTACTTTGTCATCACATTATTGTATATGTGGTTTTATTTAAAAATAAATTCAGTGAATTCGATTTGCACAATTTAATAAACCGAGTATTTAAATATTATGTCGTTGTTATTTTTAATTATTATTTTATCCATACATTAGCAGTTGACTGAAAAAAAAAAATAAAAAATTTACAATCATAATAATTACCTATACACAATTACAAACTATACAAACCACAAAAGAGACAAAAATGGATTCATTCAAATAGATATACGATTAAACACGACAAAATGTTTCAATAAAACAATATTTTGAATATAAACAAATAAACAGACGAACATCCGCCAAGTAAAGTTAAATGAAAAAGAAAACAATAAAATAATTTTAAAAAAGGATAAGATCAGTGGCATATACAGGGGGAGGGGGTGTTTTGGTTATATGACCCGTATCGTGCTTTAAAAATATCTAAATATAATTACTATGGTAACGTGGATTTATCTATTTCTCGAAGAAATATGAGTGCATTCTATTCAAATAACATTGATCAAGATTATGTAAAATTATTTGAAACAGAAGTACATTTATGGCTTAGCGTTTAGAATAAAATAAAATACACGATGCTCTGGATACTAATCCAGGTAATAAAGATTTATTCCCGAATATTTTTTAGCGTCTTCAGATGTTTCCTACATATCCTGTCATATCTTGTGAAACAGAGAAAAGTGTTATACGTTGAAACGTATTAAAACACATTTACACACCTATTTATACACTTCTCGTCGTCCGTCGAAAAGTACGTATATAAAAAGACAAAGGAGTAATTCGATTATTGGCATCGAAATATAAAAAAATTGTGCGGTTGTATATATTATAATGTAGTTAACGATAAATTATTATTTTATAATAACAATTATGGAGTTTAAATTATACGTAATGGCAGAAGCTGATAATATGTCGTTTTCGGCATACCGTGTAAAATAATAGTTGGTAAATCGCGGTATGTTGTTTCAAGCGGTGGCGAAATACGATACGAATCTTATATTTAATTCGTAATCAACGAGCAAGGACCGAAACTGATAAGTCGTTATTTGTTAATGCGTATGATGTAACAAACTAGAGATATGCCTCCGAATGTAGTAAAAATGTACATATCAGCTTCTGACATAACACCGCAGATATTGTATTATAACACTATAGATATAATTACCGAGATAAGCCTACCCCGCACACACTACGTCGGATCGGATCGGAATGGGTTTGAAACGAATATGGCGGGTAAACGTCAACTGACGCGGAAATCGTCGTGTCGGCGTACAGTCCAACAGGAATACTTCTTGGTGGTAAGTAATTGTTTGGAAATCACGGGTACTGGTGATCGATAAATATCTATCGGTAATTTACCCCGTCCCTGCCGAAGCCGCAATAACCGACAAATTTATTTTTATTTTATTTTAAAAACGAACGAGGTCAGTGGCGAAGAATAACGGACGGTGATTACCACCGGGCGCGTATACAAGGGGGTTCAACCCCCCCTTCCCCACCCACATCAGAAATGTTAGGAAAATCAATAACCGTGTTTCAACATACCGGCTCAACGCATAAGTCATTTCCGTCGTTGCGGAAGACGACTATAATGCGGATTCGATTACTTGTGTTGTTAATATTATTATTACCGTTGTTGGCTATTTGGGTATTGTAATTTCTATAGCTTTTCGGGTTTATTAATTTGCCATCGTCATTATATTACGGAACGTTGACGGTTTTCCCGCAAACGACAATAAGTAACCCAAGGGAACTACCTATATTTATAAGTGTAGTGGAAGTGTACAAAACCTAACACCCCCGGCCATCGAAATTTGTGTTTGTATAGGCGCAGGTGATAGCATTAGGAACTTGCCGAAGAAGAAAAAAAAAACCATCACAAAATACGAAAATCCTATAGAATAATAAATAATTTGATATATATTTATATAATATTGTTGTTGTATAACAGTATGCTATTTATGTCTTGCTATTTTCCAATTTATGCGGGATACAACTATTTTAATCTCCAAAAAAATACACAACGAAAAAAAAAAACCACGGACAATTGTAATATATTTTGGAGTTACGAATTAAATATTGCGATTTTCAAATTTTAATTTATTGAAACATTTTTACCGGACATTGCTCGAAATCGTTTTTTATTAGTGATTTAATTAAATTCCCCTCTATATCGTACCGTACTACTTTTTTTTTTTTTTTCCATTTATTTCTTTCGCTTTATGAAAATACGTATATTTACCACAGTGCATCAATATGAAATTATATTATACGAGTAAACGCGGAAAATATATTCTCGGAATGAAATACGGTCGCGGTTCCGAACTGTTGTGCGGACATCCATTAAAACTAATAAAACTAAGTTTCGAGTTTTTCCGAATTTTCCGACGTTAGATGTGCGGCGGGGGCTTTATGATATTTAATATGTTTAATGAATAATACCCGTATATTATTTATATATGTATAACGGCCACTTGAAAAAAAAAAAAATAAAAAAATCGTACGTACGCCCACTGGATTAGACGACGGTCCTACCGAACGAGACGATACCCTCCAATTTGTTTAATCCAGTGAGTAAGGTACCTCCTATATATGTCATTAAACGTTCAATAAAATCACACTTCACTTTGCCACGAATCGTTATAATTTATTCGGAAGATAAAAAGTGACGATAAACTATTTGGTAGGTGGTATCGAATACTCGACTAACGATTAAATAAACCGATTAAAAAAAAAAAAATTCAACGAATAATTAATTCGGTTACATTTTCCGGGTACACGTGATGTTTTTTTTTTTTTTCTATACTTAAACGTCTTATGAAATTTTAAATATTTATTAACAACGAGACCAACTCTAGATTAGGCAAAATGTTCGGTGCTTACATAATATGCCGTTCTATAAAACTATTTGATTTACGACATATAATAGAAAATTTCCAGATTACTACAGTTTAAAAATCAAATTACAAGATTTGTCCAAAACAGTCCTATAGATATACCCCCTATTGTGAATTATTTATTTAATGCGTCTCGATGTATACTTAAAAACAAAACAATTTAAACGATAAAAAAACTATTTTT
This sequence comes from Tuberolachnus salignus, assembly GCA_956483605.1. Lineage (NCBI taxonomy): Eukaryota > Metazoa > Arthropoda > Insecta > Hemiptera > Aphididae > Tuberolachnus > Tuberolachnus salignus. Next base: position 4,618,500 of record OY101435.1, on the reverse strand, counting down.
TTTTTCTATCCATTAAAACAATACCGCGAGTAGGTACCCTACTTAAAACTTTGGCCGATATTTAAAAAAAAAACCGCCAAATAAAGTTGTATTTTCTCCGACCGTCATTATGCATTGCACTCGGTAAATTATTGATTCAATTTTATCGATAATAATAACGTACGGATTCGGGACTTCTGACCAAAAATTTACAATAGTCGGGGGTCCCGAACTTTGCACCGTGGAAAATGTAAGGAGTAATGAAAGAAACGACGAATATAAACTTTCTCTGATGTTATAATGTTTTCTCTATTGTTCCTATTAATAAATTGGTTGTTTCGCGGTTTTATTTTTCTAAACTTCTAAACTAATACAATTATTACTGCCGGGGCCCGACTATTTCACTGTCCAAACGCAGCACATTTTGAGTACACAACAGTATTTTTACCTCTAAATGTAGAACACATTTCGAAGCACGAACACATAACACGTTTGGGTTATCTTAAAGAGATATAAAAAAAAAATACCAGATAGCCGACTTGGAAATTCGTGCAGTACACTACTATAGGCGCGCGTATTGCCGCGATAATTGTACTCTAATGATATAAATCAGAGAACTTTTGAAAACTATATTTGTATAACATTAACTAATGGTCCGTGATAAACTAACCGAAAGTATAAACACCACCGGTCTCGTAAACGATCTACGATAATATTGAAAGAAGTACAACTAGAAACCACTGCCCACAGTGATTATCGAAAAGTATACACAAATTCAAATCAACTAGGATTTATCCGTAAAACTGTTAATCGCAATGAAAATTGTATAGACCCACAAACTGGAACCCATAAAATAATGCCTATGTGTTCTTACAAAACTAAATTGTGGTTATACGAGTTAATGGAGTTTATTTCGCTTTGCTCGAGAGACTCTTTACAAGAAGAATGGCGGAGGAGATCGACGCATCCGTCAAAGGATTCAATTTCTGAAGAGTTCTTTAATGACACGAGAGTAACCTTTTGTGAGTAACACCTAGTATAATAATAACGTGTAACATTATTTTCGTAAATATTTAATACAATAATTATAAAACGTATTTATTTATTTTTTTGTTTACCATCAGTAGGACCGCTTACGAAACCCCAGAGACTACTCTGGATAGGTTAGTAACCTAACTGAAAGTATATTTCAACGTTCAGTAGCGATACGGTTTTCGATGCAATTGCGGACACGGTAAGCGTTTCTGTAGTTGTTGAGACCAGACACGGGAAAAAAGCGCGTCGCCCGTCTATAATAATTTCAAATTTAGTTCGATTTGTTGAGACCGAAATGAGCCAAACCGCGGATAACTCGTAATAATATGGGTTCTAAAAAGATTTTAAAACTAATACAAAGTTAAAGTATGTATTGACGTGTTATTTTCGTTGGCGCGTCCACCAAACACGGCGGTTCTATTATATATAATCCGTACGCGAACGTGATTATTTTTCAGGAAATACACTACGGGTGTTACACAAACGGCGGCGTATTCGTTTATACCCGTAACATCAAAGGCAAAAATTTCCCAAACGTGTGGGGCACATTAATGATATATTTACCCAAATAAACCCGGTGATCCCAACTGGTGTACTACCCACCCGACAAAACCTAATCTCGGTTGCGGCCCGATTTTTTTGTTAATTTATTAGTAACTTTACAGTAGCAAACACGACATAATGTCCGATTATATTTTAGTTGGCGGGCATTGGGTAACAATTTAATTGAAATAATGTTAGAATAAAATAGTAAAATAAAGGTACACCATCCCCTCACCCCTCGGCCATATAGTACCTCAGCTATAATACGTTTTAAATAAATTCAAATTTATTCGATAGAACCGATAAAATACTGAAATGTAAGTACTAATTACACGTGATTTTATAGAAATTAAAAATTAATTTATTAAACGGAATTTAGTACGAATTACTTATACAAATACTTGTTTAATATATTATAGTACGTATATAAAAGTTCAATTAAATAAAATATATTAATTTTTTTTTTTTTTTTTCTAATGGTTAACGGGAATATTTATTTAACACCAATTCTGTAATTGGCGATTTATTTATTTCCCTTTGAACTCTTTGAAATCGTACGTGTTTGGTAATGTAACAGACCCCTGCTGCTGCATTTTGGGCAGAGATATTGATGTAAACGGGAAGAAGGGTATTCCATTTGATACCTAAAAAAGAACTTGAGATATTTTATTTTATTATACATTTTAGAGAAAAAGTTAAGTTAGACAGTTGTACAACGCGTTTAGAGGTTAACACGGGTCTAAAGGACGTGAAATGTGTAATAAATTGTACAGTAAAATTATTTCATAAAACAAATTCCATATCTTACACGTCGATAATGGGGGTGTATAATTTTTTTTTTTTTTTTTTAAATAAACCAACTCTAAGCTATTGAAATTATACTTTTATTAGATAGTTAAGAATTTATAGGTAATTGCATTTCGCAAATATTTTGGGGTCCTACTGAACTATTTGAATAATATATTAACGTATATAATAGTGTCTAGATATTTTTATTTAATTATACTCGTATATATTATAGATATAGATTAGACAAACTACACAGTGTTGAATAAAAGTGTTAATTCTGTATCGACATTTTTCCTTGAACTCTGGCTTAAAAACCGACAATTTACATTATTTATTTAAATAATAAATACCTAACAGAATTGAATACAATATAAATAAAAATAAAAAAAAAAAACCAAAAAGATTAAATAACGAGCAATTAAGACAAATATTACCTAAATACACTAAATTCTGTAGTCAACTGTAACACTTTAAACATCGATAATTATACTATCTCTTATATTTGTGTATTAATTTTGATAAATAGAAAAAAACAAATACATATTACAGTTACTGTTTTCGTAACTTAGAAAATATCTAGAAAAGTATTGTTAACAGTGAATCGAATTTGAAAATGTCCATTACAGAGACTTGCCCGCAATGTATTACACATTTATTTATTTATAAAGTATTTCAGTTTTGATTTTACTGATCACATTACAAAAAAAAAAAAAAAAAATTAAACAATAAACTGAACCGGTCAAAATGTATAAATCAAGTTAACCTATTTAATTGTATGCATCAAAGCTTACGGAAAAAAAAAAAAAAATCAACACGCCTAGGTACATAGATAATATTAAATTTACGTTTATACATATATATATATTACACTAGATATTAAATAAGTTTCTAATTTATTTTTTTTTTCCGTAATTCAAGGTTACCAATTTAATTTCCATCATTTTGAATTGCATAAAAATAAGTAAATTTATCAGCGCGATTAATATTTTATAATTAATTATTTTAATTTAATTTCTTAAGTAACTTGATGGTAATCTGACCCGACCGGAAAAAATGCGTTGTTTTAAATATTATATTTGCCTAACATTCCCCGTCTATATATACATAGAAGAAAAAAAAAAATTAACTTAAGACTAAATCTAGAATAAAATATCCGTACGAATATTAATAATACATTACCAATTATATTATATTTTATCGCTACAATTATAATATCCGTTTGAATATTAAAAACGATGTCGCCGTCTAATGCAATTGGAAAAGTACTCAAGAAGGATCGAAATAAAACACATACCATTTTGAAAATGTGGTTTTCGGAATCAATGCTCTTCGCGGGATAGTTCTTGTAACATTCGGTACCACGCAGTGCAATTCTAGATGTGGGTCTGATCAGTGTGTTATTCCCGAGTCCTTCGCCGAACACGCCAACGGTCAAATTCACGTAGGAATCGTCCGAACCAGCCTTGGTAAACTTCGTGTGGTCGACCACCTCTATCCAACTGACGGTTGGGCCGCGGGTCACGGGTGACATCATTACGTGCGATCTGACGGGCAACAACACCGCGATCATAATAAACGCCAGAATACATTTCCGGCCGAACACCGCCATAGTTGAAGTGTCGCGTTTTGTTTGTCGATTGGCACAAATTAATTGATCACCCACAGGAACTGTTAAAAATGGATCGCTGAGACGCACGATCACAGATGCAGCATACGCCACCGCCGACGTTAACTACTGTGCGAACGCCCCATCGCGGCCGGGATTGTAGACAATTATTAATATTATTATTATTTTTTTTTTTTTTTTTTGAAGTACCCAAGTATTTAATTTTTATTTCAAATAGTCAAGGTATTTGATTATTTTTTTTCTACGCTGCCGCCGTCCAACCGCGTACACGTGTTGTCGTAAACGGACGTGTCGCGAAAACGCCGGGCAAACGGACGTTTGCAATTCGACAAAAAAAAAATAAATAAATAATAATTTAAATAAAATAAAAATTCGAATAACAATAAATTTTTGAATTTACTGAGACGGAATTAAAAATGAAAAAAAAAAAAAATACGGATATACGTTGATAAGTACGTCGATCGCGGACAAGACGGTAAACCGGACGAGCTCGACTACAACCAAACGGCGAATGGCGCGCGACTGCTGACGATCGCTCACGAGTAACGTTGACGCGAAACAACGGCCGCCGAACACGCGAGGTCGCTCTGGAAACTGGAAACGCGTACCACCGCTAACGCGTCGTGTGTTCGACGGCGGGACGTGAGTGTGCGCAGTTGTACGCCATCCGGCGGAATAGTGGGGTGGACGACGGTCGGGTTTTGTCGTTATCACCGAATATTTTTGCGCGCGCGCACGCTCTCGTCCGACAGATTTTTATCAATGCCAATACGACCTATCCAAAGAGATAATAACAATTATGATAATACTATTGTTGTCACGGTTGTATTCCTCTAAAACTTCGGACTTGTCCGAGTTTTTATTCTAAAATAACAACGTACCCCGGGACTAGAACTGTTTATTGACATTAGTCAACCGACCGTTGAAGATCTACGTGTTTATGGCGATCGGCGACCGCGCCATTTCCATCTCGGTAAACGACTTTATAAATATTCGATTCAAATATTGCGCTCTGGATTATGTGAGAATTGCGTCCTGGATTATGTGAGTACAATATTGATATACTACACTACGAAGTTTTCTAAATATCTTTAAAATACGTTAGTTAGATACACGATACTTATAGTTATTGTCGGTTAGGTGTATGCCGTTGTGTCCAACAACGGTTACTTTACAAGACGTACCACGAATAAAAATAAATTGAGCTCTTAAACCGCTTTAGTTTAAACAGATATAGTAATTGTATATATATATATATATGTATAAAAAAAAACTTATTTAATTTATTGTAATTGAATATAGTTCAATTGCAGTGTAATCGTTTTTATAATATATAAATTTGATATTTTATTTTTTCTAAACTGTGGTCAAAATAATTCATTGAAACTTAGTATTGGAAAATTAGTTATTTTTTACATCTTACTGTGGCTTCCTTAACCCATTAGCAGCCAAAGTTGTGTGTACGCTTTATTCATTTTAATATTTTTTTTTTTTAAAATTCAACTGCAACAATATTCGATTAAAAAGACAAGAATTAATGGAAAATAATCATACGTAATCGGTTTTCATACATACAATGTTTATTATTATACGTCACAGAAATAAGACAGTTTTTATGTTCAAAGTAATTTGAACTTATAAAAAACAATTTAAATTTGAAATATTTTGAATGTCCAAAATAAAAATCTTGAATGTTTGAATATGGTGTTATATAATGATTCAAATTGTCATTTGTTTATCATTTAGGTAACAAATTACCCTTCGAAGTTTATGTTGCGTTTATGCAACGATGGCGGTTTATAGTATAGAACTTCAAACATTATTTATCTGAAAATATTAACTGTTGCAGAAAATAGATCATAGATCTATAATAATATTAGGCATTTCAATTTTGAATTTTAAAACTAAATTTGTTTATTACAATACGAACACTCTTATTATTTTAGTACCTATATACAAAACACACACTATATTTTTAAATAGAGATTACGTTATTGTAATAGGTAATACATATTTATTTTATTATTTTATTTGGGCTTAAGGTTTTTTCTTTTTATTGTAGAAATGAGTCTAAAATCGTCAAAACATATTACTAAAGTATTGGATGAACTTGTGGGTATTTCAAATAATGAATCGATTGACATTATTATAATTCCTTTCGATGTAAATAGTTTGACTGTTAAAAAACATGTTGTAGAAGTCCAACTCGATGTTTGTGGAACTTTTGAAATTTAAATGGTCCTGATGGGGATAATTCTTCAAAAACAAATTCTACCAAAAAAAACGTAAGGAGACCCCCCCCCCCAAAATGAATATTTAGGTCAACCTTTAAAAAACAGTCTCCCAGATACTATTAGAAAAAACAATATGGATTGCATTATTATAAAACATGAGGTTAGAGAATATGTCATTGCTCTTCTCAAACAATTGTGAGCCCGCAGGACTAAATGGGATTTATTTATTTATATTTATATAATACAATTGTAGCTTTACCGAATAAACGATGCGCCTATGGGAGAAGGATTGCCCTGACGGGTAGAGTTCCCCCATAGGTTGCGATACCACCAAAAAAAAAAAAAAAAAACAATTTATTCGTGCAGAAAATATATTGTGTTTCTTCATTCACACTGCTTTGCAATGTTTCATGATAAATAATTCAACATAATATAGTTTATTAATTATTTAATTAGTTAATTCTGTTTGTGTACCATATTTCAAATAACAATTATAAAAATTTATACATTTAAAAAATGTGTTACCTATTTACAATTGTATCCATTGTTAATGGTCAACATTGCGTATAAGCAAATATTTTTCTAGAAAATAGGTCAACACAAAAAATTTAAAGAAAAATTGAATGGTCACTAAAACACCATAAATATCCAATTTAATTGATAAATGTAAGGTTTTTCAACTTTTTATCATATTGGCTGTAAATGGATTAAATTTAATATTAAAACTACATGACTGTATTTGTATTTGTATTTTGGCTCAGCTATTTGTTTTAAAGTTTTAACAGATACATTATCGAAATCTACTGAAATTCATCATCGTCTATATAATGTTAAATAATTTAAATCTAGAAATTATAGTAGAACATCAGTCAGTTTTTCATAGATTAAGAAAAATATAATCTTTCAATTATTGTTAATAATAATGATTAATTTATATTATTGACATTTAATTTATTAAATATTATAAAAGGCAACATTTTTACAATGATGAATGAGTTAGACAATATACATTAAATTTTATCCTTTTCTATTTTTATATAATACAATTTATTACCTATTACATATTTAACCTTTTATTATCTGTTGTTAAGTATTTAAATTTTTTTATTATTATTTTATGAATTATTGTTTATTAATATAATTTAAATATTTTGTAGGTGATTTATGGAGTAGCAAAATGTCAGTGCCCAGCTATACACTTGTTTATCTCTACAATTATCACTTATCACAGTAGTGGTATTCAAAATGAAAACTTCAAATCCAATATAGGACAAGCGCCATAAACAAAATTAATCGCATAGTCAAGTAGTAGTCTGAAAGCTACGCTCAGTGCTATACTGCCAACATATTCAGTGCGTTCAATGTACATTTTTAAATTTTGCAAGATTCACATGACTATGATCCAGTGCACCATAAGCTGAATCTCCAGTCAATGACTGACCAACAACTTTCTTGTGGTATGCCCTCCTTTATAATCATTAAAATTAATTTTCCTTCTCCTCTTGGACACAATAACCGAAGGAATTGTGTGCGCCTCACCTGTAACATTGTTCGTTTCTTTGTGCCTTGATGTCCTACTAGTTACCCAAGTAACAAAGTCCTAACTTTTTGCTTGAGATAGCTGATGTGGACTGAATATTGAATTATAATAAATAATATAAGATAAAACTTAACTCTATTGTCAGTACCATTATTAAATGATAAAATAACTAATTTTAAGATTTAAATATTTATTGTGTGTGTAATCATTTTTCTCTTATAGGTATATTTCAAACTCAATGGCCTTATTGCAGTGCATTCTGACAAGGCGGAATTATGGTTGGTGTAACTGAATTGTTGGTGCTGCTCGGATATGCGGTCTACATACATAATTCTGTTTGGATATGTGATCTACATTTACCATGCATACTGAAATGAATTATAAATATAATTAATAATAATATAATATGAAACATACATAATTAAGATTAAATACCTGTATTACAATGTTGTGGCATCCATTTTATTTATCCACAATTCAATAAATAATAACACATATAATGAACAATAACTGGCGGTTGATTTATTGAAAATTTCAATCACTAAAGTTATTGAAGTCAGCACATTTGGTATTTAGAGTCAGATTCAAATTTAGTTTAACCATACCTATATGAAATACTAATTTTGTAAAAATAAATCATAATAGTAGCTTACTTAATACTTGGGTACTTACCAGTATTGATAATATACACCTATAAAATGCGGTACACATGTTAAATGTGTAATGTTAAACCGTATAATTAGTTTTTGTTATTGAAATTCATTCTTAAAATATTAAAAATAATTTTTGTTTTAGATATTAATTTTTATATTTAGTAATAATATATTAGCTATAAATTATAAAAAAAATTGTTTGCAATTTTCCTTTCTTATTTTTTCAAGAACCTATCTAAATAAATAATGATAGAATATTTTTTTTATAATTAAAATTACATACAAGTTATATTTTGAAATTGTGTTGATAAATATTTTTATAATAGTTTTTGTAATAGTTATTATTAAACAATTTTATTTGCTTGAGGAGAAATTGACCCTGAGAAATAATCCAATTTATCATTAATTTGTTTACTTTTTACCTATCATTCAATTTTTTATCATACCATATTAACTATAAAAAAATATTATTCATAGCATACATTATCACACATCCACGATAAGATAATCATAGTACCAGAATCTAGTTTCGAAACCTCCTCCTACCATAATGTGTCTACGTTAAAATTTTCAGATCTCTGGGTGAAAAATTCTCTGTATATCACTATACTATATTTTATATACTTTGATGGTACATCAGATATTTTTTTTTTAAACTGAAACAATTATTCTTGTTTCAAAATGTATATAATTATTTGTAGTCCTCTATTGCCCCTACATTAGTTTAAAACTAGTCATATCGGTGTTGATAACATACATATATAAAACGTTTTTGTTTTTAAAATTGACCCTTAAAAAATTAAAAATATTTCATGTTTCAGATATTAAGATATATTTTTACTTTTTATATTTAGTAAAAATATATTAGTTATAAATTAAATATATTATACAAATTATGAAAAAAATCTATTTGTTTGCAATTTTCTCTTTCCTCATTCTTTCGAGTACCCATCTAAATAGAAAATAATAGAATATTTATTTTATAATTAAAATAACATATAAATTGTTTATTTAGATTAAAAATGTACATTTGTTGGTTAGGGATTTTTTTTTATACAGTATAAAACATATATAATTATGTGATTTATACTATACCGTATTATAAGTTTCAAGCCCGATTACTTACTGTACTTATCGTTTGAATCTACGTACCATACAGTCAGGAACGAGTCTAGGAAGAAAATAATGGGGGGGGGATGAAATTTTTTCAAATTGCCGACTAATAATAAATAAAATAAAACTAAACAATATCATGAACGATAATAAAAAAATTCGTTTTATATTTTTTTAACAAACGACCATCGATAAAAGTAGTTATAAACATAAAACAATTTTTCAATTTTGCCATACGATATTTTTATAATATTTATCGTACAGAAATTAGGCGTTGCTTCAACACTTTTCCACTATGTCACCCAATACCAAACAGTCAGTGGTATCTTTTTCTGTACTGAGGAACATTAAATAATTCAATCTTTCATCTGCCATGATAGTTCTTCGATTTGACGTTGTAATTTTACAGGAGCAGTTAATGCAAGTTTACATATGAGATTAGCCCAAGGCAAAATGGTTTTTGTTTCTTCGGATTTTGTCTGAAAAATAGAGATTAGTGATTTAACTATCATTTTTTTTTTTTAAACGAATAAGTACATATTAGTGACATAAATTCTAATATTCCGAAAATTTATGTTTCGAATTCCAAATTCTGAAATTTTGTATTTTTATGAGTAAAACAACGTTTGCTGTGTCAACTAGTAATATATTTTATAAATAAGAATGTTGTATACATGATTATTTTTTGTTGTATTTGTTTTTTTTTTTAAATAAATGTCTATTTGTGATATTTTTTGAATTGTAAAAACGTATTTAATGTTTTACACAATTAATGCTATTAACAACAAGATAATAATAATAGTTTTATGACAAATTAATTATAGAATATAAAATCACAATTTTAAAAGCCGAAATTTGGATTCAGATAATAATCCGGATTTACAATAAATGTCGGGTTTCAAATTTAAGAATCCAAAAGTCCGGATTCTTGAACTTCGGCAAATCCGGATTATTCCCATCACTAGTACGTATGGAAAATAACGCCTGCGTTACATCAAATTTCTATGTTCCAAAATTCTCATTATATAATAACCGTATGGGGATATACGAATAGTTGGAATTTTTTTTTTTAAACCTATAACGAACTAAACTGTTTATATTGAATTTTTAAATTTCATCGACACATCGAGTTTAAATACAGTTCAAGTGTAGCACCTTTCCCGAAAACATTTTGGATCTGGTTGGTGCGTTGACGGTGTCGTTTTTCGATTTGCGTTGTAATGTTCGTAAAAATTGAGGGAGAAACGGGAAAATGTACGGCAATGACGGTTCGATAATTTACGATTATACGCGAAACATACGACGTGCTGCTTGTTCGGTGTGCAAAACACAACTAAAAATATGATTAATGGAAACTTTTTGTGAAAGACTGACAAATAAAATTGGAACAATAATAAAAAAAGTTGTATTATTTTATTGGAGCCGTTTTTGTATACTTCGTTTAATAGTATAGGTATTTATTTCAGTTATCCACTAAAGGAAAAAAACGAAAGTATTTCTGGTAAATAATTTTTAGATTATTAAATTACTTCGTTTTTCTCAAGTGTTTAAACAATAATTTTGTTCAGCCTCCACGGTTCAAAATTCGTTCCAGAGCCACTGTACGAATCTTGGAGGCGTGCCATGAGCACCATTTAAAGAAATTATTGAGTCTCTCTCCTGTACGATCACGGTTAGCGTATTTCCGGACCCTAATAGGACGGTTCGGCGCGGTGGGCGGAGTTTGTTTCTGACTATTAAATCCAATCTACATACGGTTTTTATGCGCCGATATTATACTTATTAGTTAAGTAGGTAATATACTCGTAAGTAATACAAAAATATATGAGAACATCTATATTATTAATCGGTATACGGTATACGGTGCAAAATAAAGTTAGGTGGGTACTTGTGTTTTCTTATTTATGTAATGGGTTAGAATATTTCAAGTATACCAGCGCAGTAAGTTAGAAAGTCGTTCAGAATTTAAACTAACAGATTAATTTTAAAGTTATTTACACGGCTATTAATTTTGACTTTCTAATTATAGTTATAGTGTCCAATCTTGATCCGTATGAGGGTGGGCCATAATAGCCCAACGTAATGTATTATGGAAACAAGTAAAATCATGCAAAGTTTCTTTATGCTCGTATATATATATTATATACGTAAAACGAAATTAAGTATTCAGTTATTTTTTTAATTTTAAGGCAATCATAATTACATAATTATATTGTCTTTGTGAAATCATTAGAGTTACAAAATAGAATAAGTGCACTGTTTAACCCAAAATCTAAATTCTATACGGAAATATTTAATAAGTTTAGAACATATTAATTCTCTGAGTTCCGTATAGGTGGTAGGTACTAAGTATGCCGGCAAGTAATTTTTTAAACTGCGAATCAAATGATATTCTTATAGATGAAAATAATAAAATTCAACTTGTTTAAACGGAGAAATAAAATCAAATTGACAAAATTTTATGCTCTGAACTGGGTGGCCGATCATTCCTGGGTCATATTGAAAAATCTTAATTTATAAGGGTGGGTTTTTTTTTAAGAATTTAGAAAATTTATTTTAAAAAAAATGATTCAATATTAAAATATCTTTTAGGATAACTTCTAAAATATTCCTTTTCGTTGTTATCATATAGGCGCAACTAAAGCCCAGATTTTGTTAAAATTATATAATATTATAGACAGCGGTTTATTATGTATATTGTTATCTAGAAAGTATCTATATTATACTATAGATATCTATTTATCCGTCTATTCGTATATTTGTGGTATCCTCCATAGTTTTTCTTTAAGAAAAGATAGTAGTATATAGGTACTATCTTAAACCGTGATAGGGCTGCTATGATGGAACCGTGTAGTCGTGATTCTTTTTGACAAAAACGTTAGATTGGAAAACAACTAATAAGAAAGTAATAAACGAGTATTTTTTCAAATTTCTTTTGGTTTATTAGGACTAAGGAAAGACGGACGAGGGTGTTGAGTTAGAGCTTGGGGGTGCTTCAGTACCCCCCCCCCAAGCACTCATATGGTCGTTATAGTATAACGTATTATCTAAAGACGATTTACTGTAAGTTTTAATCATATCCGAAATGTAGAACGCCAAATGGAATAGTTATCCCGACTTAAAATATTATTCTACGCACGCCTATGGATATTATACCTACCCGATTTTGTTCCTTTTTTTTTTTTTTTTTTTTTAAATATCTAGAGTCCTAGAAAAGCAAAGTTCAAAAATATATAATCATCAAATATTCATTATTTTACACAATGAACCAACGAGGTTTTTCTTTGCAAAGATTTGGACTGGTCAAGTTTTGGCCAGGAGGGAATAAATTATTAAAAACGAATATCGGGAGGCTAATCTCTCCCTCCTCCCTTAGTTACGCCGACGCGTATATTGGCACGATATAGATCGTGTACCGTTTGAATTTGGAAACGCGTAAAAGTTCCGCGTGTATACGCTAGCAGTACTGCCAGTAATAGATTCCAGCATTTAATGATTTCGAGGGGGGGAAGGCTGTGGGTACACCGACCGACCAGTTACAACTAGGAAAACGGGTAACGCAGCCGCCCTACCGCCGGCGACGCAGCCGCGATGAGGACGGCTACCGCGATTGCGCGACACCGTTGTCGAATCGATCCGGCCCTACCACCCCATCTGCGGTGCAACGCTTAGCTGCTCGTCGACCTACATTTCCGGATACCTGTCCGATACTTGTTCCGTTCTGGGCCGTTGTACAACGTCGTTCGTTAAAAATGGTAAGTTGAAAATGCTAAGTTTTCCGTTTTAAATCCGCAAATATATTTGTATGCCTATAAATCGCGGCGATACCGTTTGACGATACAATTTCCTCTTTAATCGTATTTACTTAAAAATCCACTTTTTGGGTATATAAGCCGACGATTATTTAGTGGGTTTTTTTTATTTTTTTTTTTACTTTTGGTTTTCCTCGACTTTTATAGGTACACGCGTAATACGATTACTTGTGCGGCTCGTGTAACGTTTAATTCATATTATAATCAGTGGCGAATCTCGGGTTCCGGATTAGGTTTAGGGCGGATAAACTGAACGTTTTTGTTTCGAATACCTACAATACGTATACAGCTAAAATTATATAAATCCGTTTAAATTAAAAATAATATCAAAGACTAGGTTAATTACACATACTTTATCAATACATCAACGTAACACTTAATCAACGATTTTATAGGTGTACATTATATATATATTTATTTACATTATGTAAATCGTATCATTTCTTCAAACAATTTGCGCAACCAATAAAATAAAACATTTTCCTTGTTTGTCAACTATCTTATTAGATAAATTAATAATTTAAGTAGGCCTTCAGAAAACATAAGGTTATTATTTTTATTTTTTTTTTTTTTTTGTCACCCTAGTGTACAATACCTAACCTCTTATTCACCGTTCGCATTTTTACCCGATACTGAGAATGTATTTAACAGTATACGGGGCCCGCGGTCTATAAATATAAATTTACTTTACATAATAAAAAAAGTTCGCGAGACATAATATATTCATATGTCTCTTTTAAATGGCTGCACTCGGATCCTTTTTTTTTCGAGCGACCACCACGCCCATGCGTGCTACCATTAGACTTAAAATTCTCGGGGTGCTAAAGTTATAAAACACTTGTAGAGCCGTGTCGAGGCTTCCATTTTCGTACCCTTATGACCCCGTGCTTTAAACTTTACAGTTTATCAACGTCGTATTAAATTCACATATATAAATCAGTTTATTCGTTGCATTTATAATAGTAATGCTTAAATAAACTGAGTAGGTACTTAAATATAAATATTTATATGAACTATATCGAAGACATTTTTCGGAAATCTTCAGAAGCATATCTATCATTAATAATATTTTCAGTTTTTAATTTATTCGTTAAATTACATTTTTGTTATTTAACAGTAATTTATCAGAAGGTTGAAAACCGTTCGTGTATACCGTATACGTACACCATAAAAACCCAAAGTACAAACCTTGACAAAAAAAATGAATATAAATTTAATCTAATAATTAGGAAATGTTAAACAAATATTTACGCACTGTTAAACTAACCCTAAATCGTCTACCTAATCGTGCATATTCGGCATGTCCTATATTATTTATGAGCTCACTCATTTTCTTGTCCGGTTGTTATATCATCTTAGTATAAATTTGGTTGATATTTTTTTTTTTTTTAGTTTATATGATTGATTACGAGTAATATAGATATATAAAAATAGTAATGAAATAAATTTTTTTAAAAAGATACAATACACACATAATAATGAATACGAAAAAAAAAACTCTGCCTATAATATTATATAAGCTGTGTGTATTTATGACAGAATTGATTTTAAAAAATTGTCATCGATTGTATACAACACGAGTTGTACTTTTAAACGTTTTACCATATAAGAGAATATTCTCGGCTTTAAATTGTCAACGAGATCCACATTTGGAGATCTCGAAAAGTATTTGTTCTCAATTCCAAAATGGTAAACTTGCGCCACTGTTATCCTGTTTGGTTAGGGTTACAAAGAATAATTACAGAGTATCATTTTTATTGATTTACGTTTTGGACAGGAGGAATTCTTGAAAATGGATATGAAATCTGAAGAAATAAATACTGATGTGCCTGACCTTCTACCGATTGAAACATTTTATAACCACAATCAATTTATACAAGATGACGCTGATAATATTCAACAAATGTATGTTTATGCTGAACCACAAAATACTGTAAATGAACAAAATTTCGTACAGCCAGCTGTTATAGAGGTAAACACTTTTTATGTTTATAAGTTATTATTAAAATTACTATTTTAAATTTTGAATTCTAAAATTTTTTTTTCTTTGTATACATATTTAAGCTGTAATAATAATGTATAAATACGAAGTGATCAAGTAAAGTTCATTATCTCGGAAGTATCAATTTTGTTCGAATTTGTTTGATAATTTAAAAAACATGTAGATCTAAAATGGTACATTACCGATATTTTTTAGCACTCTTATTTTTGAGGGTGAATCCACTGCGCACTTTTCATTTCCAAATAGCAACCCCTACCTAGGTACAAATGGGATGAAGAAAATTAAAAACGTCAACAAAATTTATCTTAATTAAAACTTCATTGCTGTTTTAAGACGGTTGCTATTTGAAAATCAAAAGTAAATAGTGGATTCGCCCCGGAAAATAAGTTTAATTGTCAAAAAAAAATAAACCAAAACCGAAAATTGATTATCCTTTCTGAGATCATGAGTGTCTTGCGTTTAGTTAATCACCCTGTATATTATTATAGCAGCCGATACAGCCTCAAATGATTCAATTTCCTGGGGGACAAACTTATGTTTATCAACCGATACTAGCTCAGAGTTCACCGATTACTCAGCCAACGTGTAAGTATCATTACAATAGTGCATTATAATTAGCTAACATAATTATAATATTATATTGATACAGAGTGTTTATATCATCTGATAACCCACCCCTACCGCTTTAGTCTACATTCTCACCGGTTAAGAAATCGGTGTTACACTTCTGTCTATACGAGACTGAGAAAACTGCGGTCACCAAAGCAGGCATTGTTTTATCTCCAATTCAACAACTCTAAATTGTATGATATTTGTAAGAAATGGATAAAAACTTTTTAGCAACTTTATGTAGTACTCCAACAAATAAAATCGTTTACTACCCACAACAGTGTGGCCCCCCATGTATCTGCCCCCTGGCAGTATCTTAATATGAGGCTTTATTTTTTTGTTTGTTTCGTAAACCGTAATCGATTTACTACACTAAGTCGTAGTTTTTTACATAAAAAACAAAACAATTATTTAATTTTGTCCACCACTAAAATTTGGTGCCCAGAGCTTAGCCCCAGTCGCTCTCTCTAAATGCGCCACTGATAAACGATTTATCGATTTTAGTGTTGTGTAAGTTAAAGTTTTTAAAAATATATTCTTTGTATATAAAAAAGTAGGAGTTACTATTTAAAAATTAAAAGGTGATAGTGTTATGCTATTGACGGTGTATGGGGTAAGGGTAAAATGTTGAACATATGATTATTAAACGAATCTATGACTGAAAAAAAAAATGGAAATAAATTTCAGCCAAAAGTTTCATAAATAATCTCTTGATTATGGCAAAAAAAAAAAAAAATCATCCTGTACTAATGTTGGTGATTATAAAATGTATTATAATTTCAGTCATAAACATAAATGGAAATATTATGCTAATGGAGCCGTCGACTTCTCAGTCTATGACTCTGTCGCCGGGGGTTGCTACTATCAGACAAGAAATGACTCCAAATCAACAAAACGTCATAATGGTAGAGAATATATATAGTGTCGTGGTGACATATTATTATAAAACTTTGTTTAATCTAAATTGCATTTAATTGACTATTTAGTAAAATAGAAATTTATTTTCCCGAAGGTCGTGCCAAATAATGAATCTAATAATATCCTTAACATTCAACCTGTACCTAAAACGTCTATTCCTGCTGCAAATGTTGAAGAACCACCAGTGTATGTCAATTCCAAACAGTATCATAGAATTTTAAAGAGAAGAATAGCCAGATCAAAGTTGGAAATCTTGAGGAAAATACCTCAGACTCGACAGGTAAATTCGATTAAGAGAACGCGATATCCCCCCCCTCTCGTGATTCGATTGTAAAAATTATTTTGTGGGGGACAATTATACTGGTTCCGTATTTACAGTAGTTACCAAAATTTCACAGCACATTAAGAAAAATGTTATCTGTCGCGTGCACTACCAAATGAATACACCGAAATAACCGAAAGCTTTCAAACTGGTAACTTTTATAGTGTTAATGTTATCAGAAATATAGGTAAGCTACGGCACAGCAAAATATATTCTGAATATGCTATGAAATTTTGCTAGCTTCACTTATGAATACGGAAAGTGTATAGCGGTTTTTCGTATAAATTTTATTTAATACCATGATTATATAAAAAAAAAACTCTTGAAACTAACCCAGTACCTTTATTTGATAGTGAATTTGAATATTTCTAAATTGATAAACTATCTTTTTTTTTTTTTTTAAAAATCCATCAAAATTGCTTATATAACGCAACCTCTTGGTATAACTTCGTCCTAAGAGTTATGTATGTTTGTGACATCATAGTCAAATTAAACTATATGATTTATATAATCACACTCCTTAATTACCTACATACATATCGATTCATATATTTTTATTTCAGAAATATTTGTATGAATCGCGTCATAACCATGCTATGAATAGAGTACGAGGAGACGGCGGTCGTTTCAGCACAGGATCGTCAAAAAAGAAAAATTCAAAGTCAACCTGTCCAGCGACTATAACTTCAGATAAACCTATATAATTTATTTGATTATGACAAATGTCTGTTATTATTAATATCATTATTCCTAATTAAAGCAAACCATAATGCTTGTTTGCGAGTAAACGTAGTAAACTTAATTAAAATGTTAAAAGTAGTTTCATAGTTAAACTGTATGTAATCGCTAATTGGAAACACTATATAACTGTGCACAGATTCATTATATTTGAATTCTTTATTCTTATAGTTGCCTAAAAACACTTATGTTATTTAAACATACTTTACTTTTCACTTATTAAAATAATTAGACTATTTGAGTGCCATTAAATTTCGCAATAAACTGATATATACAATTTGTTTTACATTCAATATTTTATAGAATGTTCAAAATGCCAAAATTAGTCATATGGTGGTAAAGAGAACTTTTTAAACAACGGGGTTAGCAATTATTTTAATAAATAATTTTGTTAATTACCGGTTATAATGTATCATTACCATGTACCTACATTATACTAGCATATATGCTTTGCAATTAGACTTAAGTCTAAAAGTCTTAAAGTCCGTGATTTTATAAAAAATAAATACAAGGTACAGGACACGCGCAGTCCGTATATATAGCTCTGGAATGTTTTGTTCTAATATGCACAGAGTGTATTATAATGCATTTAATCGTACTTTGATAATTTAAATCCAAATTTCATAAGTTGTGGTCTACAACGAACATTTAACTTCAAGTATTTCATAGATTATAATATTATACTGAATAAACTTAGGTAAACGTCGAATCAAGTAAACCTGTGCGTTTTTATTTTTCATGTGTGGTCTAATTGTCGGCTAAATTAATTTTAATATTGAAACAAAAAACATTTTTTTTTTTTTTTTGATATACT
Source organism: Tuberolachnus salignus (assembly GCA_956483605.1). Lineage (NCBI taxonomy): Eukaryota > Metazoa > Arthropoda > Insecta > Hemiptera > Aphididae > Tuberolachnus > Tuberolachnus salignus. Next base: position 4,599,772 of record OY101435.1, on the reverse strand, counting down.
ACGTTTTTATAAACTGACTAAAAAGTATAAAATAATATCTCGTAGCCCCATGTGGATTGTCGTGAAAATTTGTGATTATGCATTTTTAATACCTATGAAAATACTATGGTATGAAATAGTAAGGAGTTACAGAGAGTAGCTATCAATTGAGAAAACTCACACAACAGTTCAAATAATTTGTAGTGCAATAAAATTGATAGTGACTTAGGTCAACTATTCATTCATCAATATTATTTATTGCAAGCGTCCCAGGTTTTTTGTTTTATATCTTACAAGTATTTGCATGGGTATTAAAAATGTATAATCAAAAATTTTCAGGACAATATTATTAAAAGATTATAAATCCGCGGGCTTAGGAGTTATTATTTTATACTTTTTAATCCGTTATTAAAAAAAAAAAAAAATTGTTTTATTTAAATAATTAATTTTTCTGCTTTTTAGTATTATGTATGTGTGGAATTTTACAACCATCTTGACGAGATTATGACAAAGACATGTGGAATGCGATGATAGGTGTTTTTATTTATTTATTTATTTATTTTTTGTTAAATATATTGTCATTCAGTTCCGAGTTATGTTAAAAAATTTCAAGTGTCTAGCTCATCTGTAAGTTAGTTTAAAATCGATTGCAAAATTTTTACCGGAACAGACAGTATTAATAAAATACGTTTTATTATGAAGAAGAACTACACACATTATAGTAATACAGAGAATATACTCAGAATCCAAAATTATACAAAAACGAATTACGAGTTAGCATCTGTACTAAAATAAAAATATTTTAAATTACGGAAAGTATACTGTAGATGAGTACATTTGACATCAATTTTATTTTAAATAAATATTTGTGCGATATATAAGTATATTTTCTACTTTGTGTTTTTTTTATTTTTTGTTTTTTAACATTTTACTATACAAAATTCATTAATTGCACACGTGAATCAAAAGTATTTGAATACTGTATAGAAATAGTATTGAAGTACAAAAATTATGGGACGGTGCCTTTATAATTTTTTTTTTTTTTATTATATAATACCATTTAGGTAATTTTCACATGATTGTACAAATATTAAATATTAGTCAAGCATATTATTAATTAACAAATTGTTATTTATGATATTATACAATTACTATAAAATATTTTATCATTTTATATATTTAACAAAAAAAAAATTGTTTGATGGATAATACCTGTTAACTAAATTAATTGATTAGATAATAAAAAAAAATATTTAAATCTATAAAAATAATAAAAACTAAAACCTTATAAAATAACTCAATTAACTTGTGATTAGAAATAACCAATATACTGTATGGTCAGTCTTTCCTTCAGTGTGTTAAACACAGTTTTTTTTCATCAAGTAAATTTTCACATACTATATACCGAAAGAGCAGGCAGGGATAACTGCAACAAGTCGACAGACAGTCAATTTTATCACCATCATCCAACCCTCTGAATAAAATGTATTTACCTATCTTTGTCTCTACTGTTTGTTCTTTGTTTTATTATTATCTTTTTGTTTGTCCTATTATATCTATACAATAATGTGTAAACAGTGTATGCAGAATCCTGTAGGTACCTACTGGTTAAATTTGATTATTCCCATGGTTCTTTTAGTAGAAAATAAAATAAAACATTAACTATAGTTAATCTCTAGTTTAACTCCTTCCAAATGATATTTAACAAATTTAAAAGTTCATCAAACTCAAGATAAAAATTAGCTTACCGACACTTGTATATTACCAGTTTTTTTTAAAATGTTAAATGTATGTTAAGAGGAGTGTTTACTTTCTGTTGTTAATTACCTACCTAATAAAAAAAATCCCACTAATCATTCCTGCCTCTGTTATAAAAAAGAAAAATATGGTCTCGAATTGGTCAGTTTTATCAATTAATATGATTTAATAAATGACGTAACTATGAAAGTAGGTTATACTTCTAAAAAAAAAATAAAAACAGAATAATTAAAATCATCTTTAAAAAACCCACGTACAAATACCTATACAATGAATTGAATATTATACCAGTAAAAAAATTATTTTTTCAAACCTCTGTAATTTATATTATCAAAAATAATCTCGTTAATAAAAGATCATAGTTACAATGCTAGACAGTTGTTGAATATAAAGCAACGTCGATAATATACACTTATAAAATGTTCCATACATTACACATAATAAATATAACATGTAATAATATAATATGTTATTGTTTTTGAAATTCATTCTTAAGAAATTAAAAATACTTCATATTTCAGATATTAAGTTAGATTTTTAATTGTTATACTTAGTAAAAATATATTAGTTATAAAAAAAACTATTTGTTTGCAATTTTCTTTTCTCGTTCTTTCGAGTATCTATCTATCTATATCTACCCTGATGTATCTAATGTTAATAGAAAATCAACACTATCGATAGACAACCTGGTTCAGTCAGACATTGAAAATTCTAATATATTACTTTAAAAATATTTAATAACTAAAAATGACTAGATACACCTACATAAAAATGCTACATTTTATATAAATTTATTAACTTCTTCTAATTGTTTAGGAATAACTAAACACATATTTTCCAGCCTTTATTCATATTAATTTAATTTAATTTTTTTTTGTAAAATCAACCTACCGGTCTAGACATATTTTAATAGTGAATTTGATCTCAGGAGTATTTCATTGAACATCCAAATGTTTGTACACTGAGATCTTATTCAAATTTTAAATTTATTATTGAAACCCTCTCTTAAATAATAAATAATTATTTATTCTACGAGTGTTTTTCGTTGTTTTTAAACACTACTTATTATATAGAATACATCTATGGCAGTATTTCCACTATATTTATGGAAACATTTGGACATTAATTCTGTTTTATTTTATAGAAATAATTTAATAGAAAAATATTATATTGAAATAATTGTTTAATATTTTAAAATGTGGGAGAAAACGTTTGCATTAAAAAATGTACCGATTGGGGAAATGTCCTTCTCTACCGATAATAGCCGGTAGAAATTGTTCTATTTTCGAAATGATTAATAGGTAGTTTTACAGACAAAAATATCGTAAATATCAAATAGAATTTGCTTACTATGTAATTAATTATTAGAAAATTGATGTTCGTTACGATCTAATCGAACTGTACTTATTCAGTGTGTGTGTGTGTGCTATGCGATTATTGTTTGTACTGAGTGTGATTGGATTCGCGTTTTTCCACGACATTGCGAATATAAAATTTTCCAAGCACCTATGTATGCATAAACGAAGTAAACATCAAAAGTCGCGTACAAATTAAATAATAAATCGCCTAATAAATACATTATAAAAAAGTACAGAGATTAGCAGGGAATTTCGCGACAATAACACTGATAATAGTGATAACACCTGATACTACAATCCGCAGGTTATACTGGTTTCGAATAATTTAGTTTTCAGCGCCGTGTTATTTGTTAGTTACGGATACGATTACGTGGTCGTCCCGCCGCACGCCAAAACCCGACCGGGACTACCAACGTTTTTCGATTGGACGTCGTTTGGCCGTGCGTTTCGCTATCACACGGTCTGGTCTGCCCACCGTAACATTCCGATCGATTTTGATTTTTAATCATTTTACGTATTACGTAAACTGCGTTGTCACCGTCCCGGTGTGTTGTCGTGCAAGTGCCGTCGTAGTGAATTATTTTTTCCCGTTTCAAGGCCCGTTGTGTTGCTGCAGCAAAAAAACCGCACGAGAAACGCGTAATCCATCAGACAAGGTATGTTTAATTTACCGTCGGACATGACAGCCACCCCCGAGTGGACGGCCGCACAACAAACGTCCACCTTTTTAATTCCTCACCCGCACCCCCGTTTTACCGGACTCGGATTATATCCGTAATGCGCGTTCGTTATGATCGCCGTTTTTCTCGGCCTGCCCGTTAGTTTATTGCATAGGTCCGCGTTATTATTTTACCGTGTCGTTCGTGCATGCCAATCGTATTGCGATTATACTCAATCGCGTTTATTATTTGTACCGTCATGTTGTAATTTCTCTCGTGTCACCTCGAGATCGCGAACCCGGAATTAATAACAACGATTTTTTTATTTTTTTTTTTTTTAAAACGTCAATTCTATTCATTTAACCTACCTACCTACGTAGAGTAGCGTGTTAATTGCCCTCGATATTTAACGTGTCGACGACCGAGCGTCCTCGGCTTGAAATCAATAATAACGTGTGTGTCTGGCCGTCGGGGGTGTGGGCGCCGTAAAAATTGTTTTACTGTTTGGGCAATCCACCTTACAGTGTGTCTTTGCAGCGTCATAATTGCGGAGAGAAGCAAAAGGGTGCACTTTGATCCCCCTAAGTATTTATTGCGCGCATAAAAAGGGACCGTTTCGCCCCAACCCCACTCCCACCACCCCCTCGTCCGTGGTGTGACAACAGTGCGAATTTCCGAATGTTCTAGAACAAAATAAGAACGCACGCTGTGCACGCCTACCCTAACCTAACCTACCATTACGTTTTATATTCGCGAGACCAAACAATTATTTTTGTTTCCTTCAAATTATTTCATAATAGTTTATGCACAATACACGTTTCTCCCGTTTTACAATATGTCAACTACTTTATCGCATTATCTGTGTTACTAATAAGGGAAAACTAACGTTAGTTAATGACGTATTCTTTCGTTTGTTTTTAAGTTTTATTTAATCGAGTGCATTTCGATCCATTCAATTATTCTTTGGTTATTTCGCGTACATCGAATACAAATATATTTACACCGCACCTCGTGGTTTTGATTTTGGCGAATAAACTATTATGCCCCCTCCCACTTTTTTACCAAGCGACGCCATTGTAAGTATTTATAACATACCTAACACGTGAGTCTGTGGAGAATACGAATTACACAACTAACCTCACTCGTGTGGTATAAGATGAAAAACATTATAGTTTATGTGTGAGGTGTGTATATGACAGTGCAAACAGTCAGGTATTTATTTATATTCATGAGCGTGTTTGTGAGAGAAAACATGGCATTGAATACAAGATTAACAAAATTAGGATAGATAACGTTCAAAATATTGTGGTTTGCGGTCGTTCTATTTCTCCTCAGATATCCCCATAAGTATATAACCCATATTTGAGTGGTCTCATTAAAACTATCACAAAAACAATTTTTATCTGTCAAACAAAACTGTATTAATAATATTTATGTAGTAAACATTAAAATACTTATTTGTGCAATAATATATTTTTTTTTTAATTTATTAAGATGGAAGATAAAAGGAAATTTGCTGCATTAATCGTGAATTATTTGAAAAATGAACTTCAATCTGGTGACTTTAATGAGGAAAAAATTGAAAGTTTGGAAGTATCGGTCCAATGTATTGAATCGGCGTACAGTTTAAATCCAACTACATCCAATAATATGAATATAAAATTGGAAGACATCGTAAACGACTATTGGAAAGCTAGAAAACAGCAACAGCAACAGCAACAGCAACAGCAACCGCAACAACAACTGCAACAGCAACCGCAACCGCAACCGAAACAGCAACCGCAACCGCAACGGCAGTGTGAGGAATCAATGGTAACATAAAAGGTCTTTTTAATTTTAACAAATGATGATACACTTTACTTATGTATCATTCCAGTCGAGCTGTTAAAATAAAATGCACGTTTAGTTTAATTAATAAAATTAAACATTTTAAAAGTAAGGCTATATATTTTACAATCATTTGTATATTATTATGTTACGTCTTTTTAATGCATTCAGTAAAACATTTTTATTCAATTATGTAAATATTATGTAAAAAGGTATTCAACCTAAAATAACCCACTTATTTTCAAAGAATTATTTTTATACCCGATATCCAATCATTTGCGTTTTAATGCAATGCGGGTAATAATATAACTATATATCTACATAATTATGATTTATGTTTTTGGATAGTTATTTATATATATTTTCAAATAAATTTAAATATGATAATAATCATTTAGTAATAATTATATATTACAGTACCTATTCAAAAAGTTAACATCAAAAAAATTACTTTAAACAACAAATCTTTTAATATATTTTAATTGAAATAAAAAAAACTTTTGTAATAATTAAAAAAAAATAAAAACCATTATTTATTACACAGTGTACTTCCTACATAATTCTGAATAATGAATACTAATTGATGATAAACATGTTTTATAGTGACACCACTGAACTAATATTACATAATATATTGCAGATAAATATATTGACCCATGTACCTATAAAATTTATTTTTAATTAATTAACAACAGCTATTAAAAACTTTTTTTATTTATTTTCTAAATGTATATTTTGAGTAATTTGCATAAATGAATATGGAAGTTAATTCTATAGAAAAATATTTTGATTTTTGTTTTTTAGACAACTACTGATAGCATGGGGATAAGCTCTGGTCAAAAGGAAGAAGCTGAGTATTATAAAAACTGTGGAAATGAATTTATGAAAAATCAAAACAATGAAAAAGCCATTGAATCTTACTCTAAGTATGATCTTATTAAATTATAATAATGTCAGAATTAATTTATAATTAACATTTTATCATAATTTAACTTCTAATTGCTTCTATTTCAGATCAATCAACTTGAATCCTCACAATCCAATCTATTACTGCAACAGAGCTGCTGCTTTTAACGCTATTGGCCAATACAATGATGCCATTAAGGATTGTCAAAAGGCAATTGAACTTGACGGGAACTATGGCAAAGCTTACTGTCGTTTAGGGTGACTAATAATAATTATAAATAAAATTCACAGAAATTAATTGTACTGACACTGGTTATCAATTAAGAATTATTTTATTAATGAATTCGGGTTTTAATGTAAATACTAATAATATATTAATTTTTATTTTTAATGTAAATATATTTAAAATTGGATAACCCAGTATTTACTAAAAATATTTAACCTATCATTTTACTTATAATTATATCTTGCTATGGATTATTCTTATAATGTGCTATATAGTGTTTGTTAGCAATAACAGGTGATTATTTTTGTCATAAACCAGAAAATGGATAAGAGATAGTACTAATAAACACTTTAGGGACATAGTAAGAACAACCCTTATTCTGGCACCTCTAGTACAATGACCCTAGTACAATACAATCAATATATAATAAATATCTAAATGTATTGGAGAATTATTTATATTATAATACAGTGTCACAATTAAATGTTTTGAATTCAATGTTATCAATATAATAATTATGAAAAAAAAAAAACAATATTTATGTATATATATTTTATTTTTAGCTTGGCTTTTACTTACTTAAAAGATTATCATAAAGCGGTTTCATGTTACAAAAAAGCATGTGAATTGGAGCCAGAAAATGTTGGTTATCAAAGGAATTATCAACTTACTGTAAATAATTTAAGATCAAATCCTGCCTTTAGCCAGGATACACACGGACCTCACACTATAATGGAAACTGCTGCACGTTTGATGTCTGATCCAGATGTCTCATCGGTGTATGTAAAATTTTTAATTATCTAATACTGCATTTTAAATTTTAAATAAACTAAATAATATTTATATTATAATCTTGATAAACTAATATTATGTTTAGATTGAACAACATTTTGGGAGAAACTAGCAACGTGAGCAACAACCATGGACTGGATAGACTTATGCAAGTGTAAGATATTTATAGTAAAAAAAAAAAGGAACTGTATTGTACAGTAAAGTAAAAAACACATATTTTACCTACATATAAATGGTATGGTATAAAACATACCACATTGATACCATATCAAAATAAAATCCCTAATAAACAAATATACATTTATAATTTAAACTGACAATGAAATAAGGGAAGAGAATAGAGGAATAGACAATTGTGGTGTATGATTATCTTATCGCAGATATATTTATAAGTTATTGTACTCATGATATTCATAAAACTTTAATATTATAGTTTTTCTTATTCTCTACTAAGTACACAAACACATATAAATATATTATCAATACAATTTCAAAATATAATTTGTATGCAATTTTAATAATACAAATATATTTAATTATTTTCTATTTAGATAGGTAAATGAATGAGAAAAGAAAATTGTAAAAAAAATTAATTTTTTTAAATAGGGTACATTTAATATGTTTAAATATAAAATGTTTTATACCTTCATATCATCAACCCTGATATGATTAGTATTGATTAACTAATGTAGGAGCAGTAAAGGACTACAAATAATAAAATACATTTTGAAACAAGGGTAATTGTCATATTTTCTATTTAGATAGGTAAAAAAACGAGAAAAGAAAATTGTAAACAACAAATTTTTTTAAATAGGGTACATTTAATATGTGTAAATATAAAATGTTTTATACCTGCATATCATCAACCCTAATATGATTAGTATTAATTAACTAATGTAGGAGCAGTAAAGGACTACAAATAATAAAATACATTTTGAAACAAGTGTAATTGTCACATAGTTTTTTTTAAAAAAAATTTGTCTGATGTACAGATTTGACAATTTAATGCCACCTAGAGATCTGAAATGTTTAACATGGGCACACAATGGTAGGAAGATTTCCCGAAATTGGATTTTTAAATTTAAATTTAATTTTTAGAGCTTTGTGCTAACAAGAAAGCTTGTATTAATTCTACAGTTTCCTTTTTTGTGAACAATTTTAGATCTTAAATAATTTAATACAGATTTTATATTTTGTTATGTATTTATAAATAGTGATATGAAATTTAATCAAGTATTAAAATGATATTTCTTACCTTTACAGTCAGAATTATTTTTCAATTTCAATACTTTTATTTAATAATTTGTATCTTATTTTAGAGGACAAACAATAGTCACTCGTTTGCAATCGGCCAATCCCAATTTGTTAGATGGAATACGAATGCATTTTGAGAGTGCTGAGCATGAAGAGGAATCCCCAGAATCACCACCTCAAAGAACTGCATTTCCTGATGATCCTTAAACTGTTACAATATTATAAACTTAATAATGTAATAATTTCCTAATACAAACAATTTTTTAATCAATAATATTCATACAATTTTAAAAAATAATGTAGTGTTTTAATTTATTGAACTACAAATTATCTTTGAACTACCGTATACTTAATATGATAAATATTCGTCGTGATTTTTTTAGTTTGAAACTTATCTACTGTTTAAAAGTATTAATATTTAAGCATGTTTGGTTGTTTTTTTTTTTTTAAATTATTTAAGTATTGTATATATATATATACATGTATATATATGTATATATATACCACTACTTTATTTTGTGGTAGAACTAATAGTAAACAACTGATAGAATTTCTTATCAAACGTTGTCATCTCACTTAAATATTTAATTTTAAATACTTCCCGTGATTTTATCGTAAATCGAGTAATATTTTACACTTATTCAGTATTCAGTGTTTGTAATGTGTCTTTAAAATAAAATAAAATACATTTTGAAAGGTTAAAACCATATTATATTTTATTCATCATGTCTCTTAAAATAATTTGGGTCGACTACTGTAAAAATGGTTCCATACATGGTTTGAGGCACATCATCCAGAATGGTGGAAAGCCCTGGGAAAGGTATGTAACAACTTAAAAATAACTTATAATATGTTTGGAATCTGTTATTATCTAAATGAGATTGTTATTGCCTCCAGGTTAATGTGGATACTTTCGGTAATTGTTGCTAGTATTACACTGGTGGTTTTGCTATCATCATCATGGGAAAAGTATTCTTATTCTCCGATGAAAATTGTCGTTGATGATCCTCGTTATCCACTCGCCAAGATCGACTTTCCTGCCGTCACGATTTGTCCTATCAACAAAATAATGTATTCCAAGGCTCTCGATTTAATTTTAAAGTATATATAATATTTTTTATTACGATTGCCATTGACACTTAGTTAAGAATTATCAGTTAACTATCTCATTACAACTACCCAATATAAAGCTATACATTTCAAATATTCCTAGTGATTGTCAAATATCGTGTTTAATAGTTTCTTTTAAAGCGTTATTCTAATTTTAATATTTTAAATTAAATACTATCATTAAGGCGTATATTTTTCGAGTGACTGGAGCAATAAAACCACCCACTATTGAATTGATTATGACGATTTGATTTTGTAATTGTAGACAATTGTCAGCTCATTTATTATTCAACAACCTTTTACTTCGAAAATAATTTAGGCCTTAGGTGAATGAGTAATAAATGAATAATTTATTATTTTTTTTATTGACAGTGAATATAAATCAATAGTTTAAATTATTTGACCGTGTCCTTCATGTATGTCCGCGGACACAAAGACTCATCGTTCAGACTATATATATTGCCGTTTTAATTTTAACACCTTGACCTAAGTATTTTATATTCTATACCAGAAGATAAATTAGACGTAACGTAAATAATATACGTCCTAAATATATATTCGCGGCGAAGGTGAAACGCTATAATATATTATTAAAACGGCGCCAAAATTAAATATTTTTTTTTTTTAATAATTCGGTTTACGGGGTGCCAAATGATTACGTTGTTTGTCGATTACGAATAAATTAACAACACAAGTCGTAATTATTACAGGTCTCAACTAAATTTCTTACACTGCAAGTTACTCCGCCATGTATACAAATGTAAATATCTTTGTACGGATATTTTGTTAAAATAATACGTATTCGAGTTATCTTCTTTTTTTTTTTTTTTTTTTTTTTTTTTTTTTTTTTTTTTTTTTTTTTTTTTTTTTATTATAAATATACTGCGGTATTAATTTGTCCACGGTCCTAATTTAAAAAATGTGTATGTAAATTATGAATTAAAATGTTAAAAGTAGTACTTACATTTATAATATATGTAATTTTTGTATTCTTTTTTTTTTCCATTTCGGGTTATTATTATTTTTTAAAAAAAATATTATTATATTATTTTTAGTAAATATTTCAACGATACCGACTTGAGAAACAAATGGTCCAATTCGTTGCAGATTCTCGGACGGATACAATACCCGCACAATACAGACCTTTACTACTTTACAAAGAATAAATCCACAATTGATATACCCTTGAAAGATATATCCCGGCTCATGCTCCAAGTACGTCTGTCTTAAAACTTTAATACCACCACGCATTTTTGACGTTATTATCAGTGGCGTAGTTGGGGAAATATTTACGAGTTGGGGTACATTTCAAATGCTCACTCCCAATGGAATATTATTTCTATCGGTCAAATTAAATACACCACTCAGTCTTATAAAAAAAAAAAAAGTCATTTGTCGAAGACATTTATAACACCTCATAACCGCCATTGGTTATTGCACTAAAAATGTATGTAGGGATGTTACATTAATACCATATTTTCTATTTTCATTTTCGTAGCTGGCTCCGACTATTAAAGATATGTTCTTCGAATGTTTTTGGAGAGGCACAATGTACAAATGTGCCGACATCCTGCGATTTCAACGTACCGAAGAAGGGTTTTGCTATTCGTTCAACAGTAAAACGGCCGAAAGAAGTATAAAGTAAATTAATTTTATTGAAATAAAAATAGCCGACTACTATCCCAATTGGATTTTTTTTTTATGGCTATTTTTGTTTTGTTGTAGAAACACTTTTTTACCTAATGATACCGTAGTGAATCGGAACAAATTTAATTTTTAAGATATCGTTTTATAGGTATGTTTGATGTACACGCAGAGCTGTATATAACTTATTAATTTCCAGTCTGGTTCTAAAAGGTATTTGTGATATCAAATTGCTAGTCCTTAGGGTGCCGCTGTTATAGGTTAAACCTAAACAGTTCAAGCATTCATATCGGTCGCTGTTTGTCCTATTTTAGAGTGGGTTATTTTTTTTTTTTTTTTAAAAAAAAAACCTTTATTTTAATTCCATAACAATATTTCAATACCTACCTGCCTATTAATATGAGAAAAACAAAACAAAATAAAAACAGTCGTGTCTGTGTCGATTTGTCGAGCGGTTGCGATATTACCTATCTATACCCGACAAAGATAAGCATGATACGGTTCAAAATCAACTTTCCACCATATAATCTAATTTATATATACGTTTATAATTTGAATTGTATCGCCACAGCGATAGCGAAATAAATCCTCCGTTGGCCGGACCGGACGGAACGCTCATTCCGCTCAGAAACAACGCCGCGAGCAAAGGGACCGGACTGAAAGTGGTCTTAAACGATATGAACGAAGAATTCTTTCCGGACGATTTCCGCAGAAGAGGATTCAACGTACGTTTCTATTTTTTTTTTTTTTTTCTACAATTTTTTACGAGCCATTTAAAACACTTTTCTTCTAAAACCGGCTAGTTTACTCCGTTCTTATCATATGTACGCCAAACCCATATTGTAAATTCAGTAAAGTTTCACGTCCATTACATCTGTTTTAATCAAGTCTAACCATCTCTACTATGCATAGCGGGTCTATTCGGTTAACCGGTACCACATCATTTTTTTGGATTTTTTGATTTTTATTTTTAAAAAAACCGTGTTAATGTCTAAATTATGTAGATCATTTTCCATTCAATTTGATCATTAATACCTTTAGTCTAGTGCTCTCTCTCTCTCTCTCTCTCTCTTTCTCCCTTCCTCTTTCTACAATCTGGTAACGTTGCACTGATATATCAATTTAATGTGAAATCGTATATTTTTGACGCACCTATACGAAAAAACGCAGTTTCCCGGTGGGCCATTGAACAAATATTTATATAAGTGTAAATTAGTTTAAACACTATAAAAATTAACGCATTTATTGAATCGATGTCCGAAAATAAAATTGAAGATAATTTATAACCCGAAATAAAAATATTTTTATTAATACTAATATTGCAGACAATTTGGTAAATAATATTTGGTTAAAAAAAAACCAATTCAAAATTAACTCGACATTGTGTGGCCACTCTGGAGACTAAATCTCAGTGGTTTTTGTCGGTCCCAGTCTCCTCCCCCCCCCCTCCGAAAGTAATTTTGAAAGTAATTGGATTCCCGATTCAGGTGATTGTGCACACCCCCGAAGCGTTTCCGGACGTGTCGACCAGTTACAAATTGCACGCCGTCCGCAACCAGATCGACAGGATATCGGTGAGCGTGGCACAGGTGAAGGCGGACGATTCGCTGGGCCGTCTCAGCGACAAGGACCGTCGGTGTTTCATGTACGAGTCGACGACCAGACCGGGCAGCAACGAGGACATGTGTTACAGCGAGTGCCGGACGATGACCGTCTACAGAGCGTGCAACTGTACGCAGTATTTTTTCAAACCGTACAAAGGTATAACAATAAATACTCGTGTTTACACCTACGCGAAAATTTCTCAAACCGTTGAAAAATTGTCCGCCAATATAGTGTACCGAAGAACGATGGCGGGTTGTCGTCACACCGGTCTCCACGCAACTTCCCGAGTGCCTACGTCTGTATTTGTATATAATAGTGTTCAGTGTTTCGGTGTAATATTGTATAATATTACGGTTTTTGTGTTTTTGTGATTTCGGGGCGAATCGAAAAGAAACGCAACTTTACTAGTTTTACGGTGGATGCGGAAAGGGTTCTTGTCTTCCATTGCAATGAGTGATAGAACCTTCGGGCTCCTTTCACACGGGCCGCTTTTTATGGCGTCGTTAAATTTTTTTTTTAGCAATTTCGCTTGGAAGATACCTAAATGGGTTTATATACCCACTACTGTATTAGCTAGTAATAATACAATTATTTACTCAATTATATTTATTTCTAGAGGTCAGTATATTAAGATAATATCCTGTATATACATATATATATATATATATATATATATATATATATATTGATTTGTTTTTTTTTAACCGCAGGCATTGGGTCTCACTGCGGTATTCAACATGTACCGTGTTTAATTGAAAACGACGGTAAGTCGAGATTTTTTTGAGCGCTTGCCCATCATTTTCAACGAAATTATCGATAAAATTAATATATTTTGTTTAATTTTTACCACAGTAATCCAACGTAATCCCCAAGCGCCGGATAACGAACCCGGATTTCCAAAATGGAGCGTACCCGTATCCATGAACTGCAGTTGTCCGCCGCCGTGTTCTTTTATCACTTACACGACCGAGATCCAACATGAAACTAGGTACTGAAACCACGGGTTCAAATTATATATATATATATAAAAAAAAAAAAATAATACAAAAATATATATATATATATATATGCAATACAAATAAATACAAAAATCATCAGGAAATAGAACAGCAAAGGCGAACAAAAAAAAATACTACTATAATATAATGTTCGTTCGTTTTTGTTGTTCTATTATCCGATGATGTTTTTTTAAAATTAAAACATGTCGTATTTACACAATATTTCAGGATTTTTTTTTCTTTCTCTACATATTTTCTATTTATTTGTATTGCGTAATATATATTTATTTATTATTTTTATATTTTATCGAGTATTACTCTCTAAAACAGTTTTTGTTTTTTGCAATTATAATGTTATCGAATATGAGTAACGGTACGGTTTCTGATGGTCCCGGGAATAATTATCATGTACCAATAGTGGTAATAGTAATAGAACGATTAATAATTATAAATTACAAATGTATGCAAATTTTACTGGGCTAAAATATTTAAAATATATATTTATTTAATTTTTGATACGGGAAAGTTTCATATTTCAGATAATAAAAGTCAATTTAAGTAAAGTGACACACAGAAAAGTGTCATCGAAAAATTTACATCCTAGAACCAATGCCGAAAGTGTTTTTTTTTTTTTTTTTCAAATATGGTATTTGTGGACACAAATAAAATTCGAATCCAACATTTAGACTGTAAAATGTATTAGTTATTAAGCAATTTTCCCAACAATTTCATGATTTTTGTTCTTAGGGAACCAAACATTGTAAAAAATTGTTTTTATATCGTTGTCTTTTTATTTTTTTCTTATTATATTTACAGACTACCTATTAACTCTAATTTGACGTACAAGGTAATTCTAGAAGTGAATTACAGAGAAATGTTTGCGACGAGCTATCAGAGATCCATGAAATATACCACTCAAGACTTGTTAGGTAAGTTAAAGTAGGTTAGTTGTCAAAAAAAAAATAATAATAATGGTCAATGGTGAAAGAGAGGAAAAATGATTAATAGAAAATAAATAAGCTTAAACAAATTAAATACCAAGGCTGGTTTGCTTAAAACTAAAATGACTGTTTCCCATACGAAATTGTGTTGTTGGACGTTATAATAATATTTCTGTTTTGTTTTTTTCTATGTCCGACAGTGTCATTCGGAGGAATGGCCAGCCTATTCCTTGGTTGCAGCCTAGTTAGCGTTGTGGAGATAATCTATGTCATCTACAAGACGATTCTGGTGTTCAAACAAAATCACATCAACTTTAACATGAATAAAGTGGACGTTTGTAAAACAGAGAAGCAACATTATCCGTTTGTTTATTGAATTATAATAGGTAAATGCATATGCACAAACATGCAAATTGTTTTTCATAGTTTCTATATTATGTCACGAGTTAAGAAAATATGTTTAAATTGTCAAAACAAAATAAATATACTGTATTTGAATATATATTATGTTATTTATTATAAAATACTCTATAATTTAATTGTAATACGGGCCAAGTACTGTGTACTCGAATAAAATTAAAGTAAAGTTTCAATTAATATCACCTCTTTTTTCCGGGCAATTAACCCCAAAACTGGTAATAATATAATAACTGGGGCAGCTGTATTTTAAACATTATTTTTTTCATTTCAAAATGTTTTTTTTTTTTTTTAGTCATGAATTTGATTATGTATTCAAAATTGGCCACTTGAGTTTACATAGACAGAGTATAGTAATATGATATATTTTATATTTTAATAAGGTTGATAGTTTGTGTTATTGGCTTGATAAAGCTTAACAAAGCATATTTACTTAATTTAATAAATTGCTCGTATTTGTTTTTAGAGAAAATAACGTCTATTATTTGTATTGCGGGTGTTTAATTAAAAACGGCGTTCGAAATAACTTAAGCCCGGTCTTTTAGTTTATTTCTTTTGTTTTCTTATCGTGCGGAAACATTAACAAATAATCCTATTTAAATTATATTATTTTATAGACATAATATTACATCCTATCATTATGTGCATTATGCATATTCGTTTTGTACTGTTATCGTATTTACTTATTATATGTTTAATGTAAAGATTGTAAATAAAGCTAAAATATAAATATATTTTATATAATACCAATATATTCTAACTTTACTCGGCCATTTTAATCGCATTATCGTTTAAACTTATCTAATGTGCGGCACGAAGATATAAAATTTTAAAAAAAAGAAAAGTTATTGTCAAATTTGTCAAATCGACTTTTTTGTGTCCATACGACTTAATCGAGTGGCAATAAACAATTGAGCATAGGCATTAAAAAAAAAAAAAAACATTAGTATTATATAATTATTCAGCGATTTGTTTTCAAATTTCACCATTTATGTTTATTTTGATGGTTTTTCAAAAAAAAAAAAAAAAAATGCTTTTATGACTTGTAATCTGCTTTTTTAGCAGTATTTTCTACTTGTTAGTAGTGATGCCTAGTAGCGCAACCCGGGGGGTTCCGGGTCACTCCCCTTTGGGCTGTATATATATATATATATATAAAATTGTATATAGCAATTTTTGAACCAGATTGTTTTTCTTCAATTGAATTATCTATATTTAAAATATGGACGCCTCCCCTTGAAAAAGTTCTGGTGACGACGCATAAATGATAAGCACAGTCATCAACAAAAACCCACTATTTTTTTTTTATTCAATGATTTTTTTCTCTGGTTATATAATGGTTTTTGACATTTTTAGCGTTGCCCTCTGACCCAAATTAGCTCAAACATTCGAGTAGAAATTTGAAGTGTTAAATGCGGGGGTAAATTTCAGCATGTGTTACAATGGGGTGGGTGTTTTGTTTAGCTTTGAACACCCTTACGGACACCAGAAACGAAGTTTGAAGCAAGACATTTTGTATACGGATTGTGTCCAAGATGGGTCTTTCGGCGGTTGCCATGTAGGGTGGTACACTGGTACGCCATCACTGGCTAGGCATATAGGTACCTATAAAAATGTCGCAAAAATTGAAAAAGAAAAAAAAAATAGTGGACGCACAATAGAGTGTATTAGTATTTTCGATAAAATATGGCCAAAATTAAAAAATGTAATTCTTTTACTGGATAAATATGATTATTATTTTACTTATACGGTTTCGTATAATATTTATTATTACTTAATTTATTTTTATTTATATTTATTTTTTTTTCTCGTACATAAAAATCACTCGGATAAAATCATTATCGCGGCTATTTCGATTCGGTTATTAAATCGTTTATTGTTTTACAAATTCGGTAAACTCGGTCAACGTAGAAATATGAATTCTGTAGCTGGAGCCGTTGTAGGTATGTATAGATCGCTTTTTGATTAGTATTAATTTCCATATCATTCCACAGTTTTTTTTTTTTTTTTAGACGTTCATGTATGACTTAGGAATTCCCGTTAATGTAAAGTTAAAGATAATTTCGGTTTACGATCGGAAGATCGTTTCCCGGTACTAACTATTTTTTTTTCTTTTTTTTTTTTTTTTTATACATAATATTGTAAGCTACTGCGCGAGTTTCGCTCCTTTTTTATTTATTTAAATTTGAATGTTGGAAAACATTTGGAATTCCCAATATAATTTGATATGTCGGTTTTGTATTTTATTGCAATTCTGGATACCGTAATACAATTAATTGTTACTTTTCCTCGTGGGATCCCGATTAGTCGTATGAGTGTAAGTAGAAGACATTTGTATAATATTATGGACGAATATCAATCGAAGAACTTTATTGGGTATAATGCAATTATTTCAAAACCCAAATTATCGAACCGAATAATTCCGACCAAATTTCATCTCGTTTTACTGTCAAATTAAAAAGTACATGGGAATTTCGCCTAAGAAAAAAAAAACCGATGGATTCCAATACGCGGTTGAACGGTAATGTACACTTTCCTGCGCATTCGAGTCGTTGGAAAAGGAAAATTATTGCGGTAGACTAACTCTACTCCCCATTTTTCCCATTTATTGTTTTTGGCGAACATTCGAAAAAACGAAAAAATACGAAATGAGAATAGTGCCGACGACGGTTGGATCCGGTTCGAATGAATATAGTCAATAGTTCGTATAAACAGTTAAAAATCGATTTGTGTGTTGATCAAATGGTTTTCGTTGAATATAAATGTTAGAAATTAAATGTCGGTCGCGAAATATACCCGGAAAGTTAAAACGCGCTGTAAAGAGAAATGGCTTTTCGTCTCGGGCGTGGCAGTCGGCGGCGGCCGCCGGTGTTATTGATCGGAAAAAGTAAACCGTGCAGGGGGTTTCGGAAACGCGGTGTGACGGTTACCCTGCTCGTGGGGGGACATTTGACCTATCCCATGGTAACCGCCGGGGAGAGTCGCCGGGGATAGTCGCCGGGGAGTCGAGACTTGCAGTAGTGTCAGCCGTCGGGTCACGGAACGTCTTGCTCAGCGGCCGCACGCGTTTATTATCCCCGTTTCTTTTTTGTTAATTGTTATTACAATTATAATTATTGTTATTGTTATTATTGTTATTGCTATTGCTATTGCCGCTGTCAGTTATTAATCTCGTCAAGGCACGTCTACGATCGCGTCGTCGTCTGCGTACGTATCGTTATAATATATTTTTTATTCGCTTTTTTCCGGCTTTGTCGGACAATAATAAAAAAAAAAAAAAATTTGTACAAATTTAATATTCTCCCTCCCGCCCCTGCCGATTTTTCGTTCGACCGACCGGGTAATAAACACTAACGCGACACGCCGATCTCGTCCGGGATCGGATTAATTCAATTGCATTCCGACGTCGTCGGCCGTTACAAATATCGCATATCCGTCCGCGCACCGCCGAGCTTGTTATTCATTTCCATTCGTTCGCTGCATACGTTTCGGCAGGACGCTATTCAATAAATATTATTGCGATTTCGGTGAATTTATCGTTTTAATTTTATTATTCATTATTGCAGTGTATCCGACGGGTGTCGAGGTGGGTCGTTTCTGCTGCTTCTCCTGCTCCTGCTGCTGCTGCTCCTGCTGCTGCTGCTCCTGCTACTGCTGCTCCTGCTGCTGCGTCGGGACCGTTTACGGCGTCATTATTCGTTTTGGAGTCTTCGGCCGGAGAAATACATTCAAAGATCGCCCGCATTACAAATCGGTGAGAATTACTTTTATAATATAATAGAAATATAAGGTTATTGCGTTTTGAAACAATATTCGAAAAGAATATAAAATTCGTCCGGATGAACGTATTGTTCGCGTTTCGCTGCACATCCTTTACGATTTCGTAAACTCTCGCGGGCCTCAAATATAAAATAATATTCCCCTGGAATTCGTTTGACCTCGTATACTTATGGCGCGGATAGGTGACCCCCACCCCCTCCCCTCCCCCCGATTATCGATTTTCGTGGTCGGGCGAGGAGAGGAAAACCCGGCGGCGATTCTGTCGCGGGCGTGCCGCGGCGACCTAACCCAATAGGCGCGGTACAGCTCCACCCCGCCGCCACTGGCGGGTGGGCGATAAATTATTATTATAACTAACTACGAGAAATTATTATTATTTTTTTATTATTTTTTTTTTTCATTGTTCCACACCCGGTGACGTACCCGGTGGGGGGCGAACAGACAAATGTATCGTTTTGCCCCCCCCCCCCACCCACCCACCCACCTCTCAGGTATGACAACGGTACGAATCTCTGAATATTCTAATGTAAAGAAAGAACGCAACGGCGTCAATTACGTTTTGTATCCGTAAGATAAAAATATTTTTTTCTACAAAAATAATCCGTAAAAGTTTACATAGTATATATTTGGCGTTTGTCCCGTTTTATAATATGCGTATTATAATATACGTATTGTCAACGCCATCGGAATTATCCGGCTTACGAATATAAGACGACTAATATTGAAATAATGAATGCAGTCTATTTCGTTTATTTTTTTTTTATTTTTTTAAGTATTGTTTAATTAAGCGATTAAGTTGTTGAATTGTGCCTTTGTTTGTTTCGTATAAAAATATATTTACCCATCACGGATTTGATTGTGGTCAGTGGTGACCCCCTAATAATATCTTCCCGGACCACCCCGTATGGGTTTCACGGTGATTTTTATTTCGTGTTACATCATATTTTAAAATATATAGAAATACGTACCAATCCAAAAATCATAGTTTTCCGCTGAATTAAACGGAAATCTTTTTCAAAATTATGAGAATTTTTTTTTTTTTTGCTAACCTATAATAATTGTATCCACCCGACAGGTGATTTTCGTTACGCCACTTTGCCACTCCCTATATTTCCAATGCTATAATATTAAGCGTTAGTATTTTGTCCACAATGTTGTATATTTAGGCTACTTTTAATTATTATTTAATGGAATATTATGTCTTATAGTATATGTAATTTGTAAAGTAATTCGTATAATTCGTGTAGGTAAAAAAAAAAAAAATAAATATATATATAATTTTATATATCGGTGTTGCCTAATCAAAACGATGGGGAAAAAAAAATTATATGCGTTTTTCATAACATGCTTTCTTGTGTACCTACTGCCGAAGCGGTTATAATTCTGAATAATCAATTCAAAAAACATCCCCCGTAACGATTTGTACGATTTTCTGTTAACACAACCGAAACTGTTAAATGTAGCAATTCAGCAGTTCATCACATAAATACAACAACGACACAATAGATTGTAAATAAAGGAAATTATGAACAATTATTACAGTTACCCAATAAGGATATTTTGACGGATTGTTTGAAAACTCACAGCTTCTTGTCAGCAAACCACCGGTGGTTTTGTTGTTAGAATATTAAATTTGTTGGAAATTATTTTAATCAGAACTGTAAATGTAAAGGTTAGGTTAGATAAAATATAAAAAGATTACGAAAAAATGTGGAAATCTGTTAATCCGTAGAAATTGCTTTTTATAAAACTTGTCACTTATATTTTGTAAATTAATTTTATTAATAGTGATTGTAAACAAATATGAGACTCGTTTCATATTTTTTTTTTTTTTTTTGTTGTTAACAATTCGATTATTCTTTTACAGGTAATAAATTATCCGCGAAGTGCTGCAATATAAATTCCTGTTAATAAATCGGGATGGTCGATTGCACTGTTGGACATTACAGCGTCGAGGTGATTTAACATTTTTATTTTTTCTTCTCTTATATTACAATAATCGTATTAACGTTGGGTTTTCATTTTTAGTGAAGTTCCAACACCGTCGGCCAAGCGTTGCGACACATACGTACGCCTAATTGTATAGATTCGATATACGCAAACGACACGGCCCAATGTTAGCCCTGAGCAGATTGAGTTACATGGCTTGTGACGAATACTCCAAACACCGGTACAATGCCAGTACGAAACGCGTGTTGAAAGTTACCATAGACAAGTGTTGCGAGACACTGTTGGAAATCACCAGGGGGGCAGTGGACGTCAATTCCAGACAACTTGTTTCCGAAATATGTTCGGTGGCCGCGGCCAACGGCCATTTGGACTGTTTGCAATTCGCCCATCAGATCAGCCTGCCGTGGAACAGCAGCACGTGCACCGCGGCCGCGAGAAACGGACAGCTGTCGTGTTTGATTTATGCGCACGAGAACGGTTGCCAGTGGACCAGGAATACGTGTACCGCGGCCGCGAAAAACGGCCATCTGTCGTGCCTTAAATACGCCCACGAAAACGGGTGCCCGTGGACGAAAATGACGTGCACCACGGCCGCCAGCAATGGGCACCTGCCGTGTTTAATGTATGCGCACCGCAACTCGTGTCCGTGGGACAAGGCCACGTGCAATTGGGCCGCGAAGGGCGGCCACTACGATTGTCTGGTTTACGCGTACTCAAACGGGTGTCCGTTGGGCAACCGCACGTGCACGATAGCCGCGTACCACGGGCACCTCAGGTGTTTGGAGTACGCGCACACAAACGGCGGACAGTGGAGCACGAACACTTGCGCCAACGCCGCCATGATGGGGAATTTGAACTGTTTGAGGTACGCCCATTCCAACGGTTGCCGTTGGAACGAGGCGACGTGCACGTATGCGGCGAGCAACGGCGAACTGGAATGTTTGAGGTACGCTCATTCCAACGGTTGCCCTTGGAACGAAGTCACGTGCGCGGACGCCGCCAGCAACGGGGAACTGGAGTGTTTGCGATACGCCCACGAGAACGGGTGTCCGTGGAACGAAGACACGTGCACGAACGCCGCTACTAACGGCCAAATGAACTGTCTGCGGTATGCCCACGAAAATGGGTGTCCCTGGGATGAAGACACCTGTTCCGCCGCCGCTCAATTCGACCGTCTGGAGTGTCTGACGTACGCGCACAGCAACGGCTGTCCGTGGAGCGCGCACACGTTTTTTGGAGCTGCGTCGAACGGACACTTGTCCTGTTTGAAGTATTTGTACGACAACGATTGTCCGAGGATTGCGTATCAGTAAGACACGTCCCGGACGCCTCACGTAAGCTCAAAAATTATTTAGATTGTACATACGTATGTTATGTAAATCGCGTTTTATTTTTTATTTTTCCTAAATGTATAATTATATATTATATTTACCCACCCAAACAATTATTTATTATTACGAGGAAACAAACAATTTCGCTGGCAACGACGTTATATGGCAGTACGATTTATTTAAGCAATTTTTTTGTTTTTATTAACTTCCATATTTTCATTTTTTTGTTCCATATATATATATATAATTTTTTTGTTATACATATAAATCAGAGCTCTAATTATTATATGCCGTATATACGTCGCCACTTAGAACTATATTCTTAATAATATACTTCTTTTTTTCGTTTCCATCAATGTAAACACAACGTTACTATTATTGTTAACCATTATGAACTATTCCTGCCGTAGTAGTCGTCGAGACTTATTGTAGTTGTTTTTATGACATATAGTTTATTAAAAAGTTACTTATATTATAGTAAAAGAGTATATATCGTTTTATGTAAAAAAAAAAAATAATTAGTTCACACGCGTTGACGAAATTATGCCGAGACGACAGGCTGTGTGTGTTCCGCACTATTGGTAGTGAACGTAGTGGGACGTGTAACGTCGTTTCGGTCATAGCGAAAATGTTAATTTTTATCTATTTATATATTTTATGATTGAATTTTATAAAAATGTATTACTTAATATTATATACTAAGGGTAGTTTCGTATTGGAGGGGTTATTGATATATTCATTTGAAAAAAAAAAAAAAAAATGTTTAACTTTCCTATTGATGTACGAATGAATTTGTCGTCGGGGTCGTCGGCTCAGTTACAGTATAATATTTCCGCACAGCAAATTAATATTTTGAAAATATTCACACGGAACCTTGGCGATATTTTATAATAATCATTATTATTATTATTATTATTATTATTTGATAAATATTTTGAGGAGCATTCCGGGCGAACAACAAACGTTTCTACAATAAATATTACACGCACAAATCGATTTCACAATAATATAATTAAAAAATCGTTTTACAAATTTATTACAGTATTTTGGTATAAAAATATTCTTAAACACGTAGCCCTAGCCTATAGTTGAATAATAATAATAATAATATTCATAGCAGAAATTATAATTATACCGTTGCTAATATAAAAATTAAAATGATTATATAATTGTAGAAAAAAAAAAAAAAATATTTTGTAATTATAATATTTAAAGAGTGTTTTTTTAATGTTCAAGTTGGTTGATACATTAAATGCTTTCATTGCACAACCGATATCTGAAAAATAATTATATTATATATATAATATACCTATATATATATAATATGTATTTGTAGTGTAACTATATTATACTTGTATTACCAAAAATAATCTGTAGCTAGTCAGTACTGTACAAACACTGTGTTGTTATATATTAGTAATATAATGTATTAATAATATTTATTGTTCAATTTTATACGTAAAATTTAATTATTAATAACAAAAACGAAAGAAAAAAAAAAAATTAAATTAGACCTATAGCTCGAATTCAGACGGAGGTGACAAATCATTTATCTTTCTTTAAATAATAATAATAATAAGATTACTCCATACCGGTCGGACAACTAAAGTTATCCATTATCTACGGGACACTCGCTTTCTTACTGTTAGTTTAATTACTTGTAACAAATACAATTGTCTGTGGATTTAAAAA
Organism: Tuberolachnus salignus; assembly: GCA_956483605.1. Classification (NCBI taxonomy): domain Eukaryota; kingdom Metazoa; phylum Arthropoda; class Insecta; order Hemiptera; family Aphididae; genus Tuberolachnus; species Tuberolachnus salignus. The sequence goes on along the minus strand of OY101435.1, from coordinate 4,575,545 downwards.
CGGGTTTAAAATGTCACCGCGCAAACGTGTAATACATGACGGCTAAAAATAAAATCGAATGCTAAATATTTTACCCGGCACACCTAGATGTCACCTATAAATAAATGTCTATTGGTAAAACAATAACTTTTATTCCGGGTATACTACTACACAGAACAGATAATCGGCTATCGGTTCTTGTTATTAAAACCATTGTTATTGAATCGATAACGCAACGCAATCTGTGTTCAATAACTGTGATTTCACAGAACCCACAAATTTACACAAATTTTAATGACGACACAATTACACAAATACGTAAACAAAATATTAGAATACTAAAAGGCTTAAAATCGAAATGGTGAGCAAAAAAAAAAAAAAAAAAACACGAATATATCTAAAGGCGCCAAATTATATAATTGTTGAATTTTTTTTCAATTATAGAAACAGTTGAGAACACCTAAGCTAAATAGTTATTTGTACTATAGTATAGGCAATAATAAGTGTAAATAATAAATCATATTAATAATGATTACTTTAGTCAGTGTTGAAACGTATAATACTCGTGATTTTATACAACTTTAATATTATAGTGTATTAGTTTTGTCCTCGGCACACTAAATACACCAACACATATTAATATATTATTATAAACACAATTTCGAAATGTAATTTTAATTATATATAAAAAAAAATTATTTTATTTTATTCTATTTAAATAGGCACGCGAAAGAATAAGAATAGAAAACTGCAGCCGAATAGATTTTTTCACAATTTATATTTACACAATATAAAAATTAAATGCCTAACTTATAAAAAGTATTTTGTTAATTTTTTTATGAATGGATTTTAAAAATAAAAACATATAAAATGGTTAACACATAGATTACAACATTTTGGCATTAAAAAATGTTTAGTAAATAAAAAAAAAACCTAGTTTCTAAACGAATGCGAATTGCCAGGCTATGATCTAATATCAAACAAAATACTGAAGAAACGACCAAAAAAAAAAAAAAAATATCTTGTTCTAATTACTTACATTTTCAACTCAATGCTTTGACTTTTGTACTACCTATTAGTTTGGAAACTTTCAACAATTATACTTATTCGACAACCAAAAAAACCAAAAAACTTCTTACAGACCAATCGGTCTTCTGCCAGCTCTGGGCAAACTATTTGAAAAAGTTATTGTCAATAGAATAATATCCACATTTTACATACCGAAAATATCATTCCCAACTCTTAATTTGGATTCAGGGCTACTAGACACTTCACAATTCATCAAATGCATATGCTAATAGTTGAAATACCCTTATAGTTTGAAAAAAAAAAAATAAATAAAAATAACTGTCCTGGTGTATTCTTAAATGTATCGCAAGCATTTCCCCTAGTAACGACCCAGTACAAAACGTCAGATACATTACAAAACCATTTAAATCTAATTAAAAACTGGTCACCTAAATGGCGAATCGAAATCAACCCTGAGAAATCGGTTCATGTAAATTTCACTTTAAAAGAGGGTGTCCTTCACTGAGTTTCCAAGGAGATTACATATACATACTTCCAGAGATGTAAAATATCTAGGTATTATTCTGGACAAGAGGCTGAACTGAGGCCCTCATTTAAAAACCAAACAGTCGACTACATCTCCTTTGACCAATCCTCTAGTCAAAGTTGACTATACACACATAAAATATTGCATACAAATCACTTCAAGACCCATGTGAGCTTACTTATGCTATTTAAATTTAAGGTTGTGCCAAATATTCACAAATCCGTACCATACAAGTGTTCCAATCAATAGCCCTTCGTATAGTCACTTCTGCCCCCCTGGTCAATATCAAATGACAATTTCTCAACCTGCAAATATCTCCCTGGTAATACAACGAGTCGTCTGAAATGCCAATGGTGCTGAGAATTACTCAAAGAAATACACAATAAATTAAAATTCATGTTAGGTTCCATCACTGGATGGTCTCCCTTTTTATATTAGTCTGTAATTAATGAAAATTCTTTGTCATCACATTTTCCTATTATGCATGTAGCATAGATGGTACATTTTTCTATTAAATAATAATAAAAAGCCAATAAATTTTCTAGAAGGATTGAAATATAATCTTTTGATACAATTATGTAGTTATAAGAGTACAGCTGTATAATATTAGTATATGTTTAACTATACACCACTTACAATAACAGTATTATAACTAATAATATACAAATATACATTTATACCATTACATTACTGTAGTCATTAATCAACTTCATTTAATCCGTAAAGGTATTCATCATTGTCAGAGGCAGGGGCATCCTGAATGTTAGGGTTTGCATCGTCCGATCCTTGAGAATTTATCTTGGCCAGACATTTTTCTAACAGCAACTGTTGAACAGTAAATCGTTTGTGCAAATTGTCCACTTCAAGTTTTAAACTTGCTAAAGATTGCTTCACAATGGCTTTGAAAGCTGAAAGAAACAAGCAATCAAAGCAAAATGATAAATAACAATTGTTTTATTTTTTAAAACATAAGCCTATGTATATAATTAATATATACCTCGATCCTCAGTATTCAGCTGCTCAGTAAACTCTTCCATCGATAGCATTTCATTCTCATTTTCCGCAGTTGTATCGGGTTGATCCTCTTTATATTCACTGGTAGTTTCTTTGGTAGAGTTCGGAAGATACAATTGGTTTAAATCTGAATTATAATAATTTTTATTTAGTTTATTACACAAAATATACAAAAAAAAAAAAAAATAATAATAATAAACAGGTACACATTATACAAGAGGAGGAGTTCAAACTACTAAAAGATAAAAATATATGTTCATTTTTGAATTATCTTTATGTAAATAATTGAAAAATATATTTTCAACATTATTGATACAATATATAATACATATATGTATACAGTGGCGTTTTCAGGAAAGGGGTGTGGGGTGCACGGGTGCTAATTTATGTAAAAAAAAAAATTGGTTTAATTTTTAGTCATTAACCGTAACATATTTATGTAATTTTAGTACTAATTGGACATTGATAAACTAGATCGATAACTTAGTTGAAATCGAATGTGATAAGTTTTCTATTACCCAAGTAAAATACAAAGTATGTGTACATTATTTCATTGACATTTTTTTTTTTTATTACATACAATACAATAAACATTTTTCTACATTTCATCATTACATCCAGGGTTCCTACTATTTCATACAGTACATTGTGTTGTTGATGATTAAACGAATATTAAATATTTTTTTATATGTAATAAAAGTTGTATACGATAATGGATAAACATGCAGTTTTGTTTGCTTTAACCCCCCCCCCCCTCTCATTAAAAAATCCTGGCTACACCCTTGTGTGTGTGTATATATATATATATAAAAAAAAAAAAAACTATAAATATGTAGTTTTTTTTTATTTTACAAATATGGAGTACATGGTTATAAAGTTGGTAAAAAGCATAGATATATGTTCGCGAGTTATACATTGCGCTTACAATAATCATATTTAAAAAAAAAAAAAAAATCAAATACATATATATATATATACACACACACACACAGGGCGATCCACCAAGTACTACTATAATAATCGCTTACCCATATTTGAAAATCGCAGTGCACTGTTGTAAGTAGTCTGGAGTGTCCGCGCAAGACAAGTATTGGAAGTATCAGAACGGAAATCGACTGAATCCGCGGATTTCCCAATGTGTCGCTTAAACGGGCAATCTTTTAACGGCAGCGGTTCGACGTATACGTCTCGGCGATAAACGACAAAAGGAGACGCCGTGATGCTCCGGATAGCTGGAAGAGAAAATAAACAAATACAAAGAGAATTCAATTTAAAACTAACCTCAAACGAGATAATATTTTCCAATCGAGAAATCAGCGTTCATAAAACTCGACCACCACTACTAACACGAAATCAATTTAATTCGTTAATGTGATAACCGCGGTTATTGCGTTTTATTACGTTTAAACTGTCGTCTTCCTGTACCGGTCCGTCGTATTTCCGGTAACTAATAATTGATCATGTTTATAAGTTTTTTTTTATTGTATTATTTGTATACTCGTTTTGCTATTATAGGGATATAATAATAATAATAATAATAATGAACAACGAGAAAACAATTGCTCAGATCTACAGTGCAAGAAGAAATTGTCACCACCGTTGGAGTGTCGTCAGTGTGAATGTACTCTTCGATTCCTGACGTTCATGACCGAATGTAGGATATATGTGGACAATTTGGGATTCAAGTATTACAAGCCCGAGGAGGATTGTATAATGTATGTATAATCATTACGCTCTTTAACTCGTTTATAGTATTCATTATAATTAATAATTACCTTCCTATATGGGTAATGACAATAGCCCGTTATATCAACGGTGTATACATATTAAGCAAGGTGTAAAAACAAGGCGATGTAAACCTTGTCCATACGAACAGTGTATTATATGGATTATTCACTTAAAATATATTCATTATCCAATCAATGTCTACGTTAGTATAACCATAATCGTAAACTGACATGTCGGTACAACACCACCTATGCACTTAACACTTCAAATGGTTTCAATTTTACCTACGGATTCATTCTAAGTAGTAAAAACAAAATTCATAGAAATCCGAAAAAATATATTATTCATCGGACGTCATAATTGAACAGTTTTATTTTAAAATGAAATACAATTATTTTTTTATAGAGCAATTTGGTAATTGACATTTAGAATTGCAGAATTGATTTACATTTACATAGATAATTTTTTAAAAGTTCCGCCACCACCACCAGAAAAAAGATAGTACATTAGCTATTATACGTAAAGATTTTTTTGTTGCTATGATATCTATTATCGATAATAGATATTTTAATATTTAATACACAATCGTTATTTTATCAAAGTATGTACTTTACCCGCTCAACCATAGATGATGTATAAATTATCCAGGTAATTTACAAAATAAACTTTTTATAAATAATAGTTTAACTTTATTCAATAGGTATGGGTAGTGTTTACCTTATCTGTAACAAATATATTATATTTAACGTGTTCCTAGGTACCTAATACCAATGATCTACGTTCTACTAGGAAGGATGACAGAAGAAGTTTTTGGTATTGTCTTCAAAGGATGAACAGCATATTATGGATTAATGTTGTAAGTGTTGTGTAATTAATATTATTAATGTGTAATCTAAATTTTTATATATTTCTAATTAATTATTATTTTTTTGTTCTAGTCCTTTCCAATGGTCTACGTTATATTAGGAAAGACGACAGAAGTGTTTGGTATTGTTTTCAAAGGATGAACAGCATTTTGGATTTAGTGTACACAAACTCAGTAGCAGCTCGTGTTCTTATAATGGTTCTTTCAATTAACATTAGTTGTCCATGGAAGGAGTGTAGGAGGATCTCTACAAACATAGCGGCAATTAACAGATATAGAGAAGAAATGGCCATTGGTTGGGATTAATGGACGTTCATCAAGACTGTGCCTCGTGTTCCAGCAGATTTAATATTTTTCTTTACTATTCAGATATTTTTTAAGAATGTTGTAAGTGTTGTGTAATTATTATTATTAGTGTGTAATCTAAATTTTTTTTTTTTATATATATTTCTAATTAATTATTATTTTTTTGTTCTAGTCCTTTCTAATGATCTACGTTCTACTAGGAAGGATGACAGAAGAAGTGTTTGGTATTGTCTTCAAAGTATGAACAACATATTTTGGATTTAGTGTACACAAACCCAGTAGCAGCTCGAACTCTTAAAATGGTAAATTTAAGTTTGATATTTGAATACAATTGTATATATTTGCATTTCTCTTTCATACTTCTATTTTGTATTTTTAGGTTTTGGAATTACCACCTAACCTACCTACTACTAGGAATGACCCATGTTGTCTAGGATTTTCCATGACTGATGTATAGTAATCGTCAAGTCCTAACTGATGATTATACAATAGGTTATCTTACTGTGTTCAAAATTACTCATATTAATATTAGTATTAGAAATCATGACCTAATTGTTGAAATATTTATTTTGTGATAATTTTAGCCTAGTCTAGTACAAGTAGTAAGCTATTCTATTCATTACTTTTACGGGGCTGCACTCTTGTGTTTTAGTATATGTATTGGTGTATGTTCTCATATTTTTAGACTTAGTTTAAATTTGTTCCATACATAGATTTACAGATACACTGTTCCTTACTTTTGAATGATCCACTGAGCTGCTGAGTCTCAGTCATTAAATTAAACTTGTACTTTTACCTAGTATTTTCTTTATTAATTTCCACCCAAACATCATTAAAATTAATGCATGTTATTTGTAGTTTATTTTACTTTGAGTTGCCTATTTAATTATATAACTTACAAAATATTGTGTAATTTAAAAGATAAATTATTAATAGTTAATGGGATTCATATGAAGAAATGTATTTAAAAAATTCAATGTTTTCAACCCTTCAGCGCTTGTTTACAGTGTTACTGTTATATTGCATTGACCTATTAATGTCATATACAGTTGAGGTGTTTCCGGGACATTATACCTCTGATCGTATCATATTTTGTTTTATTATAATAAATTATTATCGTACTTCGAAAATATCCTAGTATAAGGTATATGGTGAATCCACTTTGTTGTATAGTTTTGACATATAATGTACTTGTTACGATAGAAAAGAAAAATGAATAAGACTAAGCCCAACACGGTGGACAGAAAGGGATAACTCAGTAATGATTTTCAATCAGCTATTTAGAATTACTAGAATCTCAATAACCCTTCAAACATTAGTTGCCTAATTATTTTTTAAATATTTGAGTATGCAAAAACTATGCCCATATTTACAAAAACTAACATTAGGTATGGAAGCAAGTCAAATTAAAATAATTTAAATTTACTGAATAAAATGCTTAGTGCTTAGTCGTAAACAACGACCGAAGAAAAATTTGTTAGTTTAATAAGACTATCTAGTATTCAAAAATTCATAAAAAATTAATTACTCATAGTTAAATGCTTAGAGGGCTACGGTTCTAATCCTGTCCACATTATTTTATTAAAAATTTCAACTATTTTTGAAAAATTATGCAGTATTTTCACTTTTTCTAACATCACAATATACTTCCAAGTCTGTAACAAATATTTCTTCAGAAGGGCCCCCAAAAATAATTTAAAAAAAGTGCTTATAAGTAGAAAATAAAAATAAAAAATATATTATAATTATGTTTTAAAGGTGTCTTATTTAAAATACACAGACAAAAAGTTAATTAAAAAAATTAGTTAGAGTTATACTACTACAATATTATATAAATAATACCTTATAACGTACAACCTAATATTATAGGTTTGAGTTAATGCGGCGAGCGAGCTGATTAATTTCCCAGCACGAATTCCGTCAGCAACTATCTGGACCAAAACGGAGCACGGACACAATGTCGGCCAGCAATCGGGATCGAATTAGCGGATTATCTAATTTGTCTAAGAACACTACCAGGAATTCTTCCTAGGACAGGTAAAGCACTTTGATGATGTTCCACCACGTACCGGCCGTTCTTTTTAATTGCGGTTCGCCCTCCTGCACCATCCGGACGAGTGGATGTGTGCCTACCGAGGATCGACTCTGCATTTTCCAAAAACCGAATACAGTCCTCGTATGGCATTAGAACCGAACGCTCCTGCGCGCGAAAGGTGTTATCCAGGTGACTGGCAGGAAGGGTTTGGGGTCCGGTTATATCTGCGCCGGTGTGCTCACCGACGTGCTCGCGTCCGTGAGGGACGGACCGGCCCGGTCTTGCTACGTGGGCAGTCGTCAATGCCTTCCACTACCAATCAAAGAATCGGGTCCGCTCGTTCCTGTCGAGAGTTCTATTTTCCCGCTGCAGTTCTCCGAGCCGAGACGTAGCGCCCGAAGACGTTCTCCGCGTCGTCGGAAACACTGCACGCGAGCAACAATGGACACTCGGTAATGTGCGGTAGTCCACCGGCTAACTGGCTGAATCCGGATGGCTGGCCGTCCATAAGACTGCCATTAATCCCGTCAGTACCTGTTTCGTAAGGACCCGAAGAGTAGACGACTGCGCTGCGGGAAAACGGACCAGCCCGCGGGCTCTCTCGCAGGTTTTTCGATTCGACGAAGCATAATTCCAGTGCCGGACGCCGTAATTCCGCGCTTCGCACTTTCCTGGCCTTCTCTACTATTTAAAAAAAAAAAAAAAATTTGCGGCCATAACACCAGACAGTATGGTACACTATCGCGCTTTCAAATTGAGTTGAAGAATAAGAAAAAAAAACGAAACATCGTCGCGTAACTGCACGTATGTACTGCGAACGGGTTCAAGGGCGACGACCGTCCCCGGCGTTCGTAAACGGACCGTCGGCGCGGGCGTGGGTAAGCAGTAGCGGGGTCGCAGCAACCCGGCCGCTTCCCCCGTACTATTTTAGTCGCGCGCGTTTACCGATTCACGACTAACGAGCGGTCCGAAATAATTATTACACGACGAAACTTCAAATTCTCAACTAAACAAGCTTTTGGTGCGCGCTAACGTGGGAACCGAAAATCTCACGTGCCCGTCAACCGGATAGATTGTTCTGCGGGGAGCCAAATTCGCCACGGACCGGAGTGTCCGCGGTGACGCGACCAAGGAAGTCGGTCGGGCCGACCGAATGAAACACGGCGCACGTCTGCTGTTAGTAGTGAATTGTCTTTATTCCGTCGCACAAACGATAGGGCGAACAGAAATCATAACACCGAGTAAAAACCACGAGGTCGACACCGTACGTACGCGTATCGGCGGTGTTGTTCCGACGACGGAGATTGCCGTGGCCGGTTTCCCATTTCCCGCGCACTCCTCCCATCGGTGGCAGAGTGGGGAGGCCAAAGACCTCCGCCACTGTCGCTCGCCGACTCGCGGCGGCTTATTATTATGTAATGTGTTATCAGGGTGAATCCATATCATACATCATTAAAATCGGTAAAACAATAATAAGTCGTAATAGTTACGCAATATTGATATTAGTCAGTATTACTCTATCGCGTAATATTGCGCAATCCGTACTTGGCCATGGGGACACGTTAAAGGACAGAGTCTGTAAACACAATTAATTTATCCGAGTCAAGGTCGATATATCGTTTACAATGGACATTACCGTCAACCGATTAAGATGTTCTCGGTGTAAACAAGTCATAATTGACTTGGAAAATATTATTTTACGGGCGGTCTGTGTGGACGGTAAAATAGCAACACAAATTTATAACAATGTGAACAAATTGCAAAATAAATTGGATCGGTATGAAAGCTCTCGGAGCAAAATGAACGCTCAGTATAGGACATTTAGTGCATTTGTTACGTTTAATTTGTTAAACAATTTTGGTATATATATATATTGGTTAAAATTAAACCATATAAGTGTAATAATTACTTAACTGCAATTGATTAGAAATAATTGTAATATTGCATTTCAAAAATATATTAATTAAACACGTGGGTCAAAATCAATGGACTGTAAAATTAATATTCCTAACGTCGAAAATACAAATATAATTTTTAATATTTTAAATCAAACCAATGCGGCAGTAGGTACCCGAATTGTTGTCGGTCGTGTATAGGTACTTTTTCTTTATTAAACCATTTTAAATACAATACAACGCAAACGCTAATTCGACTACGTTTTCGTTGGTCGTATTAACTATAAATTATATATTATGTTAGACGTGGAAAAACTCGGGATGCGCACGTATAATCATATTTGTTTAATATTTATTTGCAAATGATAAATGCTGAATATATTTAAATTGCATTCGACTTCAAGGTTGTTAAAACCGTTGTAGATAGGTAGGTACTTAATTAATGCATTTCTGTATTATATAATTAATAATTATTACCGTGTAACAGAGGGAAAATGTCACTACTGCTGTTACTAGGTAACATTAAAAATAATATATTCGAATATCACAGACGAGATATATTTATCTAGGAGAATTGTAATGAATAATAATAATGCAGGATAGGCGGTAGTTAGGCACGGTGGCGTATTTTAGATGAATTTTCGGGGAGGGTGTCCAAAAATTTAAAGAACCTTACAAATCCGATTTTAGAATTATTTATTGATAAAAAAAAAAGCACTGTATTAATCCGATCCTAGGACGGGATAGGATGGGATGGAATATGCCAGACACATTCGCGGGAGTATACTCGACAACTTCCCGAAATTTCACGGCGATTGGATAAATAGTGTAGAAACGAATAAAGGACATTCGTTTTTATAAATTTAAATTAAACAAATACTTTCCGGATGTACCCTTTGTAGCAGCACACAATAAAAAATTCCTACGTGCTCCTACATTTTCGGGTCGGTGACGTTAAATTCAAATAAAGCTCCGTCCGAACTGACACATATGTTTATACGTGAAAAGGCGCGTGACGTTACAACGTTACCAGAATCGCAACAAACTGGAAAATAAATGCAAATATTTTTGTGAGCACTTGAGTGATGTGAATTTGGACGTGTTTATATCTGCCCCCGCCTGCTATCCACGTACTACTTCAATACTTTCTTCCCTGCATATTAATTACTTTATTAAAACACTTTGTTCTTTCATTTTCTTTTAGAAATGAAACTTCTAGGCATAGGATTTCGAGTTCTATAGTAATGTTGTAGGTGATAACCACAATATATATACATATATTGTTACGGGTATAAATACAGCAGAACTTATAAAATTAAATAAAAAAAGCTGGACATACACCGCGCCACATCATAGTGTTATAGGCGGGAAGTCAGTAAGGTACAGGACAACTTGTTTTGTATACTAAAAAATCAATGATAAATCATTGCAATCAAAAAATGATTCTGAGCGGAACTCTCGGTAAACCTATAAACCGGAAATCGACATAATTATAACTATAATTTATCGACACTACTCGTTGACGGTTTCGTTAATTATTTAACAAAAATAATATTTGGTTTTTTTTTTTTTTTTTTTTAAACAAAGTACTAGTAGGCGAAAATCTGCATTTTTTGTGGTAAGGCGTGGACCAGTCGCGGAGTGTTGTCGATGGGGGAAAAAAAAACAAACATCTTTGTAAAACGAATAGGCTTCTCCGGTATCTGAGGGGTAGGTACCACCTATTTCAGAATCTAAAAGAAAAAAAAATAAATCGTATAACGTTTAATAATTGTTAAAATCCCTCGCCATCGTCACCGCGAATGGTAATAAACGGGGAAAAACGCCGGCGCGTTGCTCTCGGGTTTTCTTTGCGATTCGGGTAAAATTAAAATTCTTTACCCGCGGCGTCTCGAATTCGTAAGCTTGTGGGTGGTGAGAGGTTTGAAATTACTTTTGAAAACACTTTGACGGTCGCTCAACAGTGACAATTATTATTATAGGTACCCACCATTGGCTGCCGTCGTGTATATATATATGTATATTATTATAGTAGTATTATAATATATAATATATAGCGATGGCAGCAAAATTGCAAGAGTTACCGCGGTCCCCGTCACGCCCATCGGCGGTTGTAGACGTCGGATAATTATTGCGGACGCGGCAGCGAAGAGATTAATAATTATTTTTCGGAACACCCGTTGGCGGGCGGACGGGCGGACCGACGAAAGAGAGGCGGAAAACTTATCAATTCGGTGGCGTTATTATTATTATTTTCGGATCCGCGGCTGGGGTACGACAGTTGTTAATCGAAAATAATACAATGATATTTCATACTCTTGCGTTTGCCGAACAAGTACACACCTACGATTAAAATAACAACAATAGTAATTTACACTGACCACCTGCGGCCGTATTCTATGCGGACCCATCAGAGTTTTCCGTATATATTTTCTCCCCGTCCCGACGACGAGAAAATTAATTTTTTAATGGTTAGTCGTTCGGTATTATTATTATATACGCAATACTATACAGGGCGATCGACTGTTTAGTAAGACACTTATTATTATTATTATCTCGGAAAGTATTAACACTTACCGGAAAAATGTTTTTTTTTTTAGAAAATTTAAGAAACGCGTTTTTGTCGCCCGAATAAAATTTTTTATCGACACAAATCTGAAAATTTGTTATACCTACATACGATATTTAATCAAAAAATATCGAGACTGTTAAAAAAAATAATATACATATATATTAGATAAAGTTATTTACATTCTATCTCCTTCAAAATATGCTTCTTCTGAATCTATACAAGTTCTTTAACGTTCCTGTCATTTTTGAAAACACCTCTGGAAGTCACTTTTAGAAATTCCTCGTAGTTGCTCCGTCACATTATGTTTTATTTCATCCACATCTTGATAACCTTTACTCTTAAACGCCATTTTTATCTTTGGGAATAAAAAATAATCATACGGAGAGAGGGGGGTTGAGAAACAATTGGGATATTCTTTTGGACAAAAACTGCTGCACAACATGGGCTGAATTCGATTTTCTTTTTCGGTCATCTGAGAGCAGTTTTGGAACAAATTTGGCTGCTACTCTTCTCATTCCTAAATCAGCCGTCAATATGGTTTAGCTGATCCAAATGAGATTTCGAACTCATTACTAAGTTACAAGATTGTCAAACGGCGGTTACCTTCACGATCATCACTTTCAACATTTGTTCTACAATTTTTATAACGTTTAAACCATTCAGAAACGCGAGCACGGGACATAGTTTCATCTACATAAGCTAACAATAACATTTGGTAGGTTTCAGTAGCCGTTTCCCCAAGTTTATGGCAAAATTTAATGCAAACTCGTTGTTCTATATTTTCGCTCATAACGAAATCCGACAGGATGTAGACACACTTTACTTAATCGCACCTAGCAACCTGAGTCAATTTTAATCTAATCTATGTCTATAATACATTTTCTCAACATATAAAGGTAGATAAATATAGCACGTATAAGTTCATACGCAAACCAGTCTATTTCTTAATCATATCAGTCTCGATACTTTTTGATGATTAGACCTCGTATATTATATAATAATGGCCGTACATATTACAGTGTCAATTAATCGTTAGTTTTTATTTACGATTATCGGTATTATTCGGTAATGGTAATAATGTACCAAGGTCGCACAAATATACACGTAACCGAATACAAAACGATAATTCTTGCGGTGGGTAGATTTGGAATACTCAACGATACAAGATCGCGTTCCGTTTCCGGCGGGCGCCGCAACTTTCGGGGGGAGAGCGAGGACCCGCTGTCCGGCACACCGGCACGAAGCGTTTCGAACCACGCGTACGGCGGTCACAGAGTGCACATGACAAATACCGCAAGACGGACATGGCGGATATCGGGTTGTTGAGACGTGCGCATTGTCCAGTCAGTGTTCGGACGTGTTATCGTCGTAGTCTTTGTCGTACAGCGTATCGAACGCCACCGCGTCGGTCTCGCTGTGTTCGCGGCCGGCCTTCACTTGTGATGTCGTACGACCGGTGGTGCCTTTCCGCACCGTGTACAGCAGATCCAACTGGTCGGCCGGTACTTTGAACACGACCCCTAGGGCCCCGGACGAAAGGTCGTCGGCCGGCAAACTGCGGGGCAGCGGGAAAACGGTGTTGGTGACCCGGTCGTTGTCGACCGGGTCGTTTTCAACCGTGACGACGATCTTTTTGCGCCGTCGCCGCCGTCGCTTCCGCCGCCGATCGTCCAGACTGTCGCCTTCTGGAGCGCAGTCGTCGCCGCTACCGCAGCCGTAAGGCAACACGCTCACGCTGCGCGCCTGGTCCGGCCGCGTCGCGCCCACTGGTTGCGGCGTTACGGCTGCGCTGCGTAGTTCCGTGTAAACGTACCGGATCGTAGACGTGCCGAACGGCCGGATCATGTCCACGGCGAAGGAGCCGTCCCGGACCAACGGGTTTTTGGCATCGCAAGCGTCGGGGAGCCGCTGACAATCCGGCCGCGGGGTTGTATGACGCGGCACCGGCGGCGTTGGCTTCTGCGGCTTCGGCGATTTCTGCGGCTGCGACGTCGACGACCGTTTCTGCGGCTTCGGCAAAGACGACGGCCGTTTCTGCGGCTTCGGCAAAAGCGACGATTTTTGCGGTTTTACTGCGGGCGACGATTTGTGCGCCGACTTTGGTTTTGCTGGCGACGAGGGCTTCGGCGATTTCACCTTGTCCGCCGACAACGTCCCCGGGGATGGTACCGACGCCGCCGTCGACACGTATGCGGTCTGTACGCCGATGCCCGACCAACATAGACAACTTGTGACTACAATTATTATTATTAACGCGACTGTCGGCGCCATCGTAAAAAACCGTACTGCCGGCGGAATTCAAATGAATACGGCGTTGACGCTGAAGCGGTTACCAAAGCGACGGATAAATTAACTATAGTATTTTTAATATTTTATACAATAAAAAAAAAAAAAACAAAAATTGATTAGTCCTAAAGCTTTAATACAGGTCGTAAGTATATATTTGTGTTTCTATTGACCCTTTGGAATCGCACGCGCGCACACAATCGGACCAACGCAATTCCACGATAGTTTCCGACATTATGATCACTGCATAGGCCAGTGTTTAGTTCCCAAACTTTTACGTCACCCAGCGACCGTTTGGAACTGAGGAACCTGGCCCATGATAAAACTGATGACATTTTTTTTTTTTAGATAAAACTATATAAAAACATTTTTAATGGATAATTTGAAAATATTTATTTTATAATAATCGTATATATTTTTAGACCACGGTTATCCGGTCGACGGCGCGGCGCCCCTGTAAAGACATCGCGGCGCACACTTTGGGAACCGCTGGAATAGGCGAAGATGTATCAAATAATTTAGGGGGGCTCAGGCTCTCAGTTCTTGGCCTCTTCTGTCTGTTTCCCGACACAAATATAATACTTAGGTATCTCTCTAATACTATCCACATTATATTATAATGTACGCATCGAGCGCGAGATATTATATAATTGCTTCCGTATTGTTTGGTAACGTACCATCGTCCGTCTTGTATGTAATTATAACATACATCCGTTCGTTTTCCCATTCGCCTGTTATTGTATAAATCGCGTACGTGACGCGTGAAAATAAGTTAATGGAACACTCCGGGCGTCTGATGGTCTTCTTCTACACATAATTTTCATGTATAGAGAAATAGTACGCCGGTATAGATAAAAAGATTAGATAAATAATATAACAGCAATGGTTACACATTGCCGCATTTTTCTCTTCTGTTGGGACACCGGCGGTACGAATTTCTACACGGCGGTTTCCGTCCTTCAATTCCACAATATATTCTTTTATATAGTCTGGTGCGGTTCTTCGTCGTGTCCCATCACATAACCCGTCGTCGTCGCCGCATTATGACATCATGACGCGTTAAGGTTCTTGTTTCCCGCCACTTGAGTTTGTAGATTTTCATTCGTTACTCTTTCTGTCCAGCTTATTTTTTTAATTTTGTCTCCAACATCACGCATTTTGAACGCTTCGAGGGATCTTTTCTCCGCTTCATTAACAGCCTCATATAAAGAACATGTTATATACACGTTTTTATAAATATGTGGTTTTTATTTTTCTATACATTTTCTTTGAGATCGAAATCCTCTGTAATGATATATATATCATATATATCATTACAGAGTCTTATATTTTGTCTAATTTCATAATACTTATTGAAAATCGGTAACTTGCATTAAAAGTTTGTTTTCCGAGCATATGTTTGCGTCGGTTGTGGGTTCTCGGTCTCACAAACCAGAATTTTAATGAAACGTATTGACGAATATATTAGACCATTATTGACGACGAGTGTAGAGAAAGAACTTACTTTTACGCGACACGAAATGCTTTCACTTTAAAAAAAAATTTATTTAGTTTTCCGGTGTTAACCGTTTAAAAAGATAGTCAATATCTGTGGTGGTGGTGGTGGATGCCCCCCCCCCCCCCCGGGGCGGTTTCCGATAGGGAATTTCGTAACTCGTTTTTGTTCGTAGTGGCTGACTATAAAATACGATTTTGAATTAAAATCGATGGAAACACGTTTAACCAAACGTTTAATCAGACGGTCGGTATAGAATATAATCTACTTGCGAATATTATTATCGGCCGCGTCATCGCGTGTTCGTGTAAAACGCAAAGCGCCGGCGGTATCTCCTACTGTATATCGCACCGGGAGAGACGACGTGATATTATACGTAATACAACAATGTATATAATGTGTGTGTGCGTATATATATATATATATATATTATAATAATAGTTTGGTATATCGTTTTAATGTGCGCCGGTGGAATGGAGTGTCGACGGGGACGGGCACGGCCGTCGTCGGCGAGACAAGACAGCCAGGAAATGGATACGGAAATACGACCGGAGAGCCGGGCCGAGCCGTCCGTCCCCGTTCGCCGTTTTCTTCCGGTCGCTCGTAAACCGATTACGCTAAATATTACACTCGGCGCCGTCCATTATTTATAATAGCGGTCGTCGTAGTTGTATATTATAATAATAATAATAATAATAATATATATACGACAAGTGTTTTAATCGAGCTCGTTATAATAATAATTCTCTCGCGCGCGCGCGCGCCCGCGCCCGCAGTCGTCGACGGGGGAATGTCGCGCGCGTCCCGGCGGCGTTACAATAATATACCCGCACGTGATACGATTATTATACAATATTGTACATTATAATAATATAAAATATACGGAGTGCGTTGAAAAACGCCTTCTCGCCCTTCGCTCGCGATAATAACGATAATAATACGAGCGCCGTGCGAGCATATCGCACGACCGTATATTCTCCGCCGAGCGCCGCGCGCGCCCCGTGATCCCATTACCGGTGTCGCCCGCGCCCAAGACGACGAGACGGCACCGGAAACTCGAACGGCTCGGTGCCAACGACAACTCAGTTATAATATCGCCTGTCTCTCCTCACTGCCCTTATATTGTTATTTATATAATAACCTTCTCGTCATCCCGGCGCATACATTTATAATACTAACCTTAACCGTATCGCGCCCCCCCTCCCCGTTCGTGTACAGGGCGATCGACATTCAACGCAAAACCACTCGGGAATTACCTCTGGAAAATATTCACTTTTTTTTGTTTTTTGTGTTTTTGTGTTTTTTGACAATTTAAAAAACAAGCGGTTATAAAAATGTTGCACTATACCTTTTGATTTTCATATAGCATCGTCTGTATATTAAAAACTCCGTCGAGTATTAGGTGCACTACGTTTTGGCTTTGACGGTTTGGATTTTAAAGAAAAACGACGAAATAAAAATAAATACTGATCGTCGTAATTAGATTAGGATCTAAACTCGTCAGTGGCCCAAAAAAGAAATTATATTCCCAGGAGAATACACCATATCATTGTTGACTAATCAGACCTAATATGAATTGAAAAGAAAAAAAAAAACAATTTTTTCTCAAATTTAAAATAAATATAATTTGTATTTCTAAAGCGAATAACAAATAAAATTAAAATACCAAA
This sequence comes from Tuberolachnus salignus, assembly GCA_956483605.1. Taxonomy (NCBI): domain Eukaryota; kingdom Metazoa; phylum Arthropoda; class Insecta; order Hemiptera; family Aphididae; genus Tuberolachnus; species Tuberolachnus salignus. The sequence continues at coordinate 4,558,145 of OY101435.1, read as the reverse complement.
CGAATTGTAACCTAAAATCATTTTTTAAGATAGCTCAATGAGTTTTAACATTATATAAACATGTTACATATTTCATTTACATGATTTTTCATGAATCTATTAAAGGAAGTTACGAACTAAAGTTGATTTGTTTAAATTAGGGAATCTTTTACGATTGTTCTCAGAACTACTTGCAAAAGGTATTGCTTCCGGTCTACGTTTTTAGTCAATACAGAATTAAAACTTTGTATAAGTTCAATTCCACGTTCTGCGGTGTCGTTGACTACGTTAAATTCCACAACTCTTCTTCTTAGTTTATTATATTCCTCGTATTTTTACCATGTACTTGGATGATTTTTAAAGAAAATTGTACGACAAGTTAAGTGCTTCAAAAAGTTGTTTGGAATTATTCGTAACAAACTTTGGTAATTGCATGATTTTGGCCTGGCATACCGATTTCGTTCAACTAGATACGCTTTAGAGGTCCTCCGTATTCTTCTTTTAGTAAAGACAAAACTATTGATTATTTTTCTCCTATAGTTACTTGATATTCGACTATATATATATATTATATATACAGTTAGTGATTTTTGTAATTAAAAAAAATTATTCGAAAAAAATCTCTCTACGGGGTGAGGTTTTCCACTGAATTACAAAAAAAAAAAAAAAAACCCAACGAAATCGACGTCGATATGACCGGAACGAGATTTTCCGGTGGAAAATTTGTCGGCGGCGAACGACTAAACGAAAACGATAAGAATAGAAGCACACGTAGTAAAACCAATACAATCCTGGCTACGCACAGAATCCGAAATATATAATCCGGCATTATTATACCTATATGTACGTGCCGCTGCGGTAAATTGATGACGACGGCGTACGTGCGGACTAATGTCGCGTCGTCAATCGCACATGCATCCCCGGGTATATAATAAGTGTATATAATATTATTATAATATTACGCAACACGTAAACGGTTTTTTTTTTTTTTTTTTTTTTTTTTTTTTTTTCCCCCCGGTCTTATTGTTCTAAAGGAACGCTGACACGTTCGGCGCCGTGCGATATACGGGGATGCGACAGACGGATGCGCCGGATGTCCTATTTTGTATTATTTTTTTTTTTTTTTTTGTTTTTGTTTTTTATTATTGAAATTTTTACAGCCTCGGCACGTCCACTAAATCGTATAGCTCGTGAAAACTACGCGACGCGCGGATCGTATATTACCGCCCGTATATAGATACACGTAGGTACATAAAATATCGTATACGCCAATATCGCGTAATCTCTATATATGGAAACTGGAAAGTTTAAATTGGTTTTATATACAAACAATGTCATTTCGTTATTTATATACGCGTGTATATATCGACACTCTGTATACTATTATAGGGAGCTCCACTGCACACTAATTATTATCGCCACCACATTTTATAAAACAGCATATTATAACGCAACTCCTAAAAACAACAGAGAAACCGTTCTTTTAATATATTTTATTACGATTAAAAAAAAAAAAAAAAATATATATATATATGATTTTTTTATAGTTTATAAATGTATAATGTTTGTAACTAGTGCAACTCTGGTATAACGAATGGAAATACATACGAATTTTTTGCAAAAAATTGAAGAAAAAAAAAAAAAAAGTTAATAATATTCCTCAGTTAAAATTTATGAACGGTCCAATGTGGAGGTTATTATTGAAATAATAAATTCCCGAATGTTAGAACGTTTTGAACGAAATTGTAAATTTTTAAGTATTTAAGATACCTATATAATAACTATAACAAGTACCTAAGTATTTTGTATATTTATGTTTTGTTCGAAAATTATTTTGATCCGTTTACGTTGTATTTTTTTCTTCATCGTTGGTGTCCCGGGTGGTAAATCCGAGATTATCGAGGGGGTGCTCGGTTGGGTAGTGGTATCAAACTAGAGGTACAATGGTGGATTTAAGGGTTCGAATAAAGTCGTTAAATCCATACAAAATGTATCGGTAACATATACTGTGGTAAATGTATTGCAGTATGCAATACAATTTTTTTTTTGTTGTTCTATAAATTGAAAAAATTAACTGTATTATTTAGGTGGGCCCCGGTACACGATTTAGGAGAGGGACCCCGTCGAAATTTGATGACTTAAAGATCACTGGGCTGGTACCTAATTTGATGACCTTTTTTTTACTTGTTCAACGAACAATTTCTCCGTATAAAACATACTAACACACATATTTTAATAATTTGCAGTAACTAGTGTACATTTTTACCGTGCGGGATGATGAAATAGTTGAGCGGATCCCACAACAAAAATAATATATAAATAAAATAAATAATACAAAGATTCCTCTAATATGTATCTAATAACGATAATATTAATAATTGTATTGCTATATATTATTAACTAAACGTACGTATTTGTATTAAATTCCTTTATACGAGGTTAGGTTAGGTCAAGCTAATCATTCTAAATAAATACATTTTCATAATGTATTTTTCCCAGTTCGGTAAAGTCTGCTATAATATCTGTCACCTTACTCCCGTTTTAAACATTCGTTTAAACTACCCTACACATTTCTCATCGCTCAACCATAGTATAAAGGCAGGTAGGTACTCGTACTTTTCGAAAACGAAATTTGACGAACAATAACACCGTAGGTATAACCGCGCGCAGTCGTTATGTCGATATGATAATCACTAAGCACATTAACGGTCGCCGAACTTAGGTTATAGGTTAGCTGACAAAATTTTCACAAGACGAAAACTTTTGGTCTCTACAGGATGGTGCCAACTGCCAAATCGCACCACTCCTGTATATCATTGTACGCGGTGTACGGAGAAAGTCGGAGGGTTGGTATGCGTGGCGACCCCCAGGGAAACATTTAACAATAATAATTAATGGCGTAAAGGTATAATTATAATAAATCAATAATAAAATGTTATCATTGATTTTTTTTTAATCAGTGCAAATCCACCGCGGTTAAAACCGGTTACTAAGTTAACCGGTTATATTAGAAAATATACACGAACGACACTGCAGTTTATGATTTTACGTACAAAAACGAGAAATATTAAAAATCGCAATTATATTCCGATAACAATTATGTGATTTTAACAAAATGTTGATAAATTTAAACTTAACATTACACAATTAATTTTTACGGGTTTGAATTTTTAAGTGAATAAAATACTCGATACATTATATTAGTTACACTGTTTGAAAAATGATAGTGGTAAATGGTGTTATCGTCGATTTTAGAATATAAAATGGTAACACAAAATAAGAAAAAAAAAACAACCAATAATTAATATTTTGTTATTGCTAATACACTCGTATCATATTTGTGTAATCTTTTGTTAATTTTCCATTTTCATTGAAATATATGAAAGTCAATTTTAATAATATGTATACGTATATGGATCTTGGATCTAATAGGACAAAAATCAAATAATCGAAATGTGCCAAATTTTATCTTAATTCAGATTGGTGTCTTTTGAAATATAGTAGAAATATGAATATTTTTGTTTTTAACATAAATTTGGTATATTTATTTCCATTAATTTAAGTGATCAGGGCACGCGTCTCTAGCACATACAATTTTATATTTGATGCGCTGTTATATCACATTTTCACCAACAAATTTCTTGCTCCCTTCTTGAAGACGAGTAACTTATTATAATGTCTCTGGAGTATTAAATGTTAATTTTTTCCATTAAGTATCGGTAGTACTTCTTCAATAATTATAGTTTCAAAGAACAAAATTAAACCGGTTGATGCCTGATTTGAAAGCCGGTTTTTAAAAACGATAAAAGTACGAAAACCAAAAAATTAGTAACCGGCTTAAACGGAACGAACAAAAAAAAAAAAAAGAACGAAAACCATTTAACCGTCAAAATGATTTCGGTTCGAGTGGCCGGCGGTAATACGGAACGGCTAACAATACGGTATTATTATATTATGAAAATTCGTCCGTGTACAGTTATAATATATACGAAGACGACGAAGACGACGACATTAATTTGGTATAACGACGACGTAGTAGTTATTTATACTCGTATATATATATATATATATATATACGTATATACGCGGACAAACTACGGGTGCGCGCGTAGGCGGGCGCCAGGTGCGTTCGGGCCGTCGAAAAATTAAACGTTCGCCGGATATAATTCGGAAATAATGAGGGGAAGCGGGCGTATTTTATTTATAGGTAACAGATGTCCGGCCCGGTGTATACACGTTACGGGGTGGTGGTGGCGGGACCGCGTTGGGGGCGGATGGCGAAGCGGCGGGAAGCGCCGACTTTGCGTAACGCCGCGGGGACGATCGGCGGCGCCCCGTTCTTACCGTTTTCCCACCGTCTCTCTCTCTCTCTCTCTCTCTCTCTCTTGATTGTATATATATTTTTTTATATTATATTATACACAATTTCGGGGGGATGGGGGGGCGAAACTAACGTTTCGTAAAGTTTTCTTCTAGTATAACAGTATATAATACTCGTGTATATACGTACCTACGCTTACACACACACGCGCGTACGACTTATATATATATATTTCCGTGGGGGAAGGTGAGACCGGGAATGGGGAAATTGGAGGAGAAAAACGTCGTGTTTTTGTATATATATATATATATATATATATATACGCACGTGTATGTATACGTATATATTTATAAATCGGGACACGATGGGCGAGAAGAGGAGTAGGTGGCCCGCGGAAACCTTTAGCGTTTTCACCGTTTGTGCCCTGCCCCGCGAAGACGACGGGCGCGTGTGATTTACGTGCGCGGCCGTATAAAGGGGTTTTTCCTACGCGCGGGCCCGAACACTCGTTGATTAGAATTTGATGATCCGCCGCCCGTAAGCCTTGTGTTGCATCCGATTCGCTCTCGTTTTCCGCAAAATAAATAAAACGTCCATACTTACGTGCAATTCATGTATACCTTCTCCCACCCTATATGTATATATATATATATATATATATATTTATATACAAATGTATAAAAAGCGTGTGCTCCCCCCAGTGTAACCGGAGAAATTCGAATACGATTGCTACGCGGAATAATAGAAAACGAAATTAATTCCGATTATCGACGACGGCGGTTAACGGTCCGATAACTTTTAGCCTAACCAATTACATTTACTGCTCGTGTCGACAATTCGCGTCTTTTTTTTTTATATATATATATATATATATATATTGCTAAGCTATGCAATTGCGAGTAAAATCAACAGATTTTTTGTTGAAAAAGTTGCCAATTTTTTTTTTATAGTCATTTGACTTTAACATAATCAAATCGTTCCGATTGTTAAAAACGATTTTCAAATGTTTTTTGTATGACAACAGCGGTGGCCGGGTCGGGGTATTATCACCATAATAACAAAATCAACATCTACAGTCTAATACTATTATACAAATATAAAAATACTATATAAGCTTCCATATTCACTAAATCAATTTAAATAATCGGAAAATCACGCGAATTTACAGATGTATATATACATATATTTGTTGTAAAATCATAGACATATTATTATATCATTAATATGTCTTTGGCCTAAATGTATTATATTAATAAACCGTGAACATTATTTGTACCCCAGCAAAGTCACCGCTGATATCACATTAAATAAATCCGTAAATCGGTTTAAACAATCGATTAATTTTAAAATTGAATTAATTAATTGTTTTAAACTTTTATGAAAAAACTAACTTTTTTACACTACTGTCCATCGATTTGAATTAATTTCCAAGCGAACAAAATTGGATGCAAAATTGTTGGTAAGTCGACACATACCATAACATCAGATATGACCGTATAAAAAAAATGATTTATTCAAATATATTAATTCTATTTATGGTTATACTTACGTAATGTAAGGTTTTTTTTTTTTTTGTTATTCGGAATTTGATTCCGAGGGAAATGGGAAAGTATAAAATGTTTGAATAAATTTGTCTTAAATATGTTGCTGCTTAGGGTGTTGCATCATATATATATCGGCGGGCCGTTTCACCGGAATTATTTATACCTATATACAACTACCGAATTGTTCAATGTACATTAATCATATTATTATTATTTACTCGCCGGCAACATATACCCCCTGTAATAATAGTGTTATATTACACACACCGATTGTTCGGATGTATTATAATCCAAATGTTCGCGTATTCCTCGGAGAGCTCGGGCTAATGCTCTCTTCGTCTCGACCTTTAACTTATTCAAACGCACTCCGAAATCTCTCGTTTCTCCACCGCCATCGGATCTCGCGCGCGTGCAGTTACGGTTAACCGCACGAATACGGCGGTTCGCGAATAGAGTAGCGGTTATACGGTCGCAGGATATTTCTCGGCGGTGGCGTGTAGAGGCACTTATTGTAATTTATATTATAGGTATACATGTGTATATATTATAGAGATGACGACGGTAAAATTATTATTTACTTCAATATAAAAACTAATAAAGTCCGAGATAGAAGTTAGTCGGTGAAAACAAATAACCGGCGTTAAAAGTTAGTGTTCTTATCTTTTCATCATTTAAAAACCGGTAACTAAATTATTGATGATACGATTATCATTAATTATTACATATATACGTACATTACATATATTACATATTATTTATGGCTCGTATTTGCATGGTTTTTTTTTTTTTGCAACATGGGAAAAAACGCGTAAAAGTGAGGTACAACAAATCCGTTTCTCATTACAATAATAATGCAAATACAAAGTTTAACAGGTGCATGTTTTTCCATATTTTGTGTATTTTGGTATATTGTGCATAAAGTAGATTTGTTGGAATTATTAGCCCATATTTCGTATATATCGAGGAAATTATTATTTCTCATTTACTTTTCTGAACATTTTTACATAATCTTAGTATTTTTATTCTTATATGACCGTATGGGTTTATTGTTTTGTAGTTTGCACAAAAATCAAAATTGGTAAAGATGAGAAAGCTTTGGCCCTGGTAATAATAAAAGTATCGATTGGATCATGATTGAATTTGATCAAATGTTTGAAGTATATTAACCTTAATTTATCGCAAATATGGAATAAATTATAACCATGAAAGAATATATATCGTAACATACAACATCTTCTAGTATATTCTAATATTCTGTAGATCAAATCCACTATCCAATCGGCAATCGCCAGTGTTACGGTAATGTTGGGAAGTTTTTCTAACGATTAAAAAAAAAATAACTATAGTAACTTTTTATTATTAACGCGTTAGTTTGGATCATTTTGTGCATTCAATTCAATTAGTTAAGTTAGAAAGTCATTAAAAAAGTTACTAACTTACTATCTATTTAGTGTGGAGTTTTTCCCGTATTAGGTGTTCACGTTTAATAGAGGTTATTGCGGTGTTCGTGTGGCTTACAAGTCAAGTTCGACGAGACTTGTTCGAGACGACAAGTATATGTTTTCCACCTTTACGACGCGTATCCCGGAGTGATTGGTAAACGAGATTATATACCGATGATGCTATTCTCGAAGTATATACACCATACACATATATATATATATTTTCAAGATCGCGATTTTCACCCGATGGGTATCGGATAAGAAGTGAGTTTAACGGTTGAAACGTGCGCGGCGATGTTTTGAAGGGTAACAGTATGGCGCTTTAAGCTCGTTTAAAGACGATTATACACACACAAACACGTACTGGATTTCATTTATACATATCGGCAGTGTAACAATGTCGTGGAGGATTATTGTTCGTTCTATGCGGACGCTCCTCAACAGTGGTTCCCAATCTTTTTAGACGGAATTCAACCACGGCACCCTCCTGCGAAAAGCACGAGGAAATTTCAACTTGAACGCTTATAAAACAAGATAACGACACAACGTTCAATTTTTTTTTTTTTACCATTCGGTATACGACTCGTAATGGACTATACTTATTGGGCTATACTGTTGTACATTTTAACGGGGCCGAAACGGTTTTTGTTCACATCATAAATCCAAAAAAACGTCGACAATTTCAAAGAGCTATAACTTAAAAACGTTTTGGAATTGAAATTAATAAAAACCGTTAATGCGTTTTTTACTTCGGGTTTTCCCCATTTTAAATAAAGAAGAAAGAATGAAAGAAAAAAAAAAATCAAATTTGACCGCCTATACACAAACTAGATAGAATGTTCACCAGAAACCTCTCTTGATGATAATTGGAGCAAGATTTCCGGTCGAAAAATCATTTACAAACAGAAAGGAAACACAGCCCACGGCATTATGTAGTAAAACCAATGCCTAGGATTATCGCCTAGTTGAGGTTATTGCGATAATGAATTTTTTTTTTTTTCGTATGGGCACCGCGGCGCACAATTTGGGAACCGCAGCTGTGTACGATATATGCCGGGCGATTCACGCGGACGACACGCTATTACTGCAGGCGTCGATATATATGATAACGGTTATAAAAACGATTCTATATACTTACACGTCTTCAGTCCACAGAGTATAGCACTCACTGAGCTCCCCAACGACTCGTCCAAGTATCGTATAATAATATCAATGATTATAGGCTACGTATAATGCGATTCCCCTTTTGCGAGTACATTAGTGTAAAGTTTTCTTGCGGCCGCCAATCGATTATTGCCCGTCTTGTTTTCTTCTATTTCACGGTCGAATGGTAGGTGTATATCGTATATATATATATATATATATATACAACGTTTTCGTAACAAATCCTCGTTGTTCAGTGTATAATATATAATTTACTGCGCGGTATATATATATATATACGTACACATCACTACACCTCTACTCTCTGGAACTTTTTTTATTTTTCGTCAGCTGCAGCCGTCGTCGGTGATGCCGCTGCGAACGAGGGATTATTGTCGGCTTTCGGCTAAACATCACCGACGATAGATGGGTTTACTCTAAACCGTCGTTGGCGATGCGAAAAATATTAACAGCTTTCGCGTCTCCTCTCGGCCGTTTCCGAAACCCCGACGTCGACAAGTGCAGCGTTCGCGGTACATCTGCGGTCCGAAGATAACGTGTCCGGTTTTATATACTTATATATATATATAATATCGGTGATAATATAACAAACGTATAGGTAAACTAAATTTAAAAAAAAAAAAATCTAATCATCCGGGTATATTGTGTAAGTAGACAAAATAGTATATAGAGTGTATTGTGCTTATATAGATATTTTTTATTTTTATTCTATAGGTAATATATCTTCTATATAAAACTTATACGGACGTAACCAGTGATTCTGGATACATATCGCGGTGATGATCAAAATCGATTTCGGTCTTGCGGTTTTGTCTTGATCGTGCAGCAAGACAAATGCCAAGATCGAGACCAACGATGTATCGCGGTATTAAAAATATTATTTTTATTTTGGTATACGGGTACAATAGAAACTAGAAAGTGCGAACGGTGTTCGGAAAAATGACAATTATCGAAATCCAAATAAGGCAAGATTAATAACCCGGATAGTCGGAATCTCGTACCGCGTCACCCCGATGACGACCGAGCAGATAATAATGTTTAGGATAAAATCACCCCAAAAACGTCAAAAATTGTATTGTTATCATAGATAGAAAATGAAATAATTATTAATATGATTATGATAATTATGCCGAATATTTTTCGTACGTCCTGCGTCTTTTGTGTAATATTGCATAGTGCTATTCGCCACGTTAAACCAATATGGTATGTTTGAGATCGTAATCTAATCTCTATGTTAGGCATTTCATTTATATTTTATTTTTAAGAACGTTTTAAACAATGCAAGACCAACACCAAGACCGAGATTGAGTGCGCAACAACAGTAATAAAAATTGTAACCAAATAGAGGTACCTGCACTAGCCTACTCATTACTGTACCTCAAAAACGACTGGGTTTAAAAACTAGAATTTTCGCACAGACGTTCTTCCATTTAGATACGCAATAAGAAAGGAATTTCATTTAATTTAATTTTTATTTTTTTTTTTGTAAATAAATTACCTCGGTGACACGGGTGACAAAGGAAAAAAAAAATTGTATTATTTACGCGTATTTAATTTTTGTCACTGGCAGTGTATATATATAGCTGTATACTATAATAAAAGGTCGCGTTTCCGTCGAAAAACTTTTTCTATATAATATTCTCTATATTCCATACGCATTACGCGAGTACCTATTATCATTATTATTATTATTATTATTTATATATATATTTTTTTTTATTTCATTTTCCAAAGAGAATTAAAGTATTATATATGTATTCGTAATTGTATAGATAATATAATGTACCATTACGCAACGGCGTAAATGCGACCCGTAGCGCGCGAGTTTGTTTGCCAGCCCCGCACACCGTACCCCCTCTCGCCGCCCGTTTTGTCGAAACGCGCCCGGGTCCCCCCGGTGCCGGCCAACGTCCACGACAAAACTTTCCGTGTCCCCGAATCCCTGTTTCGCCGCGTGTATAATTGAAAATAACTACCGCCGCGATGGGAACGTTGCGGACGTTTTACAACGAAAACGGCTTTAACGGTCCGATCGTATAACATTATACGCTAGTTTATATAATTATATATATATATATATATATATATATATATATATATATATGTACGAGTGTATAGGTGCAATGTAGACTGTAATAATATATATTCGCTAGTATACATATACGTTACGGTCTGTACTATCTATATTTATATACACTCGTTTAATGTTTATAACGTACTCGTGTTAAAAAAAAAAAAAAAAAAAAAAAAAAAAGGGGTTAACGATAGTAGTATATTGTGTATAATAGTTTTTTTTTTTTTCTAAACACCGTGCGCGCCCAATGAAATAAAATTAAATCCCGTATTTACAGTCGTCGCTGAGAAGATGGACGGTGGATGAGGGCCACGGTGATAATGTAATAATAATGTTACTATTATTATCATATCGTTGTAATAATCATTTTTTTTTTTTTTTTTGTTCGCACGTAATATTAACGAAAGTTAAATTCGAAACCTCGATGTTTCCATTATTATTGTAATTCAAAAAAAATATGTTATACAGTCGAGTCGCGATAATTCGAAGAACTCGACAACTCGATTTTTTTTTAATTCCCCTAGAAATTATAATAACACTCAATGTATTATAAGTCTTGTTAACTCGAATATACAATTGTGATGAATAGCATAGTCGAAGTATATTTTTATATCTGCTATATCTGGATATTCTGGGTATTTCGTGATAATTATTTTGTATTATGTTTTATCTACTTCAGTACTGTATAATAATCGGGAAATCAACTAAACCACGATGTTTTAAAAGAGTTAATAGTTTACCATTAGATTATGAGTCAAACAAAAAGGCATGGATTTATTTAAAAATTGGCTTATAAAATTTGATCAAAAAATGCGACTTAATCAAAGAAATGTTTTATTATTTATTGATAACTGTACAGCTCATTGTAATATCAATTTAAAATCTGTAAAAATCGAATTTTTACCTCCAAATACTACATCTAAACTACAACCGATGGATCAGGGAATAATATATGTATATATATATGTGAGTGTGTTTATCGCGTACGTTATTGTTTCCCGTTATGTATGTACGTATACGTAAAAAGTAACTATATGATAACTGCAAGTATATCCGGCGGCGGATTCGGCGAGTCATGATAGGAATATTTTTAAATATCACAAGATCCAAAATAGTTGTTTGTAAATCATTTTTTTTTTTTTTTTTTTTGTTTTAGTATAGACCGTTGTTTAGGTGCTTAGCCGCAACCAACACTTCTCTCTATCTGTAGCTAATATCCCGTCGTTCCGAACTCCTAGCACGATAAGGTCTTTATGTACTATGATCTATTCATCGTTGTCTTGGACGGCCAAGCTCGGTCTTTTGCTCTTCGGTATCCATTTTGTAACATTACCCGATTGTCGGCACTCGTTCCCGCCGTATACGCCCTGCCCCTATTGCTTTTCATTGTAGCTACTATGTCCCAATTCTCCAATACACCAATTACTTCTTCGTTCTTCTTTTCTTCGTTCGTATTTTCCCGTACTCTCGTGTTTTGGTTTCTTCTGTTCTGGAGCCAAAGACAACACCCATCTCCGGAATCTCGCAAGTTTTTGTTATGGCCCATGTTTCACACGCATATAGTGCTGTCGAGTGTATTTATTACTTTATTGTCTAATTGATACTAATTTAGATTTCAGGATTGTATTTAAAGCGCAGAAGCGTAGTAATAATACTCTTGTATAAAATATATTATTATAATAATAATAGCGGTGTATTTATAATATCGAGTATTCGACTGGCGAACGGGGGCGTAAGCAACATTTCGACAATTATTCCGGATATACACAAAAATAAAGAAAATCGTTATTTCAAAAATTTGATATTCCACGAATTTTAATAGTAATTTTTTTTGAATTTTTTATACTCGAAATAAGTCTTAATGGGAAAAAAAAAAAAAAAAAAAATGTACAACCGTTTCTGCTCTACAGACTGTCACACGCACCCACTGTCGTGTTTGCTATTTACGCTGTCAATCAATTTAACTCGTGGTGCTTATGCTGAAACTTTTAGAGCAAAATCGAGCCGTTTTTAATGAAACAGTCGCTTACATCTTGATATCGTTGATAAAGTTGTTTTTTAGGGGAGAACTGCCCAAGGGCCCCTCAATTGTACGAGGCACTAAATTGTAGACGCACATATTCAGTGTTTTTTTTTTTTTGTTTCAAATGCCATACAAATAAAAAAAAAAAAAACCTATTTATATATGGATAAGCGCTTTTCCGATTATAGTCAAATTAAAAGAAAATGATGTATATAAACATATAAAACTAACAAGGGTACACGAGATAATTAAGAGTCTCCCCATACTGATTTTTTCATCGTTCAATACGTCGATTGTTCCGTAAGCCCGCGCGCGGTGTGCAATTTTATACCCCGCAATTCGTCTTTGCCCCGAGCCCGAAAAATCTTAATTTGGATCGTCGGAAAACCGCTTGTTGGTTTGTAATCGATAAGGTCACATACTCTCGCAGTACCCGCATTACCAAAATACGCCACCGGGACGCCGACCGACCGTACGAGCGTTTTTTTACGGTGCACGATTTTATTTGTGTGTATACACAAATTCTCAGACACAATTTATTACAAATTATATTTCAAATCTACAAACTAATTAAATAGATCCACCTTAAAAATAGTGACATTGTATAGCTTCTATACAAGGCTCTCAACGGTTTTGCCACTTTTGTAAACTCCTTTTTAATTTCCTCCCAAAGGTTATAGCCTTTAGCTCTTATGTTGCGTTATGGGCAGTTTCGTTAACTTAGTCTACGAATTTCCGACCTTTGAGGGTAGTTTTTAGTTTCGGAAACAAAAAAAAAAAAAAAAATCACAGGCTGAGCTACGTCAGGTGAATATGATGGGTGAGGTATCCCACTGGTATATTTTCGGATGACAAAAATTCACATGCGGAAAGTGCCGAATGCGTAAATATAGACGAATTTTGTCTGACGAAGTAACGTCGTCGTCGTAAAACGGATATAATAATTTTAAAAAATATAAAAATAAAAACCCGTCTCTTGGTATTACGACGGCGGCGTAGCCTGACGATATCTGCGGGACAGGACGTACCAATATAATATAACAGACGTAATCTGAAAAGCGCAGCTGCAGGTATATATAATATAATTTAGACCTCGCTATATATATATATATATATATAGACGAAGAGCTACCCGTATATAATAATATAGAGCGAGAAAACGTTAGCGAGTGAACGGAAAAAGGAAAAAGGAAAAAAAAGTAGGATTTATATTATTTTACTCGCTGCCGCGGGGGGGACAAAATAATTACAAAAAAAAAAAAAAAAAATCCCAGAGTTCGATTTTTACGATACGCGACCGCCTCTAATTTGTAATTTACGACAGCGGCAGCGTTAAAATATCGTTGGCGGTTTTTTTTTTTTTTTTTCCCCCAGCTCGACGCTAAAATATATTATACGCGTATTATAATACCTTTTTAACCGGCCGGGATCAAAGTACCGTTCTCTACGACTATACGAATGTAATTATCGCGCGACAGGCGGCGGCGGCGGTGGCACCGTACTTTTTCCGACGGTAAAACAATTATTATAATACCGTCCGGATAATAATATGTATAGTTTACAATAAAATGTTCCGGCCGTCAGTATACGTTTAGTGGTCGTACATAAAATAGCGACTAACGTACGTATTATCTGGGGACAAAAAAATCAAAAAAAAAAAAAACGACATAGTTATATACAATGGGCCATTACTGTTTTCGTCCGAAATCGCGACGGCAATAATTTTCGGTCAAATCAAATGAATTACAAAAAATATTTACTCGACACACGGATTTACTGTAAAAATTTATCGTTCGTTTAGGTATTATTTAATATCGTATAAAGGAGTTTTTTTTGAAGAATTAATACTTTTGTAATACTATAAGCAATACAACGAAAAAATGGGCGCACATTGCAACGGTGTGTTTATTTCGCACAGTGGGTGTCGGTATTAGCGAAGGCACTTTTGGTAGTTTTTCATGTCGCGTTAAATAACTAATAGGTATATCGAAAAATGACCCTTTAAAAGTACAAACTAGACAACATTTTCTACCGGAACAAGTAAAAGAGCGTATAGATCGGATGAAATATTCTAGTAGAAAAAGTGTTTAAAGAATAATAAACAAAAAAATAAACATCATTGTAAAACTACAAGACCCCTCGCTCAGAATATCAGGATCTAAAATAACAGTAAGATACAATGTATATATTAAAGATCGACTCAATTATGAATATACGTTGACGATTATTTGAATAAAAAGATCGGGAGCGCGTTTTAAAAAGTATTCTCAAATCGTACCAAGATCGGTGGCGAACGCCCATGGATCACCAAAAAACCACCGAAATTTGTTTTATAATAATTTTTTTTTATTCAATAGATATAAATATATAAATAATTATTTATTTATACAAAGTTTTTCTGCGATAGAGGGGTGGGAGTGGATATATAGACCCGCACTAGGATTGCGCACTTGGTCACAGTGGCGTATTTGGAGCTCAATTAAGAGAGAGTGGTAAAAAATTGTAATACACCGTATAAAGGCCAACAGTTACAATATTTTTTTTTCATACAAATTTTCTTTGGCTTTGCCACTTTTTACAAAAAAAACTACCTACTTAATATGTAATATAATCTGACGCGTGCGCGTCCGTCACGTAAGTTAACGAGGCAAAAATGCACAGATGATAAGAATTTTATAGAAAAAAAAACTTGGCCGATTTGCTAACGTGAAAATCCAGATGGGCTGCTTGAAATTTTGGACTGTCATATGAGCGTGGGCGAAAATAAATTCATGATTACAATACGGGGTTAGCCACCTATATAGGATCGTAACAATTTTGACAGTGAATATTTAAATTTACCATACGAATTTTGAGCCACTGAACACGCAGAGTCGTGCACAGATAACTTAAAAATTATCTAGATATATGATAACAGGTAACCTCGTAATTATCTAGATAAGAGACAGATAATTTACATATTAATTGTTTAGTTTTTAATGATTTTCACAAAATGTAAAACCTGTGTAGTAAAAAAATATAATTTTTTTTCCATGTTATACCTATACTTGATTATCGATTATAATTTCGATATCATTCGAAGTCATCGTAATTTATTTATTTGGAAATCACTAACAAACATAAACGATAATGCATACATATACTGTGTATATTGTAATAATGTATTTTATTATATTATATTCAAATTAAATTAATAGATTCGAATAATAATAATAATATAAATAAAAAAAAAAAAAAATAATGCCAAATATTTGAAAAAGTTACGGGAAAACGGTAAAAACAAAAAAAAAAAACAAAATAAATAAATCATCAAGGGAAATTAACTATCCGATATCGTCCGTAGATATTTATCTAGACAAAACATAAAGATAAAACGATTATCTATCTGGAAAACTCGTAATCTATAAATCGGATTCACGGCGATCCGCACAAATACAACGGTACGCGTCATAATAATAATATTATACAACACTCCCGGCACTTATATTAGTTTAGGGGAACGGGCGGTGCGTTTCCATATCCGTCGCCGGGCGTTTTTACTGCCACCTCGAACACACGTCTACGACACCGGCCCAACGTCGGTCTGTACGGACGTTATATCCGACGGGCTTTTGTGCGTATAATACCGCAATATTTTTATTATAAATATTTATATATATATATACGTATATAAAATATATTGTTGTCGTTGTATATTATATTGGTCGCCGTCGTGGATTTATTTTATGTGTAATACACATGCCGCCGCCTCGGTCCCGCACAGTCGTCGCGTCCGTTCCGATATCCGCGCTCCGTAGTAAACGCATAAGCGGCGACCGTTAGACGAGCTTTTTCTCTCTCTCTCTCTCTCTCTCTCTCTCTCTCTCGACGACGACGACACACCGGAAATCCCGGAAATACTCGCGAATCAAGGGGCGAACGCGGAAAAAAATTTCGGGGACGGGTTTTTGGAAAAAAAAAAAAAAAAAAAAAAATGTAAAACCTACACAAATATCATACTGTAGTAATCGGGATTTCTATGTACTTTTGTTGAGCCACCGAACTCGCCTTACCAATAACCTGACGTATTCTCTATACATAATTGTATTTAACTATCATTTCCTTATTCTGTCGGGGTATTTCGGGTCATAAAAGCCCAACTCTTACATTAGTACGAACCACCGGGCCAACGGATTTTCAATAAAGTTAACTGCTTCTAAATATAAATGCTTCTAAACCTAACCTGACAGTCGTCAGAGACCTTCGTCATTATATGGTTCTGAGTGGTACTGTCGGAATCCGGTTCACTACAATACTATATTAATATTTTTATAATATATTTCTATACACACACAAATATATATATTTTATTTTCGATTCTCATGGGAAACTTTGTAAATAACTATTCAATTTATAGGTTAGGTAATTTATATTTAAAATTTTTCCTGATATTTCGGGGATTTTCGTACCCCAATATTATTATATACATCATATACAATGGGGACGGTCCGAAAGAGTTATACCGACATAACACTCTAATCGGCGGCGCAAAGTTTTTTTTTTAACGAATACTATTCGCCATAAAATATATTATTATATTTTATGTAATATTCCCGATAAATGGTGTAATCGTTTGTTTGAGTTAGTTTTGTTGAAGAATCGGTTGTACGGAAATGAATTTAATATAATAACAGACAAAAGTCAATCTAAAAGTCGTCGTGGTTTGAAAACTATTGACCCGGAAGTCTGGACAATTTTCCATTTCCACTCCGCCCGTGTACGGGTTGATACTATAATCCTATCATATCACACAAGGTTCAACAATAATAATAATAATTTTTCTTTTTTTTATATATTGGCACAATTTAAAACGATATTTATTTTTTTCATACTAGTTTTTTCGGGGTTATTAGAAAAATCGTCGTAAGATGGTAGTAAATAGTAAGCTGGGGGTAAAAACGTTTTCGAAAAAGATCGATTTTTGTTAACATGTGATCTGAAGTATGATCCGAATTTCGTTAACCAACCAATGTAGTTATAGGCTTGTTTACCGAGTGACGTAAAACGTTGACGAATCTATAGATTATAATATCGTTATTAGTTATAACTAAAAAAAAAAAAAAGAATACAAATAATACGATTATTTATATAAAACGCACAAAAGTTTCAGTATATAAAATCATGTCAATGGGCTTGATTTAATGTATCGTAATGAGATGCTGATACGTCTAAAAAACATTAAAAAACGCTACACGGAAAAAATGAAAACATTTTTGGATACCATAAAAATCGAAATCTGGTTAGAAAAGCTATTGGAATGTGATCGTCTATTAATTATCGACGTAGTAAATTGACTTTGAGTATTGAACGGCGGAACTCGGTCACGCGGAGAGAATTCGAAACAAGCGTACAGAGCGATCAACTAACTGTTCAGTAACTCTCGGATAGTGTTTTTTTACTTGAAAGTGACAAATATCTCGTCGACGGCCCGGCGAAAATTAAAAACGTCCACGCCAAAATTTGTTTCGACTAATACTCGATCTATTTATGGCGATTATAATGCGGGCGGTTATTTGGAAATCAAATGTGAGCGGCGGTTTTGAGGGTGACAAAAAAAAAAAAAAAACAAATCATAAATCGGTAACGTTTAATAAGCCGCTCGGTTCTTAAATAAAATTGTCAAAAGAAAAAAAAAAGAAAAAAGTTAATAATCTACCGAGTGTCTTGCAGTCGGTCGATCGCACTACCCTTTTTTTTTTTTTTTATTTATACAATATATCGGAAACAACTGTTGCTGGTCGTCCCGCAGCAACAGTTACGATGCACGCGCGCATTGACCCGGTGTGGTTTTCGCGCGCGGGCGTCGTAGCCGGCGAAACGCGTGTAATAATAAATTACGCGTCGTCGTCGTCGTCGTCGGAGTTTGGAGAAAGTTACGCGCGTTAATTAAAAGACGGGCCGTAGGGCGGCGCGTAGCGAAAAGAAAAGGTCCCCGCCGCCGGCGTTTCGGGCCAAAATAAATAACCAAAGCCTCCCTCCCACCCCCGCCCCCGCCCTTACTACGGTTTACTACGGTCGTAAAACACGCCACGCACACCTTTGATGCTCGGACGATTTTCATTAGGACTAGAAACTACCCCGGTACCCGGGATATTTGAATTATTAAAAATAATCACGCGGACTTACGTGTGGCGCAAGCTCGCGTTTCCTCGGGTTCCGTAAAGGAATATACCCTGTACCGCCGCCGCGTATTCCTTTTGAGCCGCGGTTACCGCGTACGCGTTTATCACTATATTATCGTGTCGTAATGACCGACGGTACCCCGCGGTCGGCCACTGCCGTTTTAATTATTAACTACGCGAAACACCACGTTTGTAAATATGTACGCGACTTGGCCGCCACCGCCACCGCCGCCGCCGCCGCCGCTTGCGGTTAGCGGACACCGAAGACTTTGACGTCAGATCCGACGCGGTGGCCGCGCGCGAATAACATCGACGGCGCGTGTTTAAAGTCATAAATCCGTGAAAAATTGATTTTTATTTTTTTTTCTCTTCAGGAAAACCGCCACGACGTAAAATAGGTAACTGATTTGTATTTATTATTGCTTGATTTGCACTTCGACTAATATTGAAATTAAAAAAAAAAATAATGTCAATAATGTAAATGTACGGTTAAATATCGTGACAACGCCTCGCTGGTTGGATATATTTTTTATTTTTCACTTATTGCGAATAGGTATTATCGTTGATTGTACAATTGGTATTACACGAATAATTGAAAAAAAAAAAAAATAATCATTATTTTATATGCAGTTTAATATAGGAATAATATGCTATTGTATACGTTATATAAAAAAAGGGCAACATTTACCAAATAAAATTCTATAATAGAGCGCCCTGAGTAATAAATACAATTTTAAAATTTCATCAAAGAACATGAATCCGTACCGAAAAATGTGTGGTTCATTTTTGAACGTATGAAACACACGCACAGTTCAAATGCGAATATTCATTTGTATCTATACGGGATAATTGCAGCGATCGCGCACTTCTTGAATGCGATAAAAATGTTAAAAATAAGTGAAACATTTTATTTTTATTTTTATAAAATATTAGGTATTATTTTCCATGTAATTTATTAGAACAATAATAATAATAATAATAATAATAATAATATCAAACAACCAAATTTTCACTGTACTCTACAGATGATGGAATATTTTTAGCGATTTTTTTTGGAAAAAAATAATAAAATAATAATAATAAAAACGAGAATAACAACAGAACAACTGCAGTTCTCCGTCCATCCGTAATCTTTTCTTCCCAGGCTCAGATTCAACGTAGATATACTCCGAATTAAATCCATTCGAAATCCAAAAAGCGACTGCAGACCCGATTTAAACTATACCGGATTTTAAATGTAACCTGCAGTCTTTATCTAGTTAATAATAATAATTTTAGTACATTACATTATAGTCGACATTACCATTAACGTAATTAATTATCAAAATACTGAAAATAATACAAATTTCACTATGTACTTCACAACATCAACATTGTTGAGAGAGAAAAAAAATAAAATAAATGTTTTAACTTTAATATTAATTAAACACCTAAATAATCGGACCCTTGAAAAACACTATATTGCATAGTTTATTGACGATTAAGAAAATTAAAAGCGGAACAAATTAATATTAAACATCGGTCGTAAAATTGTATTGTAGTCTGAGTCTCTTAATCAATTGCCCGCGCACGAACCACTACCGCCGACGGCCGTCTATTGTTTTTTTTTTTTTTTTTTTTTTTTTTTTTTTTTTTTTTTTTTTTTAAATCAATTATATTAGTACGGCGACGACGTGTAGAGTACTCTTTATAATAATATTAATAATAGCCTTGCACTCGCTTATGCGCATTATTAATGCCATTAAATGTAAGAAATAAATAAAAAAAAAAATACCATTAGAAAATTAAAAATCCCGTATATTATTAGTAATAACTGACGCGCGAAATACGAATTGGATTGCGGTTATTACACGTGCACGAACGCACGACGTACAAATAACGTCGGGTATTTAATACATAATAGTGTTTTATTATAATTATAACGGTGTATTAATCTCGAAATAATGACTGCGGCTACGGAAAATGAAAAAAAAAAAAAAAACACAACAAAAAAATTGCAGCGTACTACGATCGACGAATAAACACTACGGTACAGTGTATAGGTATTATATTATATTTATTTATAGTATGTTGGCCGGATTACACGGTATAGAAGTATATAAATATAATATTATAATAATATTTGTGCATATATATATATATATATATATAATTAATCGAAAATAAATTGACTGTATAATATTATTATCAGAGCGGCTTGTAAAAACTGCCGTCGCTCCGGGTGCCGGCGGATTATTCGGTTTTAACCTATACACATTTTTTTTTTTTTTTCGTCCCGTACAAGCTATACCCCCCTAATAATACGCAAGCACCCCGACCGTATAGACGATATTCACGGTTATGGTTCAGAAGTATGGAATATTTAGGGTGAGAGGTGGGGATCTGATTACCCTAGATATATCGATTTAACTGAAAAAAAAAATTATTATTTTGTACTTTGATTACTGTACTGCAGTAATCCCTCATTATCCGCGGAGGTTAGGTTCCGGCAGAGTTGCGCGGATTATGAGACCATAAATCAATGTACAAACGGAGGTTAGGTTTTATATTTAAAATTTTAAAAACATTTTAATTTTTTTTTTTTATTATTATTTATTAATTATTTTTTATATATTCATACATACATATAAGGAAGGATAAAAAAGAAACTTAGTGATAGATGTTTTCTTTTATTCTTTGTGTCTTTAAAAACTTCTTCGTATGGCACCAGCAATTATTGAATTCCTCTTTTGAACTTAAATGCTCTTTCAATGAATGGGTCTATCTGAAAGGTGACCAATAGTCAGTTGGTTTGCCAAAAAAAAAAACTTCGTTGATTGTTTAAGAGAAAAAAATCCGACTTCGCAGGTTCTTCTTCCTCTTCGTTCTGCTTATATTGCTTTGGTTCGTTCGGGGTTGCGATAATTTCTCCCAGTTCCTCCGATGTCCAGCTCCTGATCATGGTTTAACATCATTTCTTTTATGTCAATTCTATTAATCTCATCAAAACCGTCTACGTTCCGACCGATTGTTACGATTTGATCAACCGTGGTGCTCAGAATGTCAATTTTATCGACAAATACAACTTCCAGCTATAACTGTTGCCCACAAGCATTTATATTCGAGGGTTGAACTTCGTCAAGTGATTCTTTGATATTAACGAGGAATTCAACTCTAATGGCACAGTATGTGTGTATAGTTATACTTAATGAAATAACAAAAATTATCTAAACCTTATCTAAAACAAATTACAGCGTTCGTATAATAGCGATAAAATGTATGGATTAATAAATAAAGGGAATTTCCGACTCAACCGCGGTTAAAAAATCCGCGGATCACTGTATTATTATTTATTTACTAATTTATCGGAATATTTAAATGGGGGGAAGTATCAACCACCACTCCTCGTGCATACGCCTCCAATAACGGTAAATTATTGTTAATTTCCGCTGTAAACGTCGATCGGTCTTCTCGTATAACGAACGCTGGGCAAGTTGAGCGATTTTTTTAAACTATTTTATAAGTTAAGTTATCTCCCTCCCCCTAAAAAAAATAAATAGAACTAAGCCAAGTTAAAGTTAATTTTAAAATACAAATGAATTTGAGCGAGTATGTTAAATTAAAAATTTTCCGGAAAATTTCAGAATAACTTAATTCATGTAAAAGATAAAAGTTAATTTTTTTTTTATTAAATTATCCTTCACCACACTCATAGACGTATTTTATATATAAATATTTATATCTATTATTCACGACTCGTAGGCCGCATGACCCCGTCTTATTATGTATTAAAGATATTCATGTTAAAATACGTAATTTTCGTCGACAAATTAATGAAAAAAATGCGTACATACTTCGCACCATGGGTAGGTGGTATACAGATAAAAATTTAATTTATATCTGTATGCAACGATAAATTGCAAACTAATAAGATTCTGGGCGAAGTAGTGTTAATCATGTTTTTTCATTGTTGCTATGGTAACCCAAATATTTACATAAATAAAAAAGAAACAATATAATTAGAATTTGCCAAAACTGTGTGTTTGCCGTTTTTTCATTATATTTTGGTAGTTTTGTCTGTCACGTTAAAAACATAATAGGTATAACGAAAAATCGACTTCTTTAAAGTACAAACTAGATAAAATTTGCTACCGGAATTACCATACGAGTGTAGACTTGATCGGATCAAGTCTTCTGGTAGAATAATTGTTCACAGAAAAATTAAAAAACTAACAAAATTAACATTGTTGTAAAACTACAAGACCCCTCACTCCGCCCAGAATCTAAAACATATAGTAAAAATAAATTAAGTATTGTCGTTTACCGTCGGCGAATCTTGGTATAGCGGGGTATCGTGGTTTGAAATGCCGTAATTTTCCCTGTTTTTCCCATTATTAAAACGATTACGGGGAAAACAACAAAAAAAAAAAAAAATAACCGGCATTTTTATCATATTATTATTAAATCTACTGCGGTTTTGTACGCACGTGTAAAGTACCGAAGTTTTGACTAAACAACGCATAACTCGTATTACCTAATACATAAATAATAAAGCATTGGACATTAGGCACGTTTTTTTTTTTTTTTTTATTCGCGGTTTATGTCTTGCAGGTGTTGAATTATTGTTTAAACGTAATATGCACGGGCGCCTGGTAAATCGTAAATCACATTATGAAATATATATTAAACTATAATTTAATGTAAATATCTTATCGTAACGGACTGTAGGCACGAGTACACTTAGCTACGTATATCGATGTTTTTTTTTTTTTTTTTATTTAAATATAAAAATGTACCTTTACAAATTTTTTTTTTCTACATTAATAAAACATTTTCGACATATTATACGAATCGATTTCCGTGGTTTTTTTCCGCGGGGTATAATTATAACAAAACTAATTATAAAGTTTCGTCGTTTTTAAAAACTATTTTTGAAACAAAATTATGTATATATAAATAAAAATAACTTTATGCATTTTACAAAGTATATATTATTACAACAAGAACGTTATGATTAAAAATATCTTATAATAGCGTCCAAAATGTTTGATAAAACAATGATGGCCTGCAAGTTGGCCCGATTTCGTTTTCTAGAGTAAAAGCTCTACAAGTGTGTTTTCGGGTTTCTTGACATATTAAAACATAATTTATTTATTTGAATTGTTTTCGTAATATGTTCTAGCGGTCTAAACAGAAGTTCTGCTAGTAGTATAGCTTATTATGGTCGCGAACGATAATAAATGGGTTCAAAAGTGTTGTTTTTAATAAAATTAAACTGAACAAATATAGAATTTTTAATAAATAGTTTGTAAACAGGAAAACGATTATGACAAAACCTAGATAAACGGTTACTGGACTTTTACAAAACTAGAAAATCACGGTGTCCTTAGTCGAAAAAAATAGTTGTGTGCGCCTTTTTGTATCTAAATTTCTATGCGCGTGTGTTTAGATTCGGACAAAAGCCGAAAATTACTATCAATATTATTTTGTGTTGGTCTATTTGAAAACTTTAATTTTGCCTTTTCCTAAACATTATCTTTAGATTATTATAATCTTAATTCGTGCACTTTTTTTGTCGCATCACTCACTCTGCACATATACATAGTGGAGGGGAGGGGAATAAATAAATCTATAAAATATAGTGATATTAGAACATTTGGTATTGTCGAGTAGAGTTACACAAAAAAAAAAAAAAAAAACAGTTGCCGTTAAGGCGAGTAAAGTAAAGTACTGTTTTTTTTTTTTTTTTTTTTTTTTTTTTTTTAGATTCTGAGCGGAACGATGGGTCTTGTAGTTTTACAATGATTTTTTATTATTTTATTTTTCTGTGAACACTTTTTCTACCTAAAGACTTCATCCAATCAATTACATACATACTCCCATACTGTTTCCGGCAGAAAATGTTGTCTAGTTGGTACTTTTAAGAGGTCATTTTATACCTAATTTTTTTTTAAGATTTAATTTATTTTATTCTAAATATGTTCAAAAAATCTCCAAAATCAAAAGTCACAATTTTTTTTTTTCTTATAGACGTTTAAAATTAAAATTTCTAGTATGACAACATAAATAAATCACAAAAACGAAACAGCAATAATATTATTTGTCTACCAGAAGACTTCATCCGACCAATATACACACTACTATACTGTTTCCTATAGCAAATTTTGTCTAGTTGATACTTTATATAATTCATTATTCGATATACCTATTAGTTTTTTTAACGTGGCAGCTACCAAAAAGTGACAAAAACGAGTTTATTATATCTTTGTAATTCCCAAAATATTTATTTTAAAGACCTGACATTTTCACAAAAAATGTACCGATATAATATAATGATGTGAAAAAAATGTTAACAAAATTATTTCAATTTCCGGCTATTTATAAACATTTTGATTTTTTGAAGGTTTTAGGTCTTAGAATAGAAAATTTTGGATGTTGAAACCTGAAATATTTGTTAAAGATTTAATTTCCAATGTTTTATACAAGTACAAAAAATCTTCAAAATCTGTAGTAACGATTTTTTTTTTTATAGCCATTTAAAATGTTTACATATTATGTTTTTTTTTATTACATTTTTGATAATTTCATTGTTAATTGTACAGTTTAAAACATACTCTATATGAAATTTGACAAAAATAGTCCCGGATAATACACTGAAGCTTTGTTCAGAAACGTTTCATTAAAGAAGTGATTTATCATTTCTTTTTTTAAATTCAATACATCCATCAAGAGTAACTTGTTCAACGAGCGAGTGCCTTTACCCAATGCCGACTCACGCCGTGCAGTCACAAAAGCGAAACGGTAATAATATGGTTTATCCGGTCGAATTTTGATTACTGGACATTACTATAGTACTCTAATAATAATTTATTAGCCGTATTGTCGTATTTTTAATTTCTCGGCCGAGAAATAAATTTCGCGAGGCGATGGGGCGGGTGGGGGCTGTAGCCCATTGTGATCCCCCTCTTATATACATTATTATTACTGTCGACGGGTTTTACACAAGATGCTGATGATGATGTCTAGGCGTAATAAAGGCGAAATGACGGCGGCGGGTTAAATGGCCACCGTTAAAAATATGCTTTCGCCCGTAATGCGGCTATAAAAACGTGTGTAAAGTCAGGCGTTTTTAATTAAATACTCGTACACATTCGTTTAGTGCGCGCGAAAAACAGTGTTTTCTAACTTTGGGATAACCAGTAGCGGTTGCACTTGACGTCCGAGGGTAGTAAGGGCGAAAATACTAAAATGCCTACACCCCTATACATGATGTTAAATGGACTTAAACTAGTAAATACGCGTCTCTAGACATGTTTTTATTTTGTATATTTATAATAGAAAAATCTCGGGCACGGTAGGTTTTTTCGCATTTAACAAAAGAACGGATTGCAGAAAAAAAAAAAAACCCGGAAGTTTCAATATTGCTCTTTGACATGGAAAAAAAATGATTACCGACACACGTATTGAAATGTGCGGGTATATGCAGATTTTTCTTCAAAACATTTCTCTAAAAATATGTATCATGCTTGAAATGAAATTAAAAAAAATAAAATCGTACTCGTATATTCAACGATGAATTTATCAAAATGATTATTTATAAAACAGAGAATCTCAATTAATAAAGCCACTGTCTAAGAGGGTGAGCGATTCACCTGTCTCTCCTCTGACACAAGGAGGTACAGGAGCAATGTCTTTCCTTTATCAAGTTTCAAAAAAAGAAAAAAGATATTATTATTTTTTGTTAATTCATTTATGTATATATGGAAGAACGATAAAAATTAAATTACTGTAACTGTTACCTTGACTGTTTTTCTGGACATCGGCTTTGGTGGAGACTGACCAATGTCTTTATTTTTAGTGTAAATATGATATAAGGCATTTACAAATAAAATTCGAATGATATTTTATTGTGCTATAAGGGCGTATTTTGACCATCACTCACGAGAATTAGATATACTAACGTTGAAAACAAAAATTTCATTGCTATTTAAAAAGAGAGCGATCCTCGATTACAAATCCCGGATCCTCACGTAGACTCCCGGGTAGCATAGGAAAAAAAAAAAAAAAATACTCACGTTAAAATTTTCGTCCGTGTTCCACAATGTGATAATATTATAAAACGATATTATATATGGACCTACTATATAAGTTTAATTATTAGTTTTCGATACATTTTTAAAGAACATCCCGATAAATCCGAACCCGTAATAACCGACAATTTGTTTTGTAGAAGAAAAGAAATATTAATTACGCGATAATTATTCGAAACGACAAATATTGCCCCGTAAAGTAAACAAAAAAAAAAAAAAAAAAAAAAAATGGACACGAAACGACCGTGTAATAATTGACAGAAATGACCGGGCGACGCACAAAACTCGTGCAAAAGGGCAAATTAAAATTGTCTGTGTATTAGAGTGAAAGAACAAAAAAAAAACGAAACGCAAATGCATTGCGTTGGGCCCTACGCACGGGGCTCCGGTGCCCGGTGCCCGGTCCATAACCCGCGTCGATATTGCCGGCACGCAGTTCTTTGTTATATTATCGAAAATAATCCTCAACCGCCGCTATTATTGTTAAATACGTTTATGCATCGCCGAAACGTCACCGGCGTACACGATTATCATAATATTGTTAATTAACGCACGGTGCGATCAAAGGACACGGTATTAATAATACGTAATATATTACGGTTTACACTCTATAGGTATATGTTTTACGGCGAAATAAAATCGCATCACCCGGCATACGGCTACGGGGGTGATCGATATTGGCCGTTTAGAGCGGTTCCGGTGCCGGTGCCGGTGGTGGTGGTGGTGGTGGTCGAAATTGAAGTAAGGCTATTAAAAAAAAAAAATAAAAAATAATCTTGCGTTCGGCCATTAGTGTCTGTACATCGAAATGCGATTAAAGCGCACCGACTGGACGCGTATCGGGACCGATCGGAGGGCGACACGCGCGCCGGCGGCGGCGGCTTAGAAGGTAAAACTATGCAAAATTACGACAATCGAATTAGTCACGTGACGATACAAATTGGTTCGATCGCACACACACACACACACACAGAAGATATCCACTTTAGTTATAAACCGTCGTGTACAGACCGGGGGGGGGGGGTGGTTGGACAACGGTAAATTACAATAGGTTAATTATCGCGGGTAACGGTTTCGCCCGCCGGCCGTCTAACCTCGCCATAACCTCTTATACCTATTGGTAATTATTACGTCGTTTAAACACCCACCGGCCGAACGGCAAAAATCCCGGACGGTTTTACTCGAGTACTTATATTATTGTAGCCGTGTGCGTTGTAAAATTAAAATATTTTCCGTCACCCACCCGCCACCTCGCATTTCTCTAGATCCGGCGCGTATGCGCATAAAAAACCCACCTACAAGACCAATCGGATAAACAAAGTCAACCCGAACCGACTTGAACTTAACATAGGAGGGTGTCTAGCTGATATTCACAGAAACGTTTTTTTTTTTTGATATTTCCGTAAACTTATTCGGGAAATCGGTATTTCTTGTATGTTTTAGACGTTTAAATTAAAATATTCTGTATTTGAATAGTATAATTTCGTATACAAGATATCGGCGGCTGAACTACGCGCAAAGACAATTTTTGCCCACGCGAATTTACCTCGGGCAAAACAATAAACGAAATTCACATCGATACGTTTAATGTCGAGGATTACGTTATAAACCAAAACTTCAATATACACAAAGCTCGGGAAATGCGAGCGCCGTGCCCCGTATCGTGTATGACGGGAGACGGCCGTACCTTGCGATAATTATTATCGTAAACACGTCGATATAATACTATAAATAATATTATCGTTATTATTTCCGCTCGTCTCGTCTTGACGCCCGCCCCGAGACGCCTGGCCGCGGCCGCTTTAAAACGGTCGGCGACGGCCGGGTGGGGTGGGCAACAATTTCGATATATTGCAGTGCGGTTTCGGACGGACTACGGCTCGGCGTAGGAGCCCTGCCGAGCAGGAGCGTAATGGGTGGGTGCGATGGGTGTGCGATGACGACGTGTGCGCGCGTATGTGTACTGGGAAATAGACGAGCGGCGGCGTGTTCGCGGAAAACTCGACGCCCGCGGTGGGCGTCGTCGCTTGCGGGGGGCGGTCGCAACCGTCTTTTGGCGCGCGCTGCCGTTTTCGGCGATTCGCCGGCAGGACAAGCTCGTACGCCGGCGACACGGCTACCGCCTAACACACACCACGTCGGGCGGCACGGGCAGTCGGCTGCGGAATCGGCAACCGGCAACAACAACACCGACGACGACGACGACGACGACGACGACCGCGGCGACGACCGCGACGACGACGAGTACGACGACCGCGACGACGACGACGACGACTACTATTCACGGCCGCGTAACATTTTCCAAGATCCGTATCGTGCGTTTTGTCCAGCGCCCGGTAAT
Organism: Tuberolachnus salignus; assembly: GCA_956483605.1. Classification (NCBI taxonomy): domain Eukaryota; kingdom Metazoa; phylum Arthropoda; class Insecta; order Hemiptera; family Aphididae; genus Tuberolachnus; species Tuberolachnus salignus. The sequence continues at coordinate 4,529,027 of OY101435.1, read as the reverse complement.
ATAGCGACTCGGCCGCAATCCACTTGCTGTTGGTAATAATATATTATTATTATTATTATTCTTGTAATACCGATAAATTTAGATAAGTGATGTTTTCGCGCGGCGGCGTGCGATTCCCGATTAAATATCCGATACGCGTGGATTCCCGGGAATGGGAAAAATGCGTTGCTATTCGTTATTATTATTATTATTATTATTATTATTAATATTATTATTATTTACTCGTACCCGTACGGTGAAAACGTACGCGTGCGAGTTATTTACGTAACATTATATTAAATAGTTGCGCGGCGGCGGGAGTGCATGCCGCCGAGAGTCCTGCGACCATCGGGGGCCCAGTCATTCGCAGGCGACGCGTGTATTAAATTTAATATCGTACCCCCGTAATAATATTTTAATATTTCATCGGGCCGTTTGTAGTAACGATGTGTGTGCGTATAACTGCAGTGGCTGTAGTAACACGCTGCAACGACAAAATTCCAGCCATTGTTTCCGGGTTTTGTATACGGCGGACGTACGTCCTGTACGACAGGTGTGTACGCGGAACATTTACCTGCCGTGCGGAAACAATAGAACGCCAAATACGGAGAAAAAAAATAATAATAATAAAAAAAAAACGTTTGCGATAATTTTTTCATACTTAGTGACGTGTTATTGGTGTATAGGTGTAGAGTTAGGCATAGTTGGAATATTTCGTCGTCTCCGGCTCTCCGTAACGCAACGGGGCGGCGAAGCAAAAATGTCTTCGCGTAAAACAAACCCGAACGGCCTTTTGATTCGACCGTAGAGAAAACATCAAACAATTATAACGTTTTATTTTGTATAATAAACGACGGCGTTTTTAGAAAAATTAATTTTTGAAAAAACAAAAAATATATATATATATAATAAGTTTATTTTTTTTTTTTACCATCGATAACGAGTCGAATAATATTCGTTAATTTTAAAACACCAACGGTAATTGTCTCCGAAATATTATCATCTAAAAATTTTACTACAAGTGTTTTAATAGACCTTTTCGTTCGTTTTACGCAAATACATTTTTCCTATATTGCCATTTAGCAACATAGAGACGGCCTCTATAATTCGAGTTAGAAATCGTTTAAAACGCAATCGTATTATATTAAAGATAATCGGCAATTATTTTAGCCCCGGACAAACAGTATAATATAATTAACACGAATACTCGTAAATTTTATACAATTTTTAGATTCTGAACGTCACGAGAAACGTATTGGTTTTACTATTGCGTGTGTTGTTTTTATTTTTTTTCTGTTTGTGAACGACTTTTCCACCAGAAATATTACATTCTGAAAACTTTGTCGTAGCTTTCGGATCTAGTCGGCGAACGAAGAGATAGTTTGCACCGAATACGTTATAGACGTGATAGAATTATCAACATTTTTTGACGTTAATTGAATTTTTTTTTTTTTTTTTTTCTTATAGCTTTTTGAAATTTTCACGTTATTTGTGTTTTGTGTTTTATATGGACGCAAATTGCGTTCATTGTTTTTATTCGTGATAAAAGTTAAAATTCAGAATACAATTCATAAAAAAAAAAAAAAAAAAAAATCAAACAATTATAACTTATTGTGTAGTTACGAGCTATTTGAATTTTTAATTTAAATTTATCAAAAATTCACGTTTAACCGAACATTGCGCAGAATAGTTGCGTACAGATATAAATTCAATTATCATATTGTATGTCACACCTTCTCAACTTACCGTCAACAACAGTGTCCCCTCATGGTGAATTATGTTGACTCTTTTTATTATAGCTATGTCAATATGTTATAATATGACGGAAAATTATAAAGTAAAATGTCTATTAATTTATTACGAATTTGTGACGATTTAATATGAATTTGTAAAATTATGTTTTATTAATTTACTATTGTTCAACGGGCGGGCGTACACTGTACATTTTATAAACGTACTATAAAATATTAAAAATATATAACAATTAATGTTTAACTTGAACAAATTTTTTATTTTTTTCCAGTCAAGTTATATTTTATAAAAATGTCTTTGTTCCATTGAAATTTAAGAATGTTTAATCAAAATTGTATCTTTTATCTATCTTATCATTAGCGTTTAGCAACTGTAATTGTATGTAAAAAATATGTTATTAATAATAATAATAATTTCCTGTTTTTGTAATTTTAATAATCTCATCGATACATATTTTTTATGAACTATTTTAAATTGTTTAAAGATTTTTACGTTATACGAGTATATAAGTAAAAGCTGTATAAATCCAACAAATTAGTTATTGCCTTCTCATCTCGTTTTCTCAAAAGTTGTATTTATCAAAACACTATTATCTACGTAATATAGAAAAACCGTTATGTATAGTATACTATCTTTCTGAAAAATAATAATATTAAAAATCACGAGGTTAATGAAAATAAAAAGTCTAAACGTCAACATTTTCAGATGAATAAATTCTTTATAAATGACAATCGCTTTAAAATGTCGATATCAATAAAATAAAAAGTTATTTTCGTAAATTGTTTATCAAAAAAACCATAAAAATGTTTGGGTCATGTTGTAGGTGGAAAGTCGGGAAGGTAGTATATAGATTGGAATTTAATTAATATCTGTAGGCAACGATAAATTGGAATAAACGAAAAACGATTCTGAGCGAAGTAGTATTAGTCGTGCTTTTTCGTTGTTACCAGGCTAACATGGAAATCAACGTAAATAAAACAGAGTTTAACGAAATCGAGGTTTTGCCGAGAATTTTCGTTATTTTTCGGTTTTTTTTTTTGCCGCATTAAAGAAGATTTCTTTAAAATATCAACCAGACACGTTTTGCTAACGGAAATAGTATAAGAGTGTATAGATTAGATGAAGTCTTCTAGTAGAAAAAGTGTTTACGGAAAAAAAAAAAAAAAATAAAATAAAATAAATAGCATTGTAACACCACAAGAGCCCTCCGGTTCCGCTCAGAATCTATAAAACGCGCATATTATAGTAATACCAGTAGATTCGCTTAGAATTTAAAAATATCACCAATCCGACAACGAATAAAGCGAAACGTATTTCTATATATATATATATATATATATTTAAGATGTGCCAACCAACAATAGTTGTGCGAAAAGACCCGGGGGCCTTGGGTCAGAATCACAAAATTTAATCGAAATATGAAAATACTCGTGTAGTTGTTATGCCCGCGAGTCGAACATAAATATATATATATATATAAAAAAAAAAAACCGGGATTTGATTATTTCGATTATCACGGGAGATTTTGCGACGTACCCGCATGTCGTTGGCGAGACACCCCGTATAAATTCCGCGCAGTAAATAACAATTGGAAATAGCGAACGGAACTATTTCCGATTAGTAGTGCAGAACGTAATAATATAATTACTACCTATCAATGTATATACGCGTATTGATTGCCGCCGTGTTTCTCTGCTGTATTGTTTCTCCGCCGTGTTAACGGACGGCGGACAGTGACGCGATTGTTTAAATACGGATTTCGACGGTTTTAATTATTATTATATAATAATTCGAACACGCCAACGCGCCCGGAATGTCTACGGCCTAAACCACCGATTGAATTATTTTAACATTGCGCGAATAACTCCGGTTGTGGGCAACGCAATATCGCTCACAAGTATGCCCTACCCGTGCGGACGACACCCCACCGCGACGTCGCAGTGTGACGATTGCACGACTATTGTTCGTTGGCACATCTTAAATATAAATATATAGAAATACCGGATTGCTTTATTCGATTCCGGATTGGTGATATTTTCAAATTCCATGCGAATCTTATTATAGTATTACTATAACGCGTGCGTCTTATAGATTCCGAGCGGAACCGGCAGGTCACGTCTTGTGGTGTTACGTACAATGACGTTTTTTTTTTGGTTTTGAAATTTTTAAAATTGTCTGTAAACCATTTCTCTACCGGAAGACTTTGTCCGATCAACACACACTCCTATACTGTTTCCTGTAGTAGTACATTTTGTCTAGTAGACACTCGAGAGAGTTCATTTTTCGATCAATCAATTCGTTTTTTAACGCAGCAAAATTAACTACCAACAAATGACAAAAACACGATTTCAACAAAATTATTTTTTAAAATTCTTTTGTAATTCCAAAAATAATTAATTTAGAGACATAAAATTTTCACATAAGGTGTAACTTTATAGTAAATTTATATAATGTGAACAAAATTTCAACATTTTTTTCTTCAATTTTTGGCTATTTATAGACATTTTGATTTTCCGAGGTTATTAGTCTTAAAGTGGAAAATTTTGGATATTGAAACCTGAATTTTTTTTTATAATTTAATTCGCTTTATTCTAAATAAGTTCAACAAATTTCCGAAATCGGTAGTTATGTTTTTTTTTATAGCCGTTGAAAATTGTTCGACGCATATTATGTGTTTTTATGTGTACACATTTTTGATAATTTCATCGTTAACTACACAGTGTAAAACATACTCTATATGAAATTGACAATAATAGTCCTGTATATTACACTTAACATCTGCTTAGAAACGTTTTATTGAAAGAAGTGATTTATAATTTCTTTCAAATTCAATACATCCACCATGAGTAACCTATCCAACAAGCGAAGTGCCTTCGCTAATTTCGACATACGCCATGCGAAGAAGTGATCTCACGAAGTGCGATGTGCGCCCTTTTTTTTTATGTCTGCAAACAACTTTTCAACCGGACATATTGCTTTGGTTTTTATGTATAGAGCCCTTTCTGAATGTATTTTCGTTCTTTCCGGTGCATTGGGAAGGTTATTTTTTTTTGATTTTCGTTGTGTAATTTTCTTAATAATTGGATAAAACCGAGAAAAAACGTAGGAAAAACGGGAAAATGTACGGTAAAGGTTGCATTATTTTCGATATTTTGCTTTTTATTGTATCTCGGTTAAAAAGAATCACCGTAGGGACCTGAAATGTTCATAGAATATTAATATTAGGCCTTTCTAGGTGTGGATGAATTTTCAATATGCCCTAAAGATTTTTGAACTATTTATAGGCATTTTAAGTTTTTTTTTCTCGAATTAATCGAATAAAAAACCATTTTAGCCCAACAGAAATGCACGTAAAATTGACACAAGATTAATCATAAATTATATACTTAATAGTGAACAAGAAATCACTTGATAATGTAATGTAATAATTCCGTTTTATAAGCGCCATGTGTAAATATTGATGAAAATCTTTAAAATTGCGGTATTTTAAAACGCTATTAACCGAATTTCGATCAGAAGGGTTATTCGTTAGAAACGATTTATCATTGCGTACAGATATTAATAGAATTCCTCTCTATATTTTCCATTTTCCATATTCCCATCTATAACAGTGGTCAATTCGTGGCGCGAAGTATGCGTCTCAGTCTCAGTTTATTTTATTACTTGAATACTACGTTGTGGTTGAAATACCAATTAGTAAATCACAGCGAAATTGCGTAGCGCATTGAACTATTATTCATTAATTATTAATTATTATTAGGCATTTTCGTTTCTCTGGAATAATTGCAAATATTTAGACTCGGAGTGGGAGCAACGGACTTTCTCTTATTTTACGTTTGAATAATAAATATCAAAAAAGACGTAAATTAATATGACGTTTTATAATATACACTTATAATGTTGCAATACCGAATAATATCAATAAACAGAACGAGCTGGATGTGGAGAAGGAGGAGGTAGTAAAATAATAATATCCATTTACGGTACTATTAATTTAATAACCACTAAGTCATTGTCAACATTGATTAATAGGAATAATTTGTGTAAGCATTGCTATGTTATAAAATAAATACAACTCATTCTCATTAGCGGATAATTATTATTAATCTATAATATTCAATATTTACTGGATTTTGTGCGTTATTTATTGAAAAAAAGAAAAACATTAGGTACAGTCGTTATAGTTTTAATATTTTAATACTCTATTCGTACTGATAAGTCAATATTGATGATAATTATTTTAATTAAATTATTTGCCTTTCTGTCTCTTCGAGTTTTTCAATAACTCGCGTAATATAGTGTAAAACTTATTACACACATTTTTTTTACATTTACGGAATTATCGATATTATTTTTTCATTAATATTATACACCGTAATAAATATACCAGATACCTTTTTGTTTATATTCTTACAGATAGAATTACCACATGGCGTTTATTTAAATTATAAATAGTTTAATAACAAAAACATTTTACCCCTGGCGGGAAAGAAAGAAGCAACCAAATCCCGTACAAAATATTATTATAAAACTGTTTTATTCAAACGTAATAATATATAAATCTCGTATATTTACCAGCACCTAACGCAAGTATATACGACGATATTTAATCTATTTCGGATCAAACATTATCTCAAACTGTGTTTGTCTTATCCTTTAAGCTATTGCTTCTTCTTCATCGTGGCTTTTATCCCATCACCCGAGTGGGATTATCGGTTTATCTTATCCTACGCTTTCCGCATCTCCCTGTCCACACGGCAAACAACTACAGGTAGGTATTTAAAATAAATGATGTATATTTTTTATAATAGAGTACAGTATACGATTGTAATAATTATTCGTATTTTTTAAATTCTCGAATATAAAATAATCGGCGTTACGGCAAAATAGACAATTGGTACTTGTTTATGTCGAAGAGAATAACGTATTAATATACGTAATAATGAACAATAAAGATTATTTGGCATTTCGTTTAAATTTGTCCAATTTCCGTGACGTCTTTGACTTTAAATACATCAGTAGAAAACGTTTTGAGCATATTTCGTTTGTGTAACATAAAGTAAAGCAAAAAAATAAAAATAAAACTAACACAACGCCGTCGATGTAAAACCAGTATTATACTCCTCTCGGAATAAAATACTGCATTAAAATGAGATTAAATTGATATCAAACACGGTTCATTGTTATTTAATTATTGGTACATCGTAATTTGTTAAGCCAACAGTATATTGTGTAATTGTCTATTGTTATAATTATTATCTCGACAACAAGGACGACAGGAAAAAAAAAAAAAAAATCAAAAACCGATTCTGAACAAAGTTCGATAAATATGTATTGATATACTAAAATTGAAAATTGTATTAATTTGTAACTAAAAAAATAAATAACCTAACTGTCCGTGTTATTTCGTCGCAAACTTTTGTGTATTTTCATGGCTTAAAAAATACAGCCGGATTTCGCTCGAAATCCCGAACGAGATCACTGGTAGAAAAGTTGCTCGCAGACAGAAAAAATAAAAATAATAATAATAAAAAAAAGCGCAAATCATAGTAATACATTATACCACTTTTCGCCGGGAATCTAAAACTGTAAATGAATATACCGCGAACGGGCGTTATTTCGCCGCGAAAACCTAGGTACTAATAGCTTATGATATCCGCGTACAGCTCAGCTGGGAAAAATAAAGGCAAAGAAAAAAAGGGGAGAAAAAAAAAAAAAAAAAAACAACGGTCGTCCGAATATGCCGCGTAAAAACGGACGGCTCGGGGGTAGGTATATCGAATATCTCTGTCGAGTGTTCGACGAGCGTAAGCCGATTAAAGACGTCGTCGTCGATGGCAAACAACAACGACGTCGTCGCCCGTCGCCGCTCTGTCGCCGCTGCCACCGCCGTCGCCGTCGACGGATCGTTTTCCGTAGGTATTACTCCCGAACGCGATAGTACCGCCGAAATACCCGACTCTGCGCAGCCCCGGACGGTCGCGCCGTATACCCGTCGCAGCCCCTTTTCCAACCCGCCCCCTATATTCATCCCGGCCGAAGACGGCTTTATTAAACACAATATATATATATATATATATATAAATAAATCTCTCGGTTCTCGAGTCGATGACGCCGACGGTGGCGTGCGGAATCGCGAAGGGCATTTATTATTCATTCATTTATCGTTGTGTCTTGGTTCTCGTCTGCTGCTGTTGCTGCTGCTGCTACTGCTGCTGCTGTTGTTGTTGTTGTTGTTGTTGTTGTTGGTGTATCCTATACAATAGTATACGTTTATATATATATATATATATACACCTACTAATACCGTCTACTTAAAATTACGACTCGGTTATAGGGGGAGGGGGCGATCCCAAAAGGGTGCAGATTGACGGGTGCGTCGGGACGGTCGTATAATATGAAGACGAGTCCCGCGGAAATGCCGTCGTCGTCGCCGCCGCCGCCTCTGCCGCCGCCTCTGCCCGTCACTATGACGTGTACGCCGAGTATAATAAGTAATATTATACGACAATCGTCGGTGCTTCTCCGTCGAGCCGGCGGGCCCGGAATGTGTGGGAACCGACGAGCCGATAATTCTCAATATATTAGTGTTACCCGTCCGGATATTTTTCGTCTATACCCGTACAATTCAACGGTTTATCACCGTGGAAAATATCGACAAAATATTTAATTCGTATAATGACGATTGTGGTAAAAAATAAATTCTTATGCAATTCAAAATTAACAGAATATCGCTTTATAATGTTGCGTGCCAGTCAGAGACATTACGTAGACGGACGGAAAATGTAAATCGAGATTTAACTCAATGATAATTATTTATTTTACGCTGCGTGAATTTAGGATATTTTACAATTTAAGCGAATGAGAGCTACCAAACCCGGGTAAATCCGTATAGGCGTTTCGGAATGACACGACGGGTTGGCCCGATGTTGACGTCCCTCTCCGGACTTGATTCTGACTGACTAGTTTTAATTCTACATCATTTTAAAACCGACTCCAAGTCATAATAATATTATTATTGTATAGGGCACAGCCCTATGTAAACCGATTGTTATACTGCTCTAAACGGTAAATCGAGAAATTTCAGACTGCGATCGTTTATCGCGTACCGGGTGTTATACGTACTACGCGCGTTACCGGTTGTAATAATATTACGGTTTTTTTTTTTTATTTTTATTTTTATAACCCGAAGCGCGATATCGCCTAGACAATAATAATATTGCCGTTGCTGCCGGGGAGGTATTCCGCCGATTATTGTATAGCAAACTGTATTCGCAAAATGCCACACGCGGGCCGTTTATTATTACAAGTCGTTCGCAGGGCGTTAGTCCGTTCCCAGTCGTAAAGCGCGTTCGGTGCTATAAGCTAGCGGTGGGTACCCTTTTTGAGTTCCGAACGACGCCTATAAAGAAACGCGTATCGTTTATTTACGGGCTAAAACAAATTTAAAAATAAAAAAAAAAAAAAAACACTAAGAATTGGCTACGGTTATTATACGGCGGTGACGTGACCGAACGGCGAAAAGGTGAACGTTAAACGAGTTAATTTACGTCTTGTTCCACCCCCCAGGGAAATGTTCGACAGTCTTTGTTTTGTTGCGGACTCTGTCCTTAATGGCCAGAAATCGGTTTAACTCGGGTCGAATATAATTAACCAAGAAATGCGTTCGCGTGATAATGGACGTCACGTATCGACTGGCAATGGCCTTTGTACGACCACCGCCACGGGCAGGCCGAAAAGTCCGGGTACACAAGAGACCTCGCCATAAGCAAAGGAGCTCAGTACTACAAGAGGACCACCGACGACAAGACTACGCCGGGGGAAAGACACCGTAACACCGCGCCAATTCGTTCGGTCTCTTCGCAACTGCCATTTGTACAAACAGTGTACTCGTTTAGACCCGGGCTTGGTAGCCGAATCATTTGCTGTATATTAACCTCGATATTCAACAGTACTTTAAATAAATATACGGCAAAGTGTACTAGGTTTTGAAATTATTTACTCCTGTTGTTGCGTTCTCGACTGGCACGCTACGGTTTGATATTGTTGTGGTTTGGCGTGTGTTTAGCGTTTACTCTCCGCGGTTTATCGAGCTCGCCATTGAATAATAATATACTTTTAATATACCTTTTTTTTTCTAAAAAAAAAAGTAAAAACCACAGTGGAATTTTTATTTGAAAAGAAACTCCTCGCAATACCAAGTTTCGCAGATAAAGAAGTGAGAAAGAGAGAGAGGAAAGAAAAAGATTATGGGGGTTTACAACATTAATACTAAAAGAAACGAGCAAACATATCGATTGTCCGTCAATTTTGCCCTACACAGCATTCTATCCGCCACCAAGACGCGACGTAAACGGTACGCGCCCGTTCATAAGAATTAATATTTAGCAAAGCGTTTGGCTCGACGGACGCCGCGGCGCTGTGCTCACTGCTTTATTCGCTTGCGAAACGCGTCGTCCTATCCTAACTTACCCTAACAATTAGTGTCGAGTCTTGGCGGTAGAGAAGACAGAAGTTATGGTTCGTAACGAACAACGGATCCGGTGCGGAACAAGATGAGATGTTAATATCGACGCGGGGACAGTAAAACCCGACTGCCGATTTTACCGGAGACGAACCGGTCAGAACGGTTTAGGAGGTATTACCTGATACCAAGGATGGATTGGCATATACTTTTGGCCAACGAAACTCATTAGAACCGGCCCTCTAGATGAAGTCAAATTAAATAAATGCCGCGACTTATACGATTATATACAAATAAAAGATATGTTCAACTTTTTTCTTTTTTTTACCATAAAATACAACTTTTGTCGAACCTCGTGTAAAATTGTCGAGCTTTCCTACTCGGCCAAAACTATTTTATCTATACCATGAAACCAAATTAAAAACCGTAAATAGCTCAAAATCACCGAAACGTTTTCCGCGCCTAGAAAGGACTAATAATAATATTCAGTAAAAAGACCAGGTCTCTAGTATTTTTTTTAACCGAATTACAACAAAATATAACCGTTATCGTAGTCGTACATTTCACGTTTTTCCTGTGGCCCATTCGGCTCTGCCTGGTACCTATACAATATTATGTTTACAACAATAATTATAATATTATATTATACATACGAGTATATTATGTCGCCGCATCCATATTGCGTTACTATCCGTTTGACGATATGGAACCGCTTTGTTTCTTCACTTTGCGTAATCATACAATATTTATTTATTTTATTTAAATTCATGTACATATGAACACCGGGCTTCACTGAAAAGACTCGTGTGGGGGGGGGGGCCCACGATATGGTGGATATCATTTGCATATTGCAACATTCGATGACGAGTGTCGTGTGTCGTGTGTTGTGTACACGGAGAGTGCGAGGATAAGTTAAATATGTTAGGCGACGTGTGAATTTTGAATCAAGTGCGCGCAGTAACTTCTCTGCGACAGAACTGTAACGCTAAACACCCGGTTTTGTGAGGCCGGTCCACGCGACGTTTCAAAAAGCCTAAAACGGGTACAAGTGGCAATGTTACTTCTATGTAAATATCTCAAAGACATCGCATGTAGCGCACGAAAATGTTTCGGATAATCGTCAATAAATCACGCGAGAACAAAAATGCCAAAACTTTTTGTACGTTTGTGAGATATGTAAATAACTTGACTGCCCTCTCTCCCCCGGAGAAAAAAGTTGAAAATACACCGCTGTTATTACGAGTAGAACAATGTCTCGTGTTATATTTTTCTACCGTTCGTATAATTTTATAAACTCTTTTATCGATCGTTTTCTTCCGTTTGCGTTTTACGTTGGGCGGCTACAAATCGCTACAGTAAACGGTACATACGGTACATTGCTTTGATTTTTCGAAACGACAACAGCGAATATGTGCGTAAGAAGCAATTTTGTTATTTTATGAATTTCGGACCATGACCACGTTGCCGCCTTCGACTCGTTTTCGCCCCCCCCCCCGACCGTGGGAATATCGATGAGTATAGGTCGTAGAAAAAAAAAAAAAAAAAAATAATAAAAATCCGTCGGCGGCACTTCCTCGGTGCACAATCCCATTAGCCGGGGCGTGCGTCCCGTACACAATACACGACAATCATCGTCGCTTTCATATTACGTAACACGACGACTGCCGCGCAGTTTCTATAAACTCATTTCATACGATGTGTTTAAGACTGTGTTCCGCAGACTACTACACACCCCGGCGAGCGTGTCGTACACACAATACGGCGTCTAACTAAACTAATATTATTTATTTTATTCCGGTGTGCGTGCGCACCGGGCACAGGAAGCGAGGCGCACGGCGACGTGATCCATTTTAAAACGTTTCCCGTAGTTTGTGATTCACGTCCCCGTCGAAGGCGGAGGAAAACAAAAATACGGGTTACGTTTCGCCAACGTGTACCCCCGTCCGATCTACGCGGCGATAACGTACCGGCACCGGTGCGGCTGATAATAAAGGACTCCGGGCGCGCCAATTTAACGTGCGCTAATGAAGTGCCTAATGTGTAAGGAAATAATCGTAAATAAAAACTCATCAGTATAATATTTTACGCGGGTAGGCGAGGCGCATATATTCCAACAGTCACGTCTATACTATGGGCACGGGTAAAACGTGGCCGCGGGCGAAACGCGAAGAGCACGTAGCCCCGTGGTTTTATCGCCGGCGGCGTGGAGGCGCGAAAATCGGGTTTGACGGTTTTTTTTTTTCTCTTCTTCTTCTTCTTCTTTAACGTCGTAAAACATAAAATATTTTTAAGGAGCAACTACGGATCCGAACCGCGGTGGACTGCGTGGTACTGTGCGCGCGCTAGCATTCAATTATAACTCCGACCTCTTATCAGAATATCAGTTATACGTTTACAATAAAGATCGTCATCGTGTCGCATACGGATGTTCTAAATGTTCTTTCCCGTAATCCATTAACTCGATTTTTTTTTTTTGTTTTATAATTCAATTATCGTTACAACATTGTTGGTTAACGATCGCTTTGAACACAATCAATATTCACAATGTTTACGTTTACAAAACCGTTATTGTTGTTTTATGTATTTATGTATTGGTAATTGTATAAGTACATAAATACAGGGCAATTTTTGGACAATTTTCTCTTTTATAGTTTGATCCAGTTGCATGTGTGTAATATATTGATGGAAATTACAATCGTCTAGGAAAATTTCAAGTTCGAGAAGTAGTTTTTATATCATTAGTTTAAACTAACGTGAAATAGTAAAAATCGACTACAAATTAAAATAAGTCTGGTTAGTACATAGGCGTTTATTAATGTTCAGAACAGGATAATATAACATTGTAATTTATTTCGGCAAGGTAAACTATCAGGGTGCAATTTACAATTACACGGGATCCGATTATTATAATCATTTATGACCCAGTAATGACTAGTCATTTAAAATGTGCGGTTAATTTTGACGAAAGGAGTTTGTAGAAACTAGTTTTGACTGCAACATATATACGTATTTTGAACATTTCATTTTATTTGGATACATTAATCAGCACTAAAACCTCGGAATGAACCGAAACCCACAACGGTCCGTGATCCAACCCAAAGATAAGCCCTCCGGCGGTCTGCGACTGCGAAAATGTTGAGAACCACTGATAAAGTAGAATCCGCGATAACGATATGGCGGATAAAACGATTCCCAGCCATGTACTTGGTTGGTTTCATATCTCACGTGCTGTAATTTTGGTCGGATATAACGATATCGGTTACAACGGTAATTCGATGTTATTTTGAAATTATTAATTGATTTTTTCATTCGCCTATAATATATAAAACGGAACAAAAATCTGGTAAAGGAAAACCGGCATATCCTATTGGCAATTGTAGACAATTGTCCGGCGCATCCTTCTGTACAAAATCTCGACTTCATAAAGTTGGTTTTTCTCCCTACAAACACGACCTCTGTACTTCAGTCTACAGGTCAAGATTTCGAAAACAGTTTGTACTCTGTGTTGTTTAATAAATGAATGTTTCAATAAAATGAAGGTTTTATTTTTTTTGTTCGTCCGGATGTAACGATGCGATTCTCTCTTGGAGATGGTTATATGCGGTTATATTCTATTCTGTATGTCGTATATCGTTATACGACAGTGTAAAAGTTCTGCAGCGTTGCGCGCAAACGTTACCGAGATCCGTTGTGAAATTCCGCGTGCGTATCGCAAAAATGATTTATTTTTCTATAAATACTAACAGCGGGAAATTCGCATTATAATTAATACAGCGTTCGTCTCGTTCGTTATCGCTCGACGGCGTACGGAGTGATACGCCTCCGTAACGTCTTATACGCATAGGAATAAATATATATATATATATATATACGGGGTTTTGGTCGGCCGGGGCGGCGGCGGTGTTCCAACAGAGAAACAAACGTTTTTCCAGACGCACGCAGTCGGTTTGCGAAAAAACTTTCTTTTTTTTTTTTATCCTCCGCGTCCGCCGTCTCTCCGCGCGTTTGTTATAAAATGTTCGCCGGTTGTTCGAAATTAATAATAACAACTCACCGCCACCCCCGTCGTCGCCGTTACCGCCACCTTCCGCCACACGGCCACCTACCCGCCCCTCATTCGGCGGATGGGTTACACGTCGTCCGTTGTTCGCATGTACAAGCGAAACGCCACTCCGGTTACGCCGTCCATGACGTTTGGACGACGGCGGCGGCCGTTTTCTTTTGATGTTTTTCAAGTCGTCGTCGTCGCCGCCGCCGCCGCCGCCGCCGCCGCCGCCACCGCCGTCCACTAACTGCCCGGCGTCACTCATCCCGTTTTGTAGTGACGCGTTCCAGCTGCAGATTATCATTTTCCGGTACGGACGAACGTATATTAATTAACAATGGTAATTATTCGGGTACTGTAACGCGTGATTTTACGTACGGCCGGACAAAGTCGCCGGGAAAACTAACTAACCCGTCGTATACTATTGCGCATAAAATGAAAACCGTATATAACTGTTGCTAGGGCGGCGATGACGCGTATTTTTCAACACGTTTCCCGCTTAAACGGTGCGTAATTTGTATGTTGTATATTTGTCGTGAAACGTTTTTAATAATAATAATAAAAAAAAAAAAAAAATTGTTTTGCAAAATATTACGACGTCCACACCCGAATCTCTAGCGCGCCCCGACTCCGCGACAGGCGAGACAAGTGTTCTTCTTGCGGCGTTCGGCACCGGACGCCGAGCTGCGCGGGAGGTGTGTCGCGTATACGGCGAGGTAAAAAATAAAATAAAATGCACACTACCGTTGTTTGTTCGAGTCTAGACGAGCACAGCGATAATGCATTGTACATATATATATATATAGAGGAGACAGCGGTGATCAATGGACGTGAACGATATTCCGGGGCGGTGGTGGCGGCGGCGGCACCGGTGGCAACAGACATCGCGCGTGTTTATATATATATAAAAAAAAAAAAATTCTCTACAACGACGGCGGGGTCGGCGATTAAACGATATATAAGGGAATAGGAAAAAAAAAGAGAGAAAAAATACGCACCGGAAAGGGGAAAAACGCGAACGATTTGTAAAACCGACGTTGTACTCTCTCCGGTATCGAACTTGTCCGGTGATGGCCGGGGGGGGGAGGTAGCACAAAAAAAAAAAAAAAAAAAAACAAGAAATACGGCAGTGTGTGCAATATACGCGCGAGCGAGTGCAATATTATACGTACTGCGGCCGTGCATTCGCTGCACAGGTCGTCCGCGGCGGGTGCAGAGTAGTGGTTACACCGGTGTGGCGAGTCCGTGCACTTTGATTTTCGTCCGCCCGTCGGCCGGTAGAAACGCGTACGTATTATAGACGCGTCGACGGTGTCGGGCGGGAGAGTGGGAAAAAAAAAAAATAAATAAAAAAAATCAAATCGTATTTGTGTGCGTGTAAACACGTATTGTGAAAAAAAAAAAAAAAAACACCTCGCGGGGAGGACGGGGCGGGCAAGGGGGGGATAGGGAAAGCGAGCGAGAGAGCGATAGACCGAGAGACGGGGGTGTTTGAGCAGAGAGGACTATAGAGAGTATAATAGTCGGACGGGTTGTATACGACTCGGCGAACGCGGACAGTGGCGGTGGCGGTGGTGGTGGTGTTGGGAGGGGAAGGTGTACGCGATATCGGTTAATTGCTCGTGAAATTCGATTAAACCGCCGGCGTCGTCGTCCACACGCGGCGGCGGGGAGCGGAGTAAAGTCAATTTAAAGGGACCGCGCGCGCGGGGCCGGCGGGCGGACGGGCGGGCGGTACGCGCATTAAACGTATATTAGCGATATAGCGGGCCGGCGGCGGTGGCCGGGCGCGGCGGGGTAACCCTCGAGATTTGCCGGACTTTGGCGGCCCGCGTGGACACCGGACGCGCGCCGCGCCCGTATAAATACGGGAAACGCCGGCGCCGCTCGGCCGCCGGCGATGTTCCGCAAATCCATTGTCCGCGTATCTCGCAACAATATTATTATTATAATATATACAACAACGTGCCGATTTGACGGTTTTACTACGTGCTCGCGGATCGTTTTGTCAGCGACGGTACACCTACGTGATTATTATTAATTTCGTGCACAGGATTCCCGGGAGGATAGCGCACGACAAAGATATCAAACTCGGCGGATATTATTCCGTCGGCGATCAAAACGAAATGTTCCGCTGCGTTCGTGTAGAGATCTACGAATTTGTTTGTGACCACACGGATATATGGGCACGGGTTTCGTACCAACAAAAATAAACAAGAGAAAAACTCGAGCGTAACGTATAGTTGTTTTTTTTTTTTTTTTTTTTTTTTTTTTTTTTTTTTTTTTTTTTTTTTTTTTATAATCGTTTGAAGTCGAAACCATACTTTGATCAAAACCGTTTTTCGTTAGCGGTGATTTTAATAACCACTTGTTTCGTATCCGCGTTTTGATTTCGACCCGACGATTATTTGTAGTTTTCGTTCGCCGATTTACTATTATTGTTTTCGACTTTCGACCGACTCCGCGATTTCGTTAGTATTAACAGCCGCACTATAATCGCCGTTATTCTTCAACGCATTACTTATCAACTACATGGTTTGTAACATTATTCTTATTTTTTAATTCAATCCTCGGATCGGTTTGCCGCTTTTCTCCGTTCATTTCTGTCGTCCGCTATTCTTCTCAATTGATAAAAAAGAAACCCAATCGGATCGTTGATCGTTCATTACTTGCTTTATATATTCCGTCTAGGTCTAGCTCTACGTGGTGTTTTTCCCTTCAACTCTCCCTCACTAGAATTCATATTCAAAATCTTTCGTTTACGATTTTACGGCCAATCTATTAATTTCTGCAGCGTTCTACTTTCTGTTATTTTATTTAGCACTTTTTCATTCTCTCGGTCCAGCTTGTTTTTAACATTCTGTTGTAGCACCGCATTTCTAATTCCTCTAATCTTTTTCATCCAGGTTTCACGTACACATTGCACTATGTTCCAAAACGTACGTTTTCATTAAATTTCTCTTTAAGCGCATTTTAATACTCGTTGACGCAAACGCGAGTTTTTCTCGTTTAATCCTATTTGATTAGTATTATTTGTACCATTAAAAACATCAATTTTAAACTTTTATTGGATAACGATGCGCGTTCGCTAGTATATTAATACAATTACGTACGGCCACGGGAACAACCATTTTTTTTTTTTAATAAATTTTTTTTTACGATAGGTTTAATGATTTTTCCGGTTTTAAATTCACACGTCGCGACAATGATTTAATTAGTACGTATAATATAACGACGGTTTAAACACAATTTCGATTCGCCGGCCGTCAATTCGGCCTGTATGTATAATGTTCTATTGTGTAACATCATCCAAATATTTGACGCGTATCAAACTTAAAATATTTTTGTAAATATTCCTCGAATATTTATAATTACGAGTTTTTAAATTTTAAACTCCCCCTATATGTTTTGCCTATAAAACGACATAAATACGCGTTTGTATTCGTAAACTGCATAAATCACTTACCGCCGGATTTTCGATAATATTAAATCACCAATATAATCATGAATAGAACATTATTTTTACCGGTTAGCCGGGCATTTGCACTTGATCTCACGACAGTGCACAGAGTTACATCTAAATGTGTGTAATATTATATAAACGTATGGAAACGTTTTCGTCAAAGTTAGCCTAACTGACCATGTGAAAATAATGTAAATTATGTAATATTATATATGGTAAATTCCCGAACCGGAAAATCTCAACGATTGGAAGAAAAAACATAAGAATTTATATCCAGTCCCTTATAGAATAACGTTTCTCCACCTGTGGTATGGTCGTTGACACGGGGAGGGGTATGGAGAATAAATCCCCACGATCTTTATTTATTATCAATTTATTACTATTACTTGTTTAATAATAAATAGAATTAAGAAAAACGAATAGAATAGAATAGAATAGAAAATAATAGAATTTATAATAAATAAAAACTACATTTATTATTTTTAACCCGACGGATATAAATAGAAAAAATGATTATCTTTTGTTATCAATTTGACATGAAACATGATCTAGAACGTTTTTTAATTATTCGATACACTGATAAGAACGGAAACCTTAACCACGATGCTACATTGCTAACCCATAGCTAATGTATCAGTTTGTCGGAGAACTCGCTATCATAGCCTACCACACTATCTACCTTATACTGGCCGATAGTCCGAGATTTATGGTCACTACAGCCGGCCTAGGGAGGAAATTAAACATTATTTTGTAGAATAAATGAATAATAAAATTTAAAAAATAATTTTTATTCTATTAAAATTAGGTAACTTTTCCGGGTGCGGGGGCACTGCTCTGCGGCTTATCTTAGAAATAATGAAAATTTATCTCCCCCCAATGAAAATTCCTGTCTATGCTAGTGACCCGCGGTATGAGGAAAAATCATGGATGCTAAATCTATCGTTTTTATAAAGAAAAAAATATAAATCGTGTATAATAATTGTGCTTGTTCATATTTTATTTTATTTTATTTGTTATGCAATAAATGCAATAATTTCCATAGCTTATTAGGATAGTTCCTAATTCAGACTCCTATACTACCCCGTGTAATAAGGTATACGTTTTTACAAAAAAAAAAAAAAAATAATAATAAAGATTATTATAAGTTATTATTAGGGACCGGTGATAAATACGTACTTATGCGCTATAAAGTATAACAAATATATTTGGATTTTATTTGTTCCATATATTTCGATTTATATTCTCCAACAAAATTATGTAAGTTTCGCGAAGGTTTTGAATTTATCGGCATTTTGAAATAAATAGGTTTTCATATACAAATTCACAATTCCTTGAGACGAAAATGTAACGACCGAAACGCGGAACACAAATGAAATATCGACAAAACGATATCGTAATCGATTGCGTATCGATAACGATTTTCAGTTTTGGTAAAAATAATCGTTATACGTTTTACGGTACTGAATATTCACAGACGTAATATATAACGAAAAACTTCAAATATACACTAAACGTACGACGAATAGAAAAATATGATCAAGCGGGTAAAAATCGAACGAATAGGTGTGCAAAAATATGCAATATTAAATAATTAAATGTCTGAATTCGTAGAGTAATGAGACAAATTTTCTTATCTTTATTGGATTTTTCTAAAAAAAAATTTGATAAATGCATAAACATCCGCTCCCTGGTCATTACAAGTCCGTCGAGTGGTACGTGAAAATGTTCAAAACTCGTAATAAAATAATAATAATAATAGAAAAGGTAATAACAATAATGTAAAAATCATCGACATTTTAATGTTCTATACGAGTAAATAATAATTTAACAATGTTAGAATATTAGAATATTACGAGATAGTATTTAATTCGGTTTATTATCGCCGTCGGGCAACGCACAATTTTAACCGAAGAGACAAAATATAAGTAATTTTAAATGGTGTAAAACAATCATCGTTCGCGAACTTTGGGATTAATAACCAATGGTAGTGTCCGGCGGCCATGACTTTAAGCTTATGTGTATAGGTGGCGGACTCGTTTGCCAGACGGCATTAGCAACGGGTCGACGGGGCGATCGCATTAATAGTCGGAGGAAACACGTGTTTTATGGGATGAGATGGGGATGGTGGCAACGAAAAATGAAGCAACGGATCGGTCGGAGTGTGTCGGGAAACTCGGAAACGGATACGGGACAGGAGGAGAATGGGTTTGGAGGAGGAGGAAAGGGGCGTACATCATATGTACCGACAATAGTTTTCTGGAGAAACTTTAAATTGGCATCAAAACTCTTCTGTCTGCCAGGGTAGTTAATGCATGTAGAACAGGAGCACGCGATATGATTTTCATCAGGTGAATGGCTTTTCGAATTTAAACATTTCTAGTACTCTTGCGCCGCAGTAGAGAAAATGTACAGTCCAAATTATTGTATTCATATTTTTGTATTTTTTTATTTAAGATATTACGTACCCCTAATACGTTTTGAATTATTAATTTTTATACCGTGCACTTTTATATAAATAATTCATTTTTTCGGCCCCTCCAAAAAAAAAAAAAAAAAAAAGTAGAGAAGAGAGACCGAAAATCATATAATAATAATAATAATAATAATAACGGAAATGCAATACGATAAAATGCGGTAGAAACGGCGAACTTTTACCGAAAGTGTAGGCCCGGCGTTGTCGCGACAAAGAGGTCACCGCCGCCAGAACGTAATAGAAGCGTAATGGAGTAGCAGCCGCCCGGGCGTGTCGGGGTGGCGGTTTGGGGGCGTACGGCCCCTAGCGAATTCGCGGCGGCGGTGGCGGCGGTCCCGCGACTAATTCGAAATAATGGAAAGGATTATATAAGAAAGTGGCGGCGGTGCGCGCGAGTATATTATTATTGTTATTGGGATAATGTCTAAGTGTAGTGCGCTAAGGGACCTGGTCGGAAAATCGGAAAATCACCAATACGACCCCGCGAGACGTATTTACGAAAATATGTTATTATATATATATATATATATCGGCGGGAGCGGTCTGTGTGACCGGAGCGATCGCTCCTGGCCCGGAAATCTCTCGATAATTGACCCGGAAACTCGGTATGTCGGGCTTTTGATTTTTGTAAACGACCAGTATTTACGTATTTACGCCGATAACGCTCGAGTATTGGTAACTCGTGCTCAACTCTTTAGTTATCACATTTAATTAATTAAAGCGGTTGGGTACTAATTTGGCCGTTTGTTCCTCGGGGTTGCCGGGCCGCCACTGATTATAACGTACTGTACGCACGGAAATCTGGAGACACGCGAAAAGCGGATTTATAACGACCAACGGTGTGTTTTTATATATGTGATGTTGTAATACGATTCAGGGGCGAACGCAGGTAAAAATTTGGGGGTTCAACCCCTCACCCCCCTCAAAAATATCAGGAAAAACATTAAAATAAAAATTAATTACTCATCCTACAAATTAAATAGTTATCTCATGAGATTTACAAATATACGTATATATACATACGAGTACCTAAAGAGTAATTAAGTACAGGGTTATTCAAAACGAATCGTCCGATTTAAAATGCTTACATATTTTTATTTTTCAGGTTTAGAACAATATATTATATAATACATAAAAGAAAAATTAGTAAAGTTGAATTAATCGTAGTAATCAGAATCATTGTTTAATCGTGAAAGTAGCCAGGTTTGAAGCATTTCTTAATAAGATCTACTCACTGGGTTTTCAAAAATTAAAAAGGCGCCATAAAATCTGTGTCTTTGATATAGCACAGAACACATTAACTTTAGGTGAGTCATGCTCGTGTTCGATTACGGCATGAGGGTTGTTCGTATCCCATATACGAGCGTTATGACGAATGATCTTACCACTTAAGTGGAAAATTGTTTCTTCACTGAAAACTAAGCGAGCAGTAAAATTCACATCCTGCATAGACTTCTGCATAAAAATGCTCTATGAAAGTTGTTACAAATTATCAGTAGGCTTTAAATCCTGCAAAATATGCATTTTTCTTTACAAATTATCATCGGATACACGAGGTCGGCCTGTGCTTTTTTTTTTTGCACAAACTGATTACCATCGACATATGCTCTGAGCAGTCGGTGCTTCGATCCCGTAATGACGACGAAAATCGCATTGTATAGTTGTTAGTTATTAACGATTCGCACTTGGAAAATCGCAACACACAAAACGGTTTGTGCTATCCGGTTGACATATTTGCGGAAATTAATTTATCGCCGTTAGCTATAATTTTAAAATCATGAATTAACGAAATTCTAAAACTTAGGAATACCCTCTATTA
The DNA here is from genome assembly GCA_956483605.1 of Tuberolachnus salignus. NCBI lineage: Eukaryota > Metazoa > Arthropoda > Insecta > Hemiptera > Aphididae > Tuberolachnus > Tuberolachnus salignus. The sequence goes on along the minus strand of OY101435.1, from coordinate 4,507,032 downwards.
ATTGGTATATAATTTGATAAGATAAAATTCATAATTCACAATATTATAGCTATTTTAAATCGGATAAATCAACCCTGTATGATATTTATGAACATTTTACATTTTTTCAAAACTACTCCCCTCCCCCGAAATGTTTTTCTGCGTTCGTCCCTGATACGATTTATACGTAAGTACGGATGTTCCCGAAAATAACAATTTCATAAAATTGATTATTGTTAAATCTTGTATTATAAAAAAAAAAGAAAAAAAATTCTCGTAACTATATTACCGTAACATTTATTTCTTTATTTATTTTTTTTTTTTTCTGTTAAAGCGTCTTTTTCCATGCGCCTATCGTGTTGAAATCTTTTTCGTAAATACCGATTCGCGTGTCTTCCGGACGTAATGTATACGGCGCAATTATGACATTATACATCGTCTACCGTATCCGGTATCTTATTTTATGATATCATAAAATAATATCGTTTTCGATTATAATAATATGCGATCGACACAATGTTCACATTATTATAATTCGATGACACCGGGGACGTCCCTGGTAAAAATTCAACGCACGGCTGACAATTCCCTCAATTTCCGCTATGGGCACATTTATTTTTGTGAAATTTAAAAGTGAAAACAATTAACATCATACTATTATGTCGATAGAGATAATTTATATACATTGGATTGTATATAGAAAAAGCCATAATTTGCACCATGGGTTTGGAGGTTGCAATCGAAATACGATTCTGAGTGGAGTAGTATTAGTCGTAATTTTCCCCTTGTGGTCCAATAAGGAATTCAACAAAAATATAATAATAATAGTTGTATTGACATTTTGTGAGTTCTTTTTTTATTATTAATTCTTAGCAAAACTGTTGGGAATATTGACATTTTATAAAAAAAAAAAAAAATTATATATCATCGGACGAAAAATTCGCATCTATCAAGTTATACTGCAAATAAATTGAAGTATTTTTTTTTTTTTACAAAGGTAACCAAAAGCCGGCTTTCCAAGAAAAATAATAGCCTAAATTGAATCTAAGGAGTAAACTGTGGACAATTTGACAAAATGATTCGAGTAAAGTATCACTGTGTGGAAATCCCGCATTTTTTAAGATACGATATGCAAAAATCGGAACATATTTATTAACCGAAATAGTGTTTTCCGAGAGAAGTAAAACTTTATAGTTTTTAGTTTGTGAAGTTTACACTCGTGCATTTGTAGGGTTTCGCACTACGGATAACTTGAAAAAAGTTTATAAATCAACTTCAAACAGTCGGCTTAATAGTAATCGGTTATGGAAAATGTCAATTCCTGATTGTTAAGCGAAATGTAATATTAAATTATTTGTGCTCAATGTTCATTCCTATACGGTACCTACGAGCACAAGTAGAATTTGAATACAATTATCCCTGTCCCCACCGGTGTTTGCGTATACGGACAACGCGCGCCCTTCAAATAATGATTTTTTTAATTTTTGAACACGCACAGTTTTCATATTTAAAACGATTTACATAATTTATATCACGTATGAATTTCACTTCGATATCCGATCATTCCGTTTAGAAGTCATAAGCCTTCGACTCGCGGACGGAAGGACGATAACGTTCCCACAACGATTGGGTTCCGTTAGACTTTACGCAGTACAAAATCCTAAAAAAACCTATTCCCGAAATACTATGTTATATTATTAAGGTTATAATATAAATTAATCATTTTTCTCGGTTCGTTTAAACCTACACGAAACTAATACGAGTATCAGGAATGGATACGAAGCGTATTTAAGGGGGAGCGGGCGATTTATTTACGAGTAACGTATACGGTACAAGGAAGACTGAAATTTAAGAAATCTCTTGGAAAATAGTATTTTTTAATTTCAAGCATAAGTTATCTAGAAATATCAGTTTTAAAATATGTTTAATGAGAAAAAAGTCCAAGGGGTGTAACCGCGACGCAGTCTCCCTTCCCATAAATCCGCCCTTGATGTTCGTTTGGAAATAATTCTACGTACGCGATAATATCAAAACGATAATTATAATAATAATAATAATCAGGGGTGGGATTTTATAGCATTTGCATGTTTCTTATAAGATTCTTAAGAAATAGCATAGTAAGCTTAAAATTTGTTTTATCACTCAGAGAATTATAATTTAAAATTTAATCTAGCATAAATTTTGCATATTTTGCGATTTTTTAAATTTTAGCGCTGTTTCTAGACTGTTTGAGATATTTCGCATTCTTACATGTGCTTAATCAAAATTGGTCATATTTTTTCTAGTATAATAATAATAATAATAATAATAATATGATTATTAAAATCAAAACGCTAATACTTTTTATTTATAACCTTTTAATAGACGTGTTTTTGGATTATTATCAATAGAATTTATATAAATTGATAACTGATTACGACAATAAAATAATTTACTGTTTTTTTGTTGTATATTCTGTTGTTTTTATAGCGCATATTTACGCAATTTCAAGTGCTATAAAACACCAGCCATGATGATGATAATAATAATAGCCCCGGGCGTCAATACGTCGTTATAATATATTCGTATCCGCCGTAATATAACAATACTAACAAAAATGATAATATTATTACCATTATTATTATTATTATTATTATTATTATTATTGTTATTATTGCACGCGATCAACAAGTAGTCGTTCGGTTACCGGGAAATCCGATCCGCCGCCGAGTGTACCGCCGGCCGCGACAATAACGAGTGACACGGTTTCCCTCCGTGCGCCGTCGTGCCATACGTATTACCGGCAGTGTGTGTACGCCAGTAGCTGTAAGTCATATTATAAGCGTTACGGGGGTGGCCGCGGCCGCCGGCGTCTGCGGTACACGAACAAGGGTTAACTCCGCGGTAGGATGAGTGAAGTTACTGCGGCGTCGGCGGCGGTGGCGGCGGCGGTGTGGGAGCCGAGAGGTTCGGCGGTTTCCCTTTCGCCGCCGTCGTCATCCCCGTAGAAATATTGAAATCTCTCATTTCGGTTCTTAGCGACGTTATTTTAATTTTTTTTTTTTTTTTTATTATTATTATTATTTTTTTATTATAATTATTATTTATAATACTCACTCGCCCCCTCTCGTTTCACGCAAATCGAAAACAACGTTTATCCTCTTATTATTATTAAACCGGAAAAAGTTTTTTTCTTTATTTTTTTTTTTTTTTTTTTTTTTTTTTTTTTTTTTTTTTTATGCCGTCGGGACCGCCGAGAAAATGAAAAATATAATTGTATTTTAAATTGTCTACTATATTTTTATAATATACGTAACGCGCAGCGTTACATTCGGCCTAAGCGGGAATTGGATTTTGATTCGTTGTTTGTGATTCGCGAACAAATCGAATTTAAAACAAACGTCGGAAACCCTGTAAAATATATACACACCAGGTGCATTACGATTATTGGATAGGTATAAAAAAAAATAAAAAAAAATAGACGATTTACGACTCGATTAAGCATCTTTTAACGATTTCGAACAAACGCTAAACAATTTAAAATTTGTTTTTTCTTTTATTATTCAACTCGTTCGACTGCTTTTGCATTCCCAATAAAATCAACGAATTTCATGTTCATAGATCTTTCGTTCGACGGCTAAAATATTTCTGTAAACGCAAATCGTGTAAATCACCGTAACTCGTCATTTTGAACTAAAAGTATAATAATAAAGTTAGGCGTTTAATATGTTCTACCATTGGTGTAACGTAACATTTTTTTTTTATATATATATTTCGATCTAGACAATTACTAAAAAAATTAATAGTTTTTGTCTAAATTTAAATACAGCTTTAGATAGATATTAAATTTGTCATATAGGTGTGGTCGAAGATTAAGAATAATAATCTAGACGATTGTCCATATAAGTCTCCACGCTGATTATGATCAACTCGAAAACGTACTTATAACGAGTGAGGGGGAAAAAAGCAAAAAAAAAAAAAAATAAATAAAATACACCTACAATATTAGCGCGCGGAATCTCGAAAACCCCGGAGGGTGGAGAAGGACACGGGCTAATCGATGGGCGGGAGGCGGGAACAGTAATGTCCGGTGTTGCGGTTAGTTAAAAAATATTTACAATCGGACATGCAAAACTATTGACGTTTATCTCGGAAATATTACGAATCGAGCGTCGGCCCGGTGCCCGAGAGCGTTTTTTTTTTTTACGTATGCGTGAAAAACGAGCTGACCGGAGGTCGCGCATTATTATGGTTCGGGTCGGCGAGAGGACGAGTGGGAATGGGATTTCGCGGTGGATCGCACGGGTCATAAAAGCACCGCCACGATAATTATTACCAATAATCATAACCGTACGATACGATACCATACGTCATATACTTCTCCGTATCAGAACATAATTATTGTTTCGTTGGGGGAAAAAAAAAAAAAAAATACGGCAAAGCGAAATCGGTTATCTCCGCCGCCGTCGCTGCGGCAGACCGTATAAAACACAACTGTTATTTTTTTTTTTTAATTTTTTTTTTTTTTTTTACGGCCGGACGCCAAGAGGGGTCGCGGCTCGTCGGAGTCCGCGGTTTTCCATGAATTAAAAATAAAGGGGCCCGGGTAAAACTTTAAAAAAAAAAAAACTAAATTATTTTTGCTTTGTTCACGGACGCCGGTAATTCTATACTGGTTGCTCTCGGCGTGTTTATCGTACCTCTTCCGTCTATCGCTCGTACACGACTAAATACAACACGGTCCACTGCTGTTGCATTTAGCCGTCGAATCGTTAATCGCGCAAAACAAAATACGATAAAAACCATGGCATTTAGTTTAGTCATGGTAAAAATATGTCGAGTGTTTCCAGGGCTAAAGGGCAACAATAACTCTTTGCTGGGGGAGAGGGGCTGCACGTTTTTGAGTTGCGCCTTTTGTCTATCCCTAGTAAAAAAAAAAAAAACCATTTTTCTCGATGCACTGTAAATATTGCATAAATGTACATGAAATCCGCGTACAAATATTCGGTATTCGTTTACTACGTACAATCATACAACCACGGGAATCTCGTGATAACTTTAGAATTTCGCTCGGGAATCAAGAAAACAAGTAAATTACCCATCAGTATGAAATTTATAATATGGATAATACGTAAATAATAAGCTGTAATTTTTATTCGAGGCACCAGGGAAAATATTATTATATAGTAGTCTTGTTCTTGAACACATTGAACCGTATCCTGTAAATCATACTGTAAACTCACTATTATTTCGACTGTATTTTCGACTTGTGATCGTCTTGGAAATGCTAATCACGGAAATATTTTTAGTAATTTCGCTAAGAAATTTGATAATCGTGGAAATCATATTATGTGGTATTCCGGAAACCGGCGTACACCGGATATTCATTGGCGATTTACCTTCCGTGTCAAATCGTTATTTTATTTATTCATTTCGATCAGATATTTTCCCCGAACGTAGTCGAGTCGAGTCAAGTATACATTTTTCCGAAGCGAGTGCTCGACCGACTCTAAAAGCATAGTAAATCGAGTAAAACCTCATAATCTATAAGACACCTTGAACCGTAGATGGTACGATAATCGTAGGTCACTGAATTAATTCGACGGTATAATGGCAGCGATGAAAACGATGCTCCGGTAATCGCGGATATATATAAATGCATTTTTTTTAGTAATCCCGGTAATCCTTCGATAATCGCGGAAATCGTAATATACGGTGTTCCGGAAATTTCTGTATTATAAATCGTTTATTTATTTGTTTAACAGTGAGATTATGGCCCGGCACGGATTTCCGAATATAGAAATCCGATACGGCTGCGGGCCGGCAATAATAAAATATACACGCGTTTAAATTGTGCGTACGAGTAATATGTCGGGCGGGTATAACGACACAGCGGTAGGGGTTGGGGGATCGTTACTTTTTTCATTTTTTTTTTTTTTTTTTTTTTTTTTTTTTTAATCAAACATTCCGACGGTGCTCGGGAGGAGTATTGAAAAAAAAAAAAAAAATTCCCAAACACCACCGTTACATTGTCGTAATGTGCGGCGGGTTAGCAATCGCATACTGTGTACGCACTGCGATTCTGGCGAAAAATCAACGGCCCGTGTGATGCGGCGACGGAGATTTATTTTTAATTATAATTTTCACCATTCCCCCGTCCCACAGCGATTTTTTTTTATTACATTATTTTTTTTTTTTTTTTTTTTATTACATTTTTCCACAATCGTCTGTCAACAACCGACCTCTATACACTCGCATAAACGTATTAACAATAACACGTTATTATTGTTCTTAAAATATTACGCGCAAACACCGGCGGCGAGAATAAACGGATAAAAAATGCCACCGATCGGAAAATACGTCGAACGACCCGTCCATCGGCTTTGCAGTCAACATAAAATACAACATACGATCCTAGAACCTCCGTAAAACAAATTTAAAACAAATAAAATACATAATAATACTATATTATGTATTTGGTCGTGTTTTTTCTTCTTTTTCTTTCTATATTTAACGGATTTTTTTAAAGGGCCTCGGTTTGTTATCGCCGGACAACCTGCCAATGTCTGTTATCGGGGCGCGTACGTATGACGGTAATAATAATAATAACAGTAAAAATGTACCGTAGGGGTTACAAGATGACATTCAGGGGGTAAGGGGCTTAAAAAAAAAAAAGGGAAAAAAAAGGGATTTCTCCTACGCGCCGTACACGTGCGGCGCCGTGCAGCGTGTCGCGGTAACACGTGCGATTCACACGTGCCACGTCTCGTAAACAAATTTATTGCGTAATCATTTTCTACACTACCGCCGCGACAGTTTGGCGGCCGGTTTTACACGCCGACTCACAGCCGGCATATGAGGAAACCTGCACGTTATCGTCTCTCTTTCATTTATTTATTTTTTTTTTTTTTTGTGTACGGGAGTTGGGCTATATCCCCGTTCTCCCGACCCCACGCGGCAGACGAATAACGGTCATTACGATTTTTCAATTATTATAAACTCCTAAAAGCGGTTTAAAAACGTCAACTATATGTTACCGTAGAATGGAATTTTATCTACCCTACGATAAATCGTCGCCGACGAAATTCTGAGCAAAGTTCGGTATAAACGTTTTGGCACTCGCACGAGGTCTGTTCAAAAAGTACCAGGATTTTATTATTACAAAAATGAAGTTACATATTATTTAATGATGTCTCTTTCGAAATACTCTCCTCCGCGCGATATCCAGCGATCCCGGCGATCTTGCTACTTTTCAAAAGTCCTTTGGAACTGTTCCAAAGTTAAAGCTATGAGTTCTGTTGCCGCGTTCGCTTTGATTTCCTCTACATCTTGAAATCGTTGTCCTTTAAGCGCAGAGTTTATCCTTAGGAATAGGAAAAAAATCACATGGCGCCTGATCTGGAGAATAGGAAGAGTCCCCGCGGACCACAGCAATTTTTTTATCAGCCAAAAAATTCACGAATCGACAGAGATGCCGGTGCATTGTCGTGGTGAACAATCGCGGAACAAATTTGGCAGCGCGACCTTTCTCATCTGTACGTTTTCCTGTACAATTTCCTGACAAGACTCAATTGAGATTCGCTTTGGTAACTCACGAACGGTTAATCGGCGACTATTTCGCGTTTGTTCGCAAATTGTCGCCACACCATCGTTTCTGGACGACGTTGACGGTCTTCCAGAACGTGGATCGTCTTCAGATGACCGCCGGCTGTCCTTGAAACGTTTAAAATACTCGAAAGTCGCGGAACCACTTAATGAATCTTTCCTAAGTGCGTTTATAATCATTTCCGTTGCATCGTTTTTACCAAATTCCGAGCAAAACTTGAAACGCACACGCGTTGTTCGTTAATTTCAGACATGTCGAAAACTTCGAACGAAACAAACTGACTAGATTTAACCACGTGTAATATTAAACTGAGATAATATAGCGACTTCGGGTTTTGTTTAAAATATTCACTTATTTACGGGGAATACATCTATTTACAATTTGAAACGTTATCGGGTGAAGATTAGCCGTTATAACATTTGTCCTGGTACTTTTTGAACAGACCTTGTATTAAAATTGAAAATTGTTTTATAAACAGTAACTGTACAGTAAATTAAATCTGTCTCCTATTTTTGTGTATTTTTATACCGTGATTTGTACGGTTTTCATCAAAATTTCAACTTCAAACGCTTATAAAAGATAACATTACTACATTATGCTCGACTTTTTTTTATTCAACTACGATAGTAAATTCCATGATAATATTTCGTGTTAAATTATCGAATATTTCTGGTCGGCTAAAACAATTTAATCCACATGTTTTGATCAAATGAATACTTAAAAATCTAGAACATTTCAAACTCCAATAAATTATTCAAAAATCGACTTCTACTTTCGTTTATGGCGACCCGATTTGACGATTTTAGTTGATCGTATGTGTAAACCTAGTGGTATTATTTTCTATACATTTGAAAAAATTATACAGCAGATCAAAATTTCTATCTCCCTCCACGTACATATAGTTATAGATCAATTGCGAACGATAATCATGTACACAATACAAATGATATGATGTCAGAATGATACTCGGGAAGAATTGCAAGTTTAATATATATTAATTTCTGGTATTTTTTATGAGAGCGAAAGAAATGGCGAAAAGTTTAATGGAAAAATATCGTTATAAATATATTATAATTTTAACGGCGTTGACTTGCCTTTAAGTTGGCATCTGAGTGAACTTTATAGAGATCCGGACCGTCCTGAAATTTGTTAGAATGGAAAATATTTAGCGAAATGTTATTAATAAGGCCATTGATCTAAAAAATGTCGGACTCTCGGCCTCCAATTTTTTTTTTCTGATACGACCTAAGCTATTTGGTCCGAGTATACTCTCAGGTCTTCCCCAGACCATGACCTGTCCTAATTTTTAACGGGGACAATTCTACTGTCCTTTGCTAGACCGCCAAACTCGAACGGAAAATCAGTGGTATTTTATATTGTTTGTGACAAATTTTCAATAGAAAACGATTTTTTTTTTTTTTTTTAATTTATACGCGTATTTAACTATACAAACAGTCCAAACGTCTATTCGCGTACAAACAATCAATGCAAACAATTCGATTAGGTCGGGTTAAAGGTATAGTGATATTAGAGCGTATTTTTAGTATCCAATCGATTGAAAAACATTTTTCTACATATATTTTAATACTCTTAAGAGTTGGCGGACGAGTAGCGACAGCGAAAACCTCAACGCAACACACACTGTCGACCCCGTTGAAAACGCTAGTCGCGTTACTATTTTTACCATTACGGTAAATAATAAACTTTATATATGACATGACGAAGTAATTCAGTGAGCTATTACGCTATTATATTTCGTATCGGTTACGCGTATATTGCGAAGGGCGCATTATTATTTCCCACGTTGGTATTTTAATGATATTGTAGCGATGTCACGCGGCGACGAGTGACAGAACGAGAGGTGTAAAAACGAAAAAAAAAAAAACGATTTCAAAGTCCTCGAAATATACAATAAAATGGACAGTGCCTCTAAATATTAATAATATATGTACGTCATAAACGCAACGAACGGTTTACAATATCACAATGACGCGAGCACAAATAAAACTCAAGTGTCTGTCTGCGATTTCAGAATAACAATTTTCGTTTTATAAGGCCGCATAACTATGTAAATATATAATATATAAAACCGCTTAACTATAAATGTGTACGTACAAGAACAATGCGAACACAACAATAAACTGTATTATTGATAAATCACGAGTTTTCGTGTACTTATAAATGTTCAGTCTTTCTCGGCCTCTTCGGGACGACGAAATTATATATACGAACGATATAATATTGGATATAATATTATTATAATTAAATTCACAGTCCGTGTAAAAGGCATAAGACGATTTTTTTTTTCTGTCTCTAAATAATTTTTTACAGGAAATCGAGCTCCATTAAGTACAAATATACGCGACAACTTTCTTTTCGATGCGTTTCGGTTCTAGTTGGTAAACGAGGATGTAATTTTTTTCGATTTCCTCTTTAGTTTCCCCTAACAACGGGGAAAAACTGGGAATTTGTAACGCCATTTGAAATTAACGAATTTTTTTGTCAGTTTTCATTAGGATTCACGGGTATTAAATTTTTAAAAACGCACCGAAATTCGACACAAGTTTCATCGGGAGTTGTAATCGACGGTGATAAGCGTGTTAAGCGATAAACAATAATTTCTATTTAAAAATGCGTTTAATGTTTAAATTCGATAAAAATCGCTGAAAATAAATACAATTTTTTTATTTTTTTTTCCAGCCGGCTTCACTCGCGTTCCATAATAATCGGCGGTGATATCGCACTAGACTCGTGCCCGGGAACGATTAGTATTATTGACGTTTCAATAATTACGGGTCTGTACCGGATTGCGGTCTCTACACGATAATGCATTTCAAACAGCAATGGCGTTTCCAGCAACCCAACCGTAACGCATACGGCATCGAGGACGAAGACTACTACGACGACGACGCTACCGACACCGCCGCAGGAGTCATGGCCGACGAAGACGAGGATTTCGGTAATCCGACCGCGGTTGGCAGACGGTACTTGACCGTGCAACCCAAACAATGGAGCACGTCTTACATGCCGAACCGACAACATTACGTGAGTACAATAGTATTTATGTGTTGTGCGAACAAATATAGGACAAGTCGTATTAAACACTCGAACAGTCGCGAGTATATACTTACGGAAATAATATTTAAAATGTATTCGTATCGACCGTTAGTCGTATTTAAATCCATCCAGAATGGAGCGCGAAAGAAAATACAATAAAATCATGTCGGTTTTAGGTGAATACAATCTCGAGTCAAAATTTTTTTTTTTTTTTTTATACATACAGAGCTTTTTCCTACTCAACTTTATTTTTATTTTTTATTTTTACTCACGTATACAATTATGGCGTTAAATCTCTTGACTTGAGAAATTGTCGACGTGTTTCTTATTATTTATGATTTCAAATATACAACAACTATTATATAGTATTTCTTAGTATACATTTGCCGCACTAAACTAAAATACGGATAAACATAAATCCGAGTGCTGACGATAAACGTGCAAGACCAACTCTAAACGTCCAAAATGATATTATAGCAAAGCCATTTGTCACTATTACGTTGGTTTACGGGGTTTTTTTTTTTTTAGAATATATAATGTATACGAAGAAATAATTTAAGGTCGAATCATCTTACACACGCGTTTATTTTACTATAAATACAAGTAAAATATAATATTAAGGCTGAACGTTCGTCTCCGGGAGAAATAAAATAAACTTCAAAGCGTCTATAAATATTATTAAAAAAAAAAAAAACAACCACAATATCAATTTCAGTATAGCCCTATTCAGACATTAAGTTTTAAGTATGCACAATTGTCATTCTCAAAAAAGACGTCTCGGTGACATATTTTCGCGTACACCAAACAGGTGTTTAAAATACATATAAATCAAAAAAAAAAATAAAAAAATAATTATTATAATAATATAATAATAGGTAAGGCGATTTTTAGTTTTTGAAATCGAGCCGAGTCGAGTATTAATTTGTTCAAGTTTTAAATTTTAATAGCTGACTAGAGAATTGTCCAAATTCAAGTAATCGACTAAAATATTCTAAAAATGTAGTATTCAAGAGGAAATTTATAATCGGTTATTATAATTTTTTGCTGATTACTATCAATTATCACACTACCACAGTCATAAATGATAGTATTTCAATAACAATCTTTTTTTGTAAATTCAAACTATATCGTATTCTTATTGGAAATATCTGCGATTAATAGTATATGTATACACCTAGATGTTAATATTTTTTTTTTTTTTTTTTTTTTTTTTTTTTTTTTTTTTTTTTTTTTTTAACAAAACAGTCATAAAAGAGCAACTAAACATACCTCGAAATTACGAGTACTGGCAAAAAAATTTTTCGAGTCGATTCCGAGCACTCACTTGTTCGTAACAACTCGACAAAGCCGAGCAGCTCGAAGTAGTTTCTTCGATAATGCCGCTTTTGTTTTTTTTTGGTTCTACGACGGCGTCGTGTGTAGGCAATTTAAGGACATCGTTGCGTTCAAAAAAATAATAAATTATTACAATTGCCAAATTATGTTATTTCCAAAGGTTTTCGGCGATTACTTTTGATAACGATTTTCCGGCACCGTTCATCCCTTTGCCTACGCTCTGTGCGCCGGGCCGCGTTCATTGGATTTCGGTGTCGTGCAATAGAGTGTTAATATTATTATCGTAATCCGGCCCCAGTCGTCGGAGGAAACGAGTGGACACCATAGCAATTACGAGAGTTCCGTTTGATATCGGACAACGGTCCGCAGGGGGCGTTCGTATTGTAATAAAAAAAAAAAAAATAAAATTTTTTTTTGAAAAAAACCGGGGAACGAAAAATTAATTTCGCGCGGGCGTTTAATTCGCGCGCGACGGCGTCCGTTGCCGGCCGAGCGGCCGACTCCACGACTATACGACAATACGACGACAACGGTTTAATTAAAAAAAAAAAAGAAAAAAAGACGACGGCGACGATAAAAAGACAACTATACAAGTTTTTTTCTTTTACAAATATATGTATATGTATGTACGTATTGTAAACATATACCCAGTGGAGGGGTGGGCCCTTATCACGTACCGAGGGTAGATGAATACAAATAACCGCGTGCGTGCGTGTACCACAGATATACATGTATAAATAATATATATATATATATTTGTCATTCGGGAAATGTCTACGAAATTCTTATCGTTTTTTAACTGTACAGATATTATCGACCGATATTGTTTTCGTACCGCGACGGGGTTCTCTCTACGTATTTAAAATTTTTTCTTAACCGCCTTGGGCATTTTTTTTTTATTCAAACAACCAATTGTCTATAGAAATACAATGCTCGTTGGGTGTATAAATATTAAATAATACGCACTAGAGTCATCTAGGGCATCTTCGGGTAATCTTTAAATGGATAGCTATTAAATATACAAAAAAAAAAAAAAAAAAAAATAGTTAGAATTTTATTTTATAGCGAATACGCACGAGTATTATAGTAAATAATATATTAAGCCTTGAACAAGAGACAAAAGTCAAATAAGAAGAAACATATAAAATCTAAATATTCTGTCGAAGGTTAATATAATAATAATAAATACGAGAAAACGTATATTTTTCTACCTACCTCGAGTTTTATGTCGATTCGTGCATTAATGTACAGAACACGAACACACCGTCACTATTTTATTCTTAAACCTATATTGTAATAATAATTATTAACTGTAGGGCAAGTTTTGAGTTTTCTTATCATCCGGACGATTAGTGAACATTGCTCATCGAGTAGTATCTGTATCTACCGAGCACCATCGATAAAAACACAGTTGACTATCTTGGTTTTTTTTTTTTATATCAATATATCTGTAATTCTTTTTTGTTTTTGTGTCATCGGCTATGATTTACCCAAAGGGTTCGATCCCACCCCCGTGACCGTACAATTCAAATATATACATGAAATTTTTTTTTTTTTTATTGAAAACTCCGCGGAGTAAAACACCGCAGTGTAGTTATTCAGCCGTTTATTTAAAAATCTTCCAGAGATTTCCTGCGGCGATACACACGTTTGAGCCGGAACTAATTTATC
>OY101435.1:3700205-3893205 GCA_956483605.1 Tuberolachnus salignus | reverse complement strand
ATTCACTACGAAACTCGTCGAACTCCCAGCATCATTTTCTATACCTGTGTTAGTTATTATCAAATTCATTTGTGTAGAGAATGATGTCGGGTGTTCGATGAAAAGGCTTTATCAAAAGAAAAGGGATACGTAAATGGTCAAGAAAAAGTCCGAAGATTATTCTATTATTTATATATTCTTTATGTTCCTAGAATTTATACGTTTTGCGATTTCCTTAAACAGTTTAACTACTTAACTCAATATCGAAAAACTATATCGTTTACATTGTAATGTTTTTTTTTTTAGGTATTGTGATTCATGTTGTTTAAAATTTTTTTTTTCGTTTTATCATTTTCATGTTTTCTATATATTATATTATGTCTATATTACATCAATTATATGAATGTTCGTTTTAGTATATAAGGCATTAAATTTATATATATTTGTTTATACGCATTTAAAATTTTATAGTATTAATCTATTTATATATACATTAAGCAAATTTTATTACTATTTATAACTAATTGTATATGTTTGTTTGTTCTAGACCATCAACAACATATTTAAGAACCAAGGATCATGGGCTTTTCTTGTTGTTTTCTATTGTCAAACTGCTCAGTCCTATCATCTTCGCATCGATAAGATACTAAGGTAAGAAAACTACTTTTTTATTTCTGTCTATTTTTGTTATACTCTCCTTAGTGTTATTCATAATTTGAGGAAGATACTTCAATTCCCATTCACTACGAAACTCGTCGAACTCCCAGCATCATTTTCTATACCTGTGTTAGTTATTATCAAATTCATTTGTGTAGAGAATGATGTCGGGTGTTCGATGAAAAGGCTTTATCAAAAGAAAAGGGATACGTAAATGGTCAAGAAAAAGTCCGAAGATTATTCTATTATTTATATATTCTTTATGTTCCTAGAATTTATACGTTTTGCGATTTCCTTAAACAGTTTAACTACTTAATTCAATATCGAAAAACTATATCGTTTACATTGTTATGTTTTTTTTTTAGGTATTGTGATTCATGTTGTTTAAAATTTTTTTTTTTCGTTTTATCATTTTCTTGTTTTCTATATATTATATTATGTCTAAATTACAACAATTATATGAATGTTCGTTTTAGTATATAAGGCATTAAATTTATATATATTTGTTTATACGCATTTAAAATTTTATAGTATTAATCTATTTATATATACATTAAGCAAATTTTATTACTATTTATAACTAATTGTATATGTTTGTTTGTTCTAGACCATCAACAACATATTTAAGAACCAAGGATCATGGGCTTTTCTTGTTGTTTTCTATTGTCAAACTGCTCAGTCCTATCATCTTCGCATCGATAAGATACTAAGGTAAGAAAACTACTTTTTTATTTCTGTCTATTTTTGTTATACTCTCCTTAGTGTTATTCATAATTTGAGGAAGATACTTCAATTCCCATTCACTACGAAACTCGTCGAACTCCCAGCATCATTTTCTATACCTGTGTTAGTTATTATCAAATTCATTTGTGTAGAGAATGATGTCGGGTGTTCGATGAAAAGGCTTTATCAAAAGAAAAGGGATACGTAAATGGTCAAGAAAAAGTCCGAAGATTATTCTATTATTTATATATTCTTTATGTTCCTAGAATTTATACGTTTTGCGATTTCCTTAAACAGTTTAACTACTTAACTCAATATCGAAAAACTATATCGTTTACATTGTAATGTTTTTTTTTTTAGGTATTGTGATTCATGTTGTTTAAAATTTTTTTCTTTCGTTTTATCATTTTCTTGTTTTCTATATATTATATTATGTCTATATAACATCAATTATATGAATGTTCGTTTTAGTATATAAGGCATTAAATTTATATATATTTGTTTATACGCATTTAAAATTCTATAGTATTAATCTATTTATATATACATTAAGCAAATTTTATTACTATTTATAACTAATTGTATATGTTTGTTTGTTCTAGACCATCAACAACATATTTAAGAACCAAGGATCATGGGCTTTTCTTGTTGTTTTCTTTTGTCAAACTGCTCAGTCCTATCATCTTCGCATCGATAAGATACTAAGGTAAGAAAACTACTTTTTTATTTCTGTCTATTTTTCTTATACTCTCCTTAGTGTTATTCATAATTTGAGGAAGATACTTCAATTCCCATTCACTACGAAACTCGTCGAACTCCCAGCATCATTTTCTATACCTGTGTTAGTTATTATCAAATTCATTTGTGTAGAGAATGATGTCGGGTGTTCGATGAAAAGGCTTTATCAAAAGAAAAGGGATACGTAAATGGTCAAGAAAAAGTCCGAAGATTATTCTATTATTTATATATTCTTTATGTTCCTAGAATTTATACGTTTTGCGATTTCCTTAAACAGTTTAACTACTTAACTCAATATCGAAAAACTATATCGTTTACATTGTAATGTTTTTTTTTTTAGGTATTGTGATTCATGTTGTTTAAAATTTTTTTTTTCGTTTTATCATTTTCATGTTTTCTATATATTATATTATGTCTATATTACATCAATTATATGAATGTTCGTTTTAGTATATAAGGCATTAAATTTATATATATTTGTTTATACGCATTTAAAATTTTATAGTATTAATCTATTTATATATACATTAAGCAAATTTTATTACTATTTATAACTAATTGTATATGTTTGTTTGTTCTAGACCATCAACAACATATTTAAGAACCAAGGATCATGGGCTTTTCTTGTTGTTTTCTATTGTCAAACTGCTCAGTCCTATCATCTTCGCATCGATAAGATACTAAGGTAAGAAAACTACTTTTTTATTTCTGTCTATTTTTGTTATACTCTCCTTAGTGTTATTCATAATTTGAGGAAGATACTTCAATTCCCATTCACTACGAAACTCGTCGAACTCCCAGCATCATTTTCTATACCTGTGTTAGTTATTATCAAATTCATTTGTGTAGAGAATGATGTCGGGTGTTCGATGAAAAGGCTTTATCAAAAGAAAAGGGATACGTAAATGGTCAAGAAAAAGTCCGAAGATTATTCTATTATTTATATATTCTTTATGTTCCTAGAATTTATACGTTTTGCGATTTCCTTAAACAGTTTAACTACTTAATTCAATATCGAAAAACTATATCGTTTACATTGTTATGTTTTTTTTTTAGGTATTGTGATTCATGTTGTTTAAAATTTTTTTTTTTCGTTTTATCATTTTCTTGTTTTCTATATATTATATTATGTCTAAATTACAACAATTATATGAATGTTCGTTTTAGTATATAAGGCATTAAATTTATATATATTTGTTTATACGCATTTAAAATTTTATAGTATTAATCTATTTATATATACATTAAGCAAATTTTATTACTATTTATAACTAATTGTATATGTTTGTTTGTTCTAGACCATCAACAACATATTTAAGAACCAAGGATCATGGGCTTTTCTTGTTGTTTTCTATTGTCAAACTGCTCAGTCCTATCATCTTCGCTTTGATAAGATACTAAGGTAAGAAAACTACTTTTTTATTTCTATCTATTTTTGTTATACTATCCATAGTGTTATTCATAATTTGAGGAAGATACTTCAATTCTCATTCACTACGAAACTCGTCGAACTCCCAGCATCATTTTCTATACCTGTGTTACTTATTATAAAATTCATTTGTGTAGAGAATGATGTCGGGGTTTCGATGAAAAGGCTTTATCAAAAGAAAAAGAATACGTAAATGGTCAAGAAAAAGTCCGAAGATTATTCTATTATTTATATATTCTTAAGTTCCTAGAATTTATACGTTTTGCGATTTCCTTAAACAGTTTAACTACTTAATTCAATATCGAAAAACTATATCGTTTACATTGTAATGTTTTTTTTTTAAGTATTGTGATTCATGTTGTTTAAAATTTTTTTTTTTCGTTTTATCATTTTCTTGTTTTCTATATATTATATTATGTCTATATTATATTATGTCTATATTACATCAATTATATGAATGTTCGTTTTAATATATAAGGCATTAAATATATATATATTTGTTCATACGCATTTAAAATTCTATAGTATTAATCTATTTATATATACATTAAGCAAATTTTATTACTATTTATAACTAATTGTATATGTTTGTTTGTTCTAGACCATCAACAACATATTTAAGAACCAAGGATCATGGGCTTTTCTTGTTGTTTTCTATTGTCAAACTGCTCAGTCCTATCATCTTCGCATCGATAAGATACTAAGGTAAGAAAACTACTTTTTTATTTCTGTCTATTTTTCTTATACTCTCCTTAGTGTTATTCATAATTTGAGGAAGATACTTCAATTCCCATTCACTACGAAACTCGTCGAACTCCCAGCATCATTTTCTATACCTGTGTTAGTTATTATCAAATTCATTTGTGTAGAGAATGATGTCGGGTGTTCGATGAAAAGGCTTTATCAAAAGAAAAGGGATACGTAAATGGTCAAGAAAAAGTCCGAAGATTATTCTATTATTTATATATTCTTAAGTTCCTAGAATTTATACGTTTTGCGATTTCCTTAAACAGTTTAACTACTTAATTCAATATCGAAAAACTATATCGTTTACATTGTAATGTTTTTTTTTTAAGTATTGTGATTCATGTTGTTTAAAATTTTTTTTTTTCGTTTTATCATTTTCTTGTTTTCTATATATTATATTATGTCTATATTATATTATGTCTATATTACATCAATTATATGAATGTTCGTTTTAATATATAAGGCATTAAATATATATATATTTGTTCATACGCATTTAAAATTCTATAGTATTAATCTATTTATATATACATTAAGCAAATTTTATTACTATTTATAACTAATTGTATATGTTTGTTTGTTCTAGACCATCAACAACATATTTAAGAACCAAGGATCATGGGCTTTTCTTGTTGTTTTCTATTGTCAAACTGCTCAGTCCTATCATCTTCGCATCGATAAGATACTAAGGTAAGAAAACTACTTTTTTATTTCTGTCTATTTTTCTTATACTCTCCTTAGTGTTATTCATAATTTGAGGAAGATACTTCAATTCCCATTCACTACGAAACTCGTCGAACTCCCAGCATCATTTTCTATACCTGTGTTAGTTATTATCAAATTCATTTGTGTAGAGAATGATGTCGGGTGTTCGATGAAAAGGCTTTATCAAAAGAAAAGGGATACGTAAATGGTCAAGAAAAAGTCCGAAGATTATTCTATTATTTATATATTCTTTATGTTCCTAGAATTTATACGTTTTGCGATTTCCTTAAACAGTTTAACTACTTAACTCAATATCGAAAAACTATATCGTTTACATTGTAATGTTTTTTTTTTTAGGTATTGTGATTCATGTTGTTTAAAATTTTTTTCTTTCGTTTTATCATTTTCTTGTTTTCTATATATTATATTATGTCTATATTACATCAATTATATGAATGTTCGTTTTAGTATATAAGGCATTAAATTTATATATATTTGTTTATACGCATTTAAAATTCTATAGTATTAATCTATTTATATATACATTAAGCAAATTTTATTACTATTTATAACTAATTGTATATGTTTGTTTGTTCTAGACCATCAACAACATATTTAAGAACCAAGGATCATGGGCTTTTCTTGTTGTTTTCTATTGTCAAACTGCTCAGTCCTATCATCTTCGCTTTGATAAGATACTAAGGTAAGAAAACTACTTTTTTATTTCTATCTATTTTTGTTATACTATCCATAGTGTTATTCATAATTTGAGGAAGATACTTCAATTCTCATTCACTACGAAACTCGTCGAACTCCCAGCATCATTTTCTATACCTGTGTTACTTATTATAAAATTCATTTGTGTAGAGAATGATGTCGGGGTTTCGATGAAAAGGCTTTATCAAAAGAAAAAGAATACGTAAATGGTCAAGAAAAAGTCCGAAGATTATTCTATTATTTATATATTCTTAAGTTCCTAGAATGTATACGTTTTGCGATTTCCTTAAACAGTTTAACTACTTAATTCAATATCGAAAAACTATATCGTTTACATTGTAATGTTTTTTTTTTAAGTATTGTGATTCATGTTGTTTAAAATTTTTTTTTTTCGTTTTATCATTTTCTTGTTTTCTATATATTATATTATGTCTATATTATATTATGTCTATATTACATCAATTATATGAATGTTCGTTTTAATATATAAGGCATTAAATATATATATATTTGTTCATACGCATTTAAAATTCTATAGTATTAATCTATTTATATATACATTAAGCAAATTTTATTACTATTTATAACTAATTGTATATGTTTGTTTGTTCTAGACCATCAACAACATATTTAAGAACCAAGGATCATGGGCTTTTCTTGTTGTTTTCTATTGTCAAACTGCTCAGTCCTATCATCTTCGCATCGATAAGATACTAAGGTAAGAAAACTACTTTTTTATTTCTGTCTATTTTTGTTATACTCTCCTTAGTGTTATTCATAATTTGAGGAAGATACTTCAATTCCCATTCACTACGAAACTCGTCGAACTCCCAGCATCATTTTCTATACCTGTGTTAGTTATTATCAAATTCATTTGTGTAGAGAATGATGTCGGGTGTTCGATGAAAAGGCTTTATCAAAAGAAAAGGGATACGTAAATGGTCAAGAAAAAGTCCGAAGATTATTCTATTATTTATATATTCTTTATGTTCCTAGAATTTATACGTTTTGCGATTTCCTTAAACAGTTTAACTACTTAACTCAATATCGAAAAACTATATCGTTTACATTGTAATGTTTTTTTTTTTAGGTATTGTGATTCATGTTGTTTAAAATTTTTTTCTTTCGTTTTATCATTTTCTTGTTTTCTATATATTATATTATGTCTATATTACATCAATTATATGAATGTTCGTTTTAGTATATAAGGCATTAAATTTATATATATTTGTTTATACGCATTTAAAATTCTATAGTATTAATCTATTTATATATACATTAAGCAAATTTTATTACTATTTATAACTAATTGTATATGTTTGTTTGTTCTAGACCATCAACAACATATTTAAGAACCAAGGATCATGGGCTTTTCTTGTTGTTTTCTATTGTCAAACTGCTCAGTCCTATCATCTTCGCTTTGATAAGATACTAAGGTAAGAAAACTACTTTTTTATTTCTATCTATTTTTGTTATACTATCCATAGTGTTATTCATAATTTGAGGAAGATACTTCAATTCTCATTCACTACGAAACTCGTCGAACTCCCAGCATCATTTTCTATACCTGTGTTACTTATTATAAAATTCATTTGTGTAGAGAATGATGTCGGGGTTTCGATGAAAAGGCTTTATCAAAAGAAAAAGAATACGTAAATGGTCAAGAAAAAGTCCGAAGATTATTCTATTATTTATATATTCTTAAGTTCCTAGAATTTATACGTTTTGCGATTTCCTTAAACAGTTTAACTACTTAATTCAATATCGAAAAACTATATCGTTTACATTGTAATGTTTTTTTTTTAAGTATTGTGATTCATGTTGTTTAAAATTTTTTTTTTTCGTTTTATCATTTTCTTGTTTTCTATATATTATATTATGTCTATATTATATTATGTCTATATTACATCAATTATATGAATGTTCGTTTTAATATATAAGGCATTAAATATATATATATTTGTTCATACGCATTTAAAATTCTATAGTATTAATCTATTTATATATACATTAAGCAAATTTTATTACTATTTATAACTAATTGTATATGTTTGTTTGTTCTAGACCATCAACAACATATTTAAGAACCAAGGATCATGGGCTTTTCTTGTTGTTTTCTATTGTCAAACTGCTCAGTCCTATCATCTTCGCATCGATAAGATACTAAGGTAAGAAAACTACTTTTTTATTTCTGTCTATTTTTGTTATACTCTCCTTAGTGTTATTCATAATTTGAGGAAGATACTTCAATTCCCATTCACTACGAAACTCGTCGAACTCCCAGCATCATTTTCTATACCTGTGTTAGTTATTATCAAATTCATTTGTGTAGAGAATGATGTCGGGTGTTCGATGAAAAGGCTTTATCAAAAGAAAAGGGATACGTAAATGGTCAAGAAAAAGTCCGAAGATTATTCTATTATTTATATATTCTTTATGTTCCTAGAATTTATACGTTTTGCGATTTCCTTAAACAGTTTAACTACTTAACTCAATATCGAAAAACTATATCGTTTACATTGTAATGTTTTTTTTTTTAGGTATTGTGATTCATGTTGTTTAAAATTTTTTTCTTTCGTTTTATCATTTTCTTGTTTTCTATATATTATATTATGTCTATATTACATCAATTATATGAATGTTCGTTTTAGTATATAAGGCATTAAATTTATATATATTTGTTTATACGCATTTAAAATTCTATAGTATTAATCTATTTATATATACATTAAGCAAATTTTATTACTATTTATAACTAATTGTATATGTTTGTTTGTTCTAGACCATCAACAACATATTTAAGAACCAAGGATCATGGGCTTTTCTTGTTGTTTTCTTTTGTCAAACTGCTCAGTCCTATCATCTTCGCATCGATAAGATACTAAGGTAAGAAAACTACTTTTTTATTTCTGTCTATTTTTCTTATACTCTCCTTAGTGTTATTCATAATTTGAGGAAGATACTTCAATTCCCATTCACTACGAAACTCGTCGAACTCCCAGCATCATTTTCTATACCTGTGTTAGTTATTATCAAATTCATTTGTGTAGAGAATGATGTCGGGTGTTCGATGAAAAGGCTTTATCAAAAGAAAAGGGATACGTAAATGGTCAAGAAAAAGTCCGAAGATTATTCTATTATTTATATATTCTTTATGTTCCTAGAATTTATACGTTTTGCGATTTCCTTAAACAGTTTAACTACTTAACTCAATATCGAAAAACTATATCGTTTACATTGTAATGTTTTTTTTTTTAGGTATTGTGATTCATGTTGTTTAAAATTTTTTTTTTCGTTTTATCATTTTCATGTTTTCTATATATTATATTATGTCTATATTACATCAATTATATGAATGTTCGTTTTAGTATATAAGGCATTAAATTTATATATATTTGTTTATACGCATTTAAAATTCTATAGTATTAATCTATTTATATATACATTAAGCAAATTTTATTACTATTTATAACTAATTGTATATGTTTGTTTGTTCTAGACCATCAACAACATATTTAAGAACCAAGGATCATGGGCTTTTCTTGTTGTTTTCTATTGTCAAACTGCTCAGTCCTATCATCTTCGCATCGATAAGATACTAAGGTAAGAAAACTACTTTTTTATTTCTGTCTATTTTTGTTATACTCTCCTAAGTGTTATTCATAATTTGAGGAAGATACTTCAATTCCCATTCACTACGAAACTCGTCGAACTCCCAGCATCATTTTCTATACCTGTGTTAGTTATTATCAAATTCATTTGTGTAGAGAATGATGTCGGGTGTTCGATGAAAAGGCTTTATCAAAAGAAAAGGGATACGTAAATGGTCAAGAAAAAGTCCGAAGATTATTCTATTATTTATATATTCTTTATGTTCCTAGAATTTATACGTTTTGCGATTTCCTTAAACAGTTTAACTACTTAATTCAATATCGAAAAACTATATCGTTTACATTGTTATGTTTTTTTTTTAGGTATTGTGATTCATGTTGTTTAAAATTTTTTTTTTTCGTTTTATCATTTTCTTGTTTTCTATATATTATATTATGTCTAAATTACAACAATTATATGAATGTTCGTTTTAGTATATAAGGCATTAAATTTATATATATTTGTTTATACGCATTTAAAATTTTATAGTATTAATCTATTTATATATACATTAAGCAAATTTTATTACTATTTATAACTAATTGTATATGTTTGTTTGTTCTAGACCATCAACAACATATTTAAGAACCAAGGATCATGGGCTTTTCTTGTTGTTTTCTATTGTCAAACTGCTCAGTCCTATCATCTTCGCATCGATAAGATACTAAGGTAAGAAAACTACTTTTTTATTTCTGTCTATTTTTGTTATACTCTCCTTAGTGTTATTCATAATTTGAGGAAGATACTTCAATTCCCATTCACTACGAAACTCGTCGAACTCCCAGCATCATTTTCTATACCTGTGTTAGTTATTATCAAATTCATTTGTGTAGAGAATGATGTCGGGTGTTCGATGAAAAGGCTTTATCAAAAGAAAAGGGATACGTAAATGGTCAAGAAAAAGTCCGAAGATTATTCTATTATTTATATATTCTTTATGTTCCTAGAATTTATACGTTTTGCGATTTCCTTAAACAGTTTAATTACTTAAGTCAATATCGAAAAACTATATCGTTTACATTGTAATGTTTTTTTTTTTAGGTATTGTGATTCATGTTGTTTAAAATTTTTTTCTTTCGTTTTATCATTTTCTTGTTTTCTATATATTATATTATGTCTATATTACATCAATTATATGAATGTTCGTTTTAGTATATAAGGCATTAAATTTATATATATTTGTTTATAAGCATTTAAAATTCTATAGTATTAATCTATTTATATATACATTAAGCAAATTTTATTACTATTTATAACTAATTGTATATGTTTGTTTGTTCTAGACCATCAACAACATATTTAAGAACCAAGGATCATGGGCTTTTCTTGTTGTTTTCTATTGTCAAACTGCTCAGTCCTATCATCTTCGCTTTGATAAGATACTAAGGTAAGAAAACTACTTTTTTATTTCTGTCTATTTTTGTTATACTATCCATAGTGTTATTCATAATTTGAGGAAGATACTTCAATTCCCATTCACTACGAAACTCGTCGAACTCCCAGCATCATTTTCTATACCTGTGTTACTTATTATAAAATTCATTTGTGTAGAGAATGATGTCGGGGGTTCGATGAAAAGGCTTTATCAAAAGAAAAAGGATACGTAAATGGTCAAGAAAAAGTCCGAAGATTATTCTATTATTTATATATTCTTTATGTTCCTAGAATTTATACGTTTTGCGATTTCCTTAAACAGTTTAACTACTTAATTCAATATCGAAAAACTATATCGTTTACATTGTAATGTTTGTTTTTTAGGTATTGTGATTCATGTTGTTTAAAATTTTTTTTTTTCGTTTTATCATTTTCTTGTTTTCTATATATTATATTATGTCTAAATTACAACAATTATATGAATGTTCGTTTTAGTATATAAGGCATTAAATTAATATATATTTGTTTATACGCATTTAAAATTTTATAGTATTAATCTATTTATATATACATTAAGCAAATTTTATTACTATTTATAACTAATTGTATATGTTTGTTTGTTCTAGACCATCAACAACATATTTAAGAACCAAGGATCATGGGCTTTTCTTGTTGTTTTCTATTGTCAAACTGCTCAGTCCTATCATCTTCGCATCGATAAGATACTAAGGTAAGAAAACTACTTTTTTATTTCTGTTTACTTTTGTTATACTATCCATAGTGTTATTCATAATTTGAGGAAGATACTTCAATTCCCATTCACTACGAAACTCGTCGAACTCACAGCATCATTTTCTATACCTGTGTTAGTTATTATCAAATTCATTTGTGTAGAGAATGATGTCGGGTGTTCGATGAAAAGGCTTTATCAAAAGAAAAGGGATACGTAAATGGTCAAGAAAAAGTCCGAAGATTATTCTATTATTTATATATTCTTTATGTTCCTAGAATTTATACGTTTTGCGATTTCCTTAAACAGTTTAACTACTTAATTCAATATCGAAAAACTATATCGTTTACATTGTAATGTTTTTTTTTTAGGTATGGTGATTCATGTTGTTTAAAATTTTTTTTTTTCGTTTTATCATTTTCTTGTTTTCTATATATTATATTATGTCTATATTACATCAATTATATGAATGTTCGTTTTAGTATATAAGGCATTAAATTTATATATATTTGTTTATACGCATTTAAAATTTTATAGTATTAATCTATTTATATATACATTAAGCAAATTTTATTACTATTTATAACTAATTGTATATGTTTGTTTGTTCTAGACCATCAACAACATATTTAAGAACCAAGGATCATGGGCTTTTCTTGTTGTTTTCTATTGTCAAACTGCTCAGTCCTATCATCTTCGCTTTGATAAGATACTAAGGTAAGAAAACTACTTTTTTATTTCTGTCTATTTTTGTTATACTATCCATAGTGTTATTCATAATTTGAGGAAGATACTTCAATTCCCATTCACTACGAAACTCGTCGAACTCCCAGCATCATTTTCTATACCTGTGTTAGTTATTATCAAATTCATTTGTGTAGAGAATGATGTCGGGTGTTCGATGAAAAGGCTTTATCAAAAGAAAAGGGATACGTAAATGGTCAAGAAAAAGTCCGAAGATTATTCTATTATTTATATATTCTTTATGTTCCTAGAATTTATACGTTTTGCGATTTCCTTAAACAGTTTAACTACTTAATTCAATATCGAAAAACTATATCGTTTACATTGTTATGTTTTTTTTTTAGGTATTGTGATTCATGTTGTTTAAAATTTTTTTTTTTCGTTTTATCATTTTCTTGTTTTCTATATATTATATTATGTCTAAATTACAACAATTATATGAATGTTCGTTTTAGTATATAAGGCATTAAATTTATATATATTTGTTTATACGCATTTAAAATTTTATAGTATTAATCTATTTATATATACATTAAGCAAATTTTATTACTATTTATAACTAATTGTATATGTTTGTTTGTTCTAGACCATCAACAACATATTTAAGAACCAAGGATCATGGGCTTTTCTTGTTGTTTTCTATTGTCAAACTGCTCAGTCCTATCATCTTCGCTTTGATAAGATACTAAGGTAAGAAAACTACTTTTTTATTTCTGTCTATTTTTGTTATACTATCCATAGTGTTATTCATAATTTGAGGAAGATACTTCAATTCCCATTCACTACGAAACTCGTCGAACTCCCAGCATCATTTTCTATACCTGTGTTACTTATTATAAAATTCATTTGTGTAGAGAATGATGTCGGGGGTTCGATGAAAAGGCTTTATCAAAAGAAAAAGGATACGTAAATGGTCAAGAAAAAGTCCGAAGATTATTCTATTATTTATATATTCTTTATGTTCCTAGAATTTATACGTTTTGCGATTTCCTTAAACAGTTTAACTACTTAATTCAATATCGAAAAACTATATCGTTTACATTGTAATGTTTGTTTTTTAGGTATTGTGATTCATGTTGTTTAAAATTTTTTTTTTTCGTTTTATCATTTTCTTGTTTTCTATATATTATATTATGTCTAAATTACAACAATTATATGAATGTTCGTTTTAGTATATAAGGCATTAAATTAATATATATTTGTTTATACGCATTTAAAATTTTATAGTATTAATCTATTTATATATACATTAAGCAAATTTTATTACTATTTATAACTAATTGTATATGTTTGTTTGTTCTAGACCATCAACAACATATTTAAGAACCAAGGATCATGGGCTTTTCTTGTTGTTTTCTATTGTCAAACTGCTCAGTCCTATCATCTTCGCATCGATAAGATACTAAGGTAAGAAAACTACTTTTTTATTTCTGTCTATTTTTGTTATACTATCCATAGTGTTATTCATAATTTGAGGAAGATACTTCAATTCCCATTCACTACGAAACTCGTCGAACTCCCAGCATCATTTTCTATACCTGTGTTACTTATTATAAAATTCATTTGTGTAGAGAATGATGTCGGGGGTTCGATGAAAAGGCTTTATCAAAAGAAAAAGGATACGTAAATGGTCAAGAAAAAGTCCGAAGATTATTCTATTATTTATATATTCTTTATGTTCCTAGAATTTATACGTTTTGCGATTTCCTTAAACAGTTTAACTACTTAATTCAATATCGAAAAACTATATCGTTTACATTGTAATGTTTGTTTTTTAGGTATTGTGATTCATGTTGTTTAAAATTTTTTTTTTTCGTTTTATCATTTTCTTGTTTTCTATATATTATATTATGTCTAAATTACAACAATTATATGAATGTTCGTTTTAGTATATAAGGCATTAAATTAATATATATTTGTTTATACGCATTTAAAATTTTATAGTATTAATCTATTTATATATACATTAAGCAAATTTTATTACTATTTATAACTAATTGTATATGTTTGTTTGTTCTAGACCATCAACAACATATTTAAGAACCAAGGATCATGGGCTTTTCTTGTTGTTTTCTATTGTCAAACTGCTCAGTCCTATCATCTTCGCATCGATAAGATACTAAGGTAAGAAAACTACTTTTTTATTTCTGTTTACTTTTGTTATACTATCCATAGTGTTATTCATAATTTGAGGAAGATACTTCAATTCCCATTCACTACGAAACTCGTCGAACTCACAGCATCATTTTCTATACCTGTGTTAGTTATTATCAAATTCATTTGTGTAGAGAATGATGTCGGGTGTTCGATGAAAAGGCTTTATCAAAAGAAAAGGGATACGTAAATGGTCAAGAAAAAGTCCGAAGATTATTCTATTATTTATATATTCTTTATGTTCCTAGAATTTATACGTTTTGCGATTTCCTTAAACAGTTTAACTACTTAATTCAATATCGAAAAACTATATCGTTTACATTGTAATGTTTGTTTTTTAGGTATTGTGATTCATGTTGTTTAAAATTTTTTTTTTCGTTTTATCATTTTCATGTTTTCTATATATTATATTATGTCTATATTACATCAATTATATGAATGTTCGTTTTAGTATATAAGGCATTAAATTTATATATATTTGTTTATACGCATTTAAAATTTTATAGTATTAATCTATTTATATATACATTAAGCAAATTTTATTACTATTTATAACTAATTGTATATGTTTGTTTGTTCTAGACCATCAACAACATATTTAAGAACCAAGGATCATGGGCTTTTCTTGTTGTTTTCTATTGTCAAACTGCTCAGTCCTATCATCTTCGCATCGATAAGATACTAAGGTAAGAAAACTACTTTTTTATTTCTGTCTATTTTTGTTATACTCTCCTTAGTGGTATTCATAATTTGAGGAAGATACTTCAATTCCCATTCACTACGAAACTCGTCGAACTCCCAGCATCATTTTCTATACCTGTGTTAGTTATTATCAAATTCATTTGTGTAGAGAATGATGTCGGGTGTTCGATGAAAAGGCTTTATCAAAAGAAAAGGGATACGTAAATGGTCAAGAAAAAGTCCGAAGATTATTCTATTATTTATATATTCTTTATGTTCCTAGAATTTATACGTTTTGCGATTTCCTTAAACAGTTTAACTACTTAATTCAATATCGAAAAACTATATCGTTTACATTGTAATGTTTTTTTTTTAGGTATGGTGATTCATGTTGTTTAAAATTTTTTTTTTTCGTTTTATCATTTTCTTGTTTTCTATATATTATATTATGTCTATATTACATCAATTATATGAATGTTCGTTTTAGTATATAAGGCATTAAATTTATATATATTTGTTTATACGCATTTAAAATTTTATAGTATTAATCTATTTATATATACATTAAGCAAATTTTATTACTATTTATAACTAATTGTATATGTTTGTTTGTTCTAGACCATCAACAACATATTTAAGAACCAAGGATCATGGGCTTTTCTTGTTGTTTTCTATTGTCAAACTGCTCAGTCCTATCATCTTCGCTTTGATAAGATACTAAGGTAAGAAAACTACTTTTTTATTTCTGTCTATTTTTGTTATACTATCCATAGTGTTATTCATAATTTGAGGAAGATACTTCAATTCCCATTCACTACGAAACTCGTCGAACTCCCAGCATCATTTTCTATACCTGTGTTACTTATTATAAAATTCATTTGTGTAGAGAATGATGTCGGGGGTTCGATGAAAAGGCTTTATCAAAAGAAAAAGGATACGTAAATGGTCAAGAAAAAGTCCGAAGATTATTCTATTATTTATATATTCTTTATGTTCCTAGAATTTATACGTTTTGCGATTTCCTTAAACAGTTTAACTACTTAATTCAATATCGAAAAACTATATCGTTTACATTGTAATGTTTGTTTTTTAGGTATTGTGATTCATGTTGTTTAAAATTTTTTTTTTTCGTTTTATCATTTTCTTGTTTTCTATATATTATATTATGTCTAAATTACAACAATTATATGAATGTTCGTTTTAGTATATAAGGCATTAAATTAATATATATTTTTTTATACGCATTTAAAATTTTATAGTATTAATCTATTTATATATACATTAAGCAAATTTTATTACTATTTATAACTAATTGTATATGTTTGTTTGTTCTAGACCATCAACAACATATTTAAGAACCAAGGATCATGGGCTTTTCTTGTTGTTTTCTATTGTCAAACTGCTCAGTCCTATCATCTTCGCATCGATAAGATACTAAGGTAAGAAAACTACTTTTTTATTTCTGTTTACTTTTGTTATACTATCCATAGTGTTATTCATAATTTGAGGAAGATACTTCAATTCCCATTCACTACGAAACTCGTCGAACTCACAGCATCATTTTCTATACCTGTGTTAGTTATTATCAAATTCATTTGTGTAGAGAATGATGTCGGGTGTTCGATGAAAAGGCTTTATCAAAAGAAAAGGGATACGTAAATGGTCAAGAAAAAGTCCGAAGATTATTCTATTATTTATATATTCTTTATGTTCCTAGAATTTATACGTTTTGCGATTTCCTTAAACAGTTTAACTACTTAATTCAATATCGAAAAACTATATCGTTTACATTGTAATGTTTTTTTTTTAGGTATGGTGATTCATGTTGTTTAAAATTTTTTTTTTTCGTTTTATCATTTTCTTGTTTTCTATATATTATATTATGTCTATATTACATCAATTATATGAATGTTCGTTTTAGTATATAAGGCATTAAATTTATATATATTTGTTTATACGCATTTAAAATTTTATAGTATTAATCTATTTATATATACATTAAGCAAATTTTATTACTATTTATAACTAATTGTATATGTTTGTTTGTTCTAGACCATCAACAACATATTTAAGAACCAAGGATCATGGGCTTTTCTTGTTGTTTTCTATTGTCAAACTGCTCAGTCCTATCATCTTCGCTTTGATAAGATACTAAGGTAAGAAAACTACTTTTTTATTTCTGTCTATTTTTGTTATACTATCCATAGTGTTATTCATAATTTGAGGAAGATACTTCAATTCCCATTCACTACGAAACTCGTCGAACTCCCAGCATCATTTTCTATACCTGTGTTAGTTATTATCAAATTCATTTGTGTAGAGAATGATGTCGGGTGTTCGATGAAAAGGCTTTATCAAAAGAAAAGGGATACGTAAATGGTCAAGAAAAAGTCCGAAGATTATTCTATTATTTATATATTCTTTATGTTCCTAGAATTTATACGTTTTGCGATTTCCTTAAACAGTTTAACTACTTAATTCAATATCGAAAAACTATATCGTTTACATTGTTATGTTTTTTTTTTAGGTATTGTGATTCATGTTGTTTAAAATTTTTTTTTTTCGTTTTATCATTTTCTTGTTTTCTATATATTATATTATGTCTAAATTACAATAATTATATGAATGTTCGTTTTAGTATATAAGGCATTAAATTTATATATATTTGTTTATACGCATTTAAAATTTTATAGTATTAATCTATTTATATATACATTAAGCAAATTTTATTACTATTTATAACTAATTGTATATGTTTGTTTGTTCTAGACCATCAACAACATATTTAAGAACCAAGGATCATGGGCTTTTCTTGTTGTTTTCTATTGTCAAACTGCTCAGTCCTATCATCTTCGCTTTGATAAGATACTAAGGTAAGAAAACTACTTTTTTATTTCTGTCTATTTTTGTTATACTATCCATAGTGTTATTCATAATTTGAGGAAGATACTTCAATTCCCATTCACTACGAAACTCGTCGAACTCCCAGCATCATTTTCTATACCTGTGTTACTTATTATAAAATTCATTTGTGTAGAGAATGATGTCGGGGGTTCGATGAAAAGGCTTTATCAAAAGAAAAAGGATACGTAAATGGTCAAGAAAAAGTCCGAAGATTATTCTATTATTTATATATTCTTTATGTTCCTAGAATTTATACGTTTTGCGATTTCCTTAAACAGTTTAACTACTTAATTCAATATCGAAAAACTATATCGTTTACATTGTAATGTTTGTTTTTTAGGTATTGTGATTCATGTTGTTTAAAATTTTTTTTTTTCGTTTTATCATTTTCTTGTTTTCTATATATTATATTATGTCTAAATTACAACAATTATATGAATGTTCGTTTTAGTATATAAGGCATTAAATTAATATATATTTGTTTATACGCATTTAAAATTTTATAGTATTAATCTATTTATATATACATTAAGCAAATTTTATTACTATTTATAACTAATTGTATATGTTTGTTTGTTCTAGACCATCAACAACATATTTAAGAACCAAGGATCATGGGCTTTTCTTGTTGTTTTCTATTGTCAAACTGCTCAGTCCTAT
The DNA here is from genome assembly GCA_956483605.1 of Tuberolachnus salignus. Classification (NCBI taxonomy): domain Eukaryota; kingdom Metazoa; phylum Arthropoda; class Insecta; order Hemiptera; family Aphididae; genus Tuberolachnus; species Tuberolachnus salignus. The sequence continues at coordinate 3,874,612 of OY101435.1, read as the reverse complement.
CATCTTCGCATCGATAAGATACTAAGGTAAGAAAACTACTTTTTTATTTCTGTTTACTTTTGTTATACTATCCATAGTGTTATTCATAATTTGAGGAAGATACTTCAATTCCCATTCACTACGAAACTCGTCGAACTCACAGCATCATTTTCTATACCTGTGTTAGTTATTATCAAATTCATTTGTGTAGAGAATGATGTCGGGTGTTCGATGAAAAGGCTTTATCAAAAGAAAAGGGATACGTAAATGGTCAAGAAAAAGTCCGAAGATTATTCTATTATTTATATATTCTTTATGTTCCTAGAATTTATACGTTTTGCGATTTCCTTAAACAGTTTAACTACTTAATTCAATATCGAAAAACTATATCGTTTACATTGTAATGTTTGTTTTTTAGGTATTGTGATTCATGTTGTTTAAAATTTTTTTTTTCGTTTTATCATTTTCATGTTTTCTATATATTATATTATGTCTATATTACATCAATTATATGAATGTTCGTTTTAGTATATAAGGCATTAAATTTATATATATTTGTTTATACGCATTTAAAATTTTATAGTATTAATCTATTTATATATACATTAAGCAAATTTTATTACTATTTATAACTAATTGTATATGTTTGTTTGTTCTAGACCATCAACAACATATTTAAGAACCAAGGATCATGGGCTTTTCTTGTTGTTTTCTATTGTCAAACTGCTCAGTCCTATCATCTTCGCATCGATAAGATACTAAGGTAAGAAAACTACTTTTTTATTTCTGTCTATTTTTGTTATACTCTCCTTAGTGGTATTCATAATTTGAGGAAGATACTTCAATTCCCATTCACTACGAAACTCGTCGAACTCCCAGCATCATTTTCTATACCTGTGTTAGTTATTATCAAATTCATTTGTGTAGAGAATGATGTCGGGTGTTCGATGAAAAGGCTTTATCAAAAGAAAAGGGATACGTAAATGGTCAAGAAAAAGTCCGAAGATTATTCTATTATTTATATATTCTTTATGTTCCTAGAATTTATACGTTTTGCGATTTCCTTAAACAGTTTAACTACTTAATTCAATATCGAAAAACTATATCGTTTACATTGTAATGTTTTTTTTTTAGGTATGGTGATTCATGTTGTTTAAAATTTTTTTTTTTCGTTTTATCATTTTCTTGTTTTCTATATATTATATTATGTCTATATTACATCAATTATATGAATGTTCGTTTTAGTATATAAGGCATTAAATTTATATATATTTGTTTATACGCATTTAAAATTTTATAGTATTAATCTATTTATATATACATTAAGCAAATTTTATTACTATTTATAACTAATTGTATATGTTTGTTTGTTCTAGACCATCAACAACATATTTAAGAACCAAGGATCATGGGCTTTTCTTGTTGTTTTCTATTGTCAAACTGCTCAGTCCTATCATCTTCGCTTTGATAAGATACTAAGGTAAGAAAACTACTTTTTTATTTCTGTCTATTTTTGTTATACTATCCATAGTGTTATTCATAATTTGAGGAAGATACTTCAATTCCCATTCACTACGAAACTCGTCGAACTCCCAGCATCATTTTCTATACCTGTGTTACTTATTATAAAATTCATTTGTGTAGAGAATGATGTCGGGGGTTCGATGAAAAGGCTTTATCAAAAGAAAAAGGATACGTAAATGGTCAAGAAAAAGTCCGAAGATTATTCTATTATTTATATATTCTTTATGTTCCTAGAATTTATACGTTTTGCGATTTCCTTAAACAGTTTAACTACTTAATTCAATATCGAAAAACTATATCGTTTACATTGTAATGTTTGTTTTTTAGGTATTGTGATTCATGTTGTTTAAAATTTTTTTTTTTCGTTTTATCATTTTCTTGTTTTCTATATATTATATTATGTCTAAATTACAACAATTATATGAATGTTCGTTTTAGTATATAAGGCATTAAATTAATATATATTTGTTTATACGCATTTAAAATTTTATAGTATTAATCTATTTATATATACATTAAGCAAATTTTATTACTATTTATAACTAATTGTATATGTTTGTTTGTTCTAGACCATCAACAACATATTTAAGAACCAAGGATCATGGGCTTTTCTTGTTGTTTTCTATTGTCAAACTGCTCAGTCCTATCATCTTCGCATCGATAAGATACTAAGGTAAGAAAACTACTTTTTTATTTCTGTTTACTTTTGTTATACTATCCATAGTGTTATTCATAATTTGAGGAAGATACTTCAATTCCCATTCACTACGAAACTCGTCGAACTCACAGCATCATTTTCTATACCTGTGTTAGTTATTATCAAATTCATTTGTGTAGAGAATGATGTCGGGTGTTCGATGAAAAGGCTTTATCAAAAGAAAAGGGATACGTAAATGGTCAAGAAAAAGTCCGAAGATTATTCTATTATTTATATATTCTTTATGTTCCTAGAATTTATACGTTTTGCGATTTCCTTAAACAGTTTAACTACTTAATTCAATATCGAAAAACTATATCGTTTACATTGTAATGTTTTTTTTTTAGGTATGGTGATTCATGTTGTTTAAAATTTTTTTTTTTCGTTTTATCATTTTCTTGTTTTCTATATATTATATTATGTCTATATTACATCAATTATATGAATGTTCGTTTTAGTATATAAGGCATTAAATTTATATATATTTGTTTATACGCATTTAAAATTTTATAGTATTAATCTATTTATATATACATTAAGCAAATTTTATTACTATTTATAACTAATTGTATATGTTTGTTTGTTCTAGACCATCAACAACATATTTAAGAACCAAGGATCATGGGCTTTTCTTGTTGTTTTCTATTGTCAAACTGCTCAGTCCTATCATCTTCGCTTTGATAAGATACTAAGGTAAGAAAACTACTTTTTTATTTCTGTCTATTTTTGTTATACTATCCATAGTGTTATTCATAATTTGAGGAAGATACTTCAATTCCCATTCACTACGAAACTCGTCGAACTCCCAGCATCATTTTCTATACCTGTGTTACTTATTATAAAATTCATTTGTGTAGAGAATGATGTCGGGGGTTCGATGAAAAGGCTTTATCAAAAGAAAAAGGATACGTAAATGGTCAAGAAAAAGTCCGAAGATTATTCTATTATTTATATATTCTTTATGTTCCTAGAATTTATACGTTTTGCGATTTCCTTAAACAGTTTAACTACTTAATTCAATATCGAAAAACTATATCGTTTACATTGTAATGTTTGTTTTTTAGGTATTGTGATTCATGTTGTTTAAAATTTTTTTTTTTCGTTTTATCATTTTCTTGTTTTCTATATATTATATTATGTCTAAATTACAACAATTATATGAATGTTCGTTTTAGTATATAAGGCATTAAATTAATATATATTTGTTTATACGCATTTAAAATTTTATAGTATTAATCTATTTATATATACATTAAGCAAATTTTATTACTATTTATAACTAATTGTATATGTTTGTTTGTTCTAGACCATCAACAACATATTTAAGAACCAAGGATCATGGGCTTTTCTTGTTGTTTTCTATTGTCAAACTGCTCAGTCCTATCATCTTCGCATCGATAAGATACTAAGGTAAGAAAACTACTTTTTTATTTCTGTTTACTTTTGTTATACTATCCATAGTGTTATTCATAATTTGAGGAAGATACTTCAATTCCCATTCACTACGAAACTCGTCGAACTCACAGCATCATTTTCTATACCTGTGTTAGTTATTATCAAATTCATTTGTGTAGAGAATGATGTCGGGTGTTCGATGAAAAGGCTTTATCAAAAGAAAAGGGATACGTAAATGGTCAAGAAAAAGTCCGAAGATTATTCTATTATTTATATATTCTTTATGTTCCTAGAATTTATACGTTTTGCGATTTCCTTAAACAGTTTAACTACTTAATTCAATATCGAAAAACTATATCGTTTACATTGTAATGTTTGTTTTTTAGGTATTGTGATTCATGTTGTTTAAAATTTTTTTTTTCGTTTTATCATTTTCATGTTTTCTATATATTATATTATGTCTATATTACATCAATTATATGAATGTTCGTTTTAGTATATAAGGCATTAAATTTATATATATTTGTTTATACGCATTTAAAATTTTATAGTATTAATCTATTTATATATACATTAAGCAAATTTTATTACTATTTATAACTAATTGTATATGTTTGTTTGTTCTAGACCATCAACAACATATTTAAGAACCAAGGATCATGGGCTTTTCTTGTTGTTTTCTATTGTCAAACTGCTCAGTCCTATCATCTTCGCATCGATAAGATACTAAGGTAAGAAAACTACTTTTTTATTTCTGTCTATTTTTGTTATACTCTCCTTAGTGGTATTCATAATTTGAGGAAGATACTTCAATTCCCATTCACTACGAAACTCGTCGAACTCCCAGCATCATTTTCTATACCTGTGTTAGTTATTATCAAATTCATTTGTGTAGAGAATGATGTCGGGTGTTCGATGAAAAGGCTTTATCAAAAGAAAAGGGATACGTAAATGGTCAAGAAAAAGTCCGAAGATTATTCTATTATTTATATATTCTTTATGTTCCTAGAATTTATACGTTTTGCGATTTCCTTAAACAGTTTAACTACTTAATTCAATATCGAAAAACTATATCGTTTACATTGTAATGTTTTTTTTTTAGGTATGGTGATTCATGTTGTTTAAAATTTTTTTTTTTCGTTTTATCATTTTCTTGTTTTCTATATATTATATTATGTCTATATTACATCAATTATATGAATGTTCGTTTTAGTATATAAGGCATTAAATTTATATATATTTGTTTATACGCATTTAAAATTTTATAGTATTAATCTATTTATATATACATTAAGCAAATTTTATTACTATTTATAACTAATTGTATATGTTTGTTTGTTCTAGACCATCAACAACATATTTAAGAACCAAGGATCATGGGCTTTTCTTGTTGTTTTCTATTGTCAAACTGCTCAGTCCTATCATCTTCGCTTTGATAAGATACTAAGGTAAGAAAACTACTTTTTTATTTCTGTCTATTTTTGTTATACTATCCATAGTGTTATTCATAATTTGAGGAAGATACTTCAATTCCCATTCACTACGAAACTCGTCGAACTCCCAGCATCATTTTCTATACCTGTGTTACTTATTATAAAATTCATTTGTGTAGAGAATGATGTCGGGGGTTCGATGAAAAGGCTTTATCAAAAGAAAAAGGATACGTAAATGGTCAAGAAAAAGTCCGAAGATTATTCTATTATTTATATATTCTTTATGTTCCTAGAATTTATACGTTTTGCGATTTCCTTAAACAGTTTAACTACTTAATTCAATATCGAAAAACTATATCGTTTACATTGTTATGTTTTTTTTTTAGGTATTGTGATTCATGTTGTTTAAAATTTTTTTTTTTCGTTTTATCATTTTCTTGTTTTCTATATATTATATTATGTCTAAATTACAACAATTATATGAATGTTCGTTTTAGTATATAAGGCATTAAATTTATATATATTTGTTTATACGCATTTAAAATTATATAGTATTAATCTATTTATATATACATTAAGCAAATTTTATTACTATTTATAACTAATTGTATATGTTTGTTTGTTCTAGACCATCAACAACATATTTAAGAACCAAGGATCATGGGCTTTTCTTGTTGTTTTCTATTGTCAAACTGCTCAGTCCTATCATCTTCGCATCGATAAGATACTAAGGTAAGAAAACTACTTTTTTATTTCTGTCTATTTTTGTTAAACTATCCATAGTGTTTTTCATAATTTGAGGAAGATACTTCAATTCCTATTCACTACGAAACTCGTCGTACTCCCTGCATCATTTTCTATACCTGTGTTAGTTATTATCAAATTCATTTGTGTAGAGAATGATGTCGGGTGTTCGATGAAAAGGCTTCATCAAAAGAAAAGGGATACGTAAATGGTCGAGAAAAAGTCTGAAGATTATTCTATTATTTATATATTCTTTATGTTCCTAGAATTTATACGTTTTGCGATTTCCTTAAACTGTTTAACTACTTAACTTAATATCGGAAAACTATATCGTTTACATTGTAATGTTTTTTTTTTTAGGTATTGTGATTCATGTTGTTTAAAATTTTTTTTTTTCGTTTTATCATTTTCTTGTTATCTATATATTATATTATGTCTAAATTACAACAATTATATGAATGTTCGTTTTAGTATATAAGGCATTAAATTAATATATATTTGTTTATACGCATTTAAAATTTTATAGTATTAATCTATTTATATATACATTAAGCAAATTTTATTACTATTTATAACTAATTGTATATGTTTGTTTGTTCTAGACCATCAACAACATATTTAAGAACCAAGGATCATGGGCTTTTCTTGTTGTTTTCTATTGTCAAACTGCTCAGTCCTATCATCTTCGCATCGATAAGATACTAAGGTAAGAAAACTACTTTTTTATTTCTGTTTACTTTTGTTATACTATCCATAGTGTTATTCATAATTTGAGGAAGATACTTCAATTCCCATTCACTACGAAACTCGTCGAACTCACAGCATCATTTTCTATACCTGTGTTAGTTATTATCAAATTCATTTGTGTAGAGAATGATGTCGGGTGTTCGATGAAAAGGCTTTATCAAAAGAAAAGGGATACGTAAATGGTCAAGAAAAAGTCCGAAGATTATTCTATTATTTATATATTCTTTATGTTCCTAGAATTTATACGTTTTGCGATTTCCGTAAACAGTTTAACTACTTAATTCAATATCGAAAAACTATATCGTTTACATTGTAATGTTTTTTTTTTTAGGTATTGTGATTCATGTTGTTTAAAATTTTTTTTTTTCGTTTTATCATTTTCTTGTTTTCTATATATTATATTATGTCTAAATTACATCAATTATATGAATGTTCGTTTTAGTATATAAGGCATTAAATTAATATATATTTGTTTATACGCATTTAAAATTTTATAGTATTTATCTATTTATATATACATTAAGCAAATTTTATTACTATTTATAACTAATTGTATATGTTTGTTTGTTCTAGACCATCAACAACATATTTAAGAACAAAGGATCATGGGCTTTTCTTGTTGTTTTCTATTGTCAAACTGCTCAGTCCTATCATCTTCGCATCGATAAGATATTAAGGTAAGAAAACTATTTTTTTATTTCTGTTTATTTTTGTTATACTATCCATAGTGTTATTCATAATTTGAGAAGATACTTCAATTCCCATTCACTACGAAACTCGTCGTACTCCCTGCATCATTTTCTATACCTGTGTCAGTTATTATCAAATTCATTTGTGTAGAGAATGATGTCGGGTGTTCGATGAAAAGGCTTCATCAAAAGAAAAGGGATACGTAAATGGTCAAGAAAAAGTCTGAAGATTATTCTATTATTTATATATTCTTTATGTTCCTAGAATTTATACGTTTTGCGATTTCCTTAAACTGTTTAACTACTTAACTTAATATCGGAAAACTATATCGTTTACATTGTAATGTTTTTTTTTTTAGGTATTGTGATTCATGTTGTTTAAAATTTTTTTTTTTCGTTTTATCATTTTCTTGTTATCTATATATTATATTATGTCTAAATTACATCAATTATATGAATGTTCGTTTTAGTATATAAGGCATTAAATTAATATATATTTGTTTATACGCATTTAAAATTTTATAGTATTAATCTATTTATATATACATTAGGCAAATTTTATTACTATTTATAACTAATTGTATATGTTTGTTTGTTCTAGACCATCAACAACATATTTAAGAACCAAGGATCATGGGCTTTTCTTGTTGTTTTCTATTGTCAAACTGCTCAGTCCTATCATCTTCGCATCGATAAGATACTAAGGTAAGAAAACTACTTTTTTATTTCTGTCTATTTTTGTTAAACTATCCATAGTGTTTTTCATAATTTGAGGAAGATACTTCAATTCCCATTCACTACGAAACTCGTCGTACTCCCTGCATCATTTTCTATACCTGTGTTAGTTATTATCAAATTCATTTGTGTAGAGAATGATGTCGGGTGTTCGATGAAAAGGCTTCATCAAAAGAAAAGGGATACGTAAATGGTCGAGAAAAAGTCTGAAGATTATTCTATTATTTATATATTCTTTATGTTCCTAGAATTTATACGTTTTGCGATTTCCTTAAACTGTTTAACTACTTAACTTAATATCGGAAAACTATATCGTTTACATTGTAATGTTTTTTTTTTTAGGTATTGTGATTCATGTTGTTTAAAATTTTTTTTTTTCGTTTTATCATTTTCTTGTTATCTATATATTATATTATGTCTAAATTACATCAATTATATGAATGTTCGTTTTAGTATATAAGGCATTAAATTAATATATATTTGTTTATACGCATTTAAAATTTTATAGTATTAATCTATTTATATATACATTAGGCAAATTTTATTACTATTTATAACTAATTGTATATGTTTGTTTGTTCTAGACCATCAACAACATATTTAAGAACCAAGGATCATGGGCTTTTCTTGTTGTTTTCTATTGTCAAACTGCTCAGTCCTATCATCTTCGCTTTGATAAGATACTAAGGTAAGAAAACTACTTTTTTATTTCTGTCTATTTTTGTTATACTATCCATAGTGTTATTCATAATTTGAGGAAGATACTTCAATTCCCATTCACTACGAAACTCGTCGAACTCCCAGCATCATTTTCTATACCTGTGTTACTTATTATAAAATTCATTTATGTAGAGAATGATGTCGGGTGTTCGATGAAAAGGCTTTATCAAAAGAAAAGGGATACGTAAATGGTCAAGAAAAAGTCCGAAGATTATTCTATTATTTATATATTCTTTATGTTCCTAGAATTTATACGTTTTGCGATTTCCTTAAACAGTTTAACTACTTAATTCAATATCGAAAAACTATATCGTTTACATTGTAATGTTTGTTTTTTAGGTATTGTGATTCATGTTGTTTAAAATTTTTTTTTTTCGTTTTATCATTTTCTTGTTTTCTATATATTATATTATGTCTAAATTACAACAATTATATGAATGTTCGTTTTAGTATATAAGGCATTAAATTAATATATATTTGTTTATACGCATTTAAAATTTTATAGTATTTATCTATTTATATATACATTAAGCAAATTTTATTACTATTTATAACTAATTGTATATGTTTGTTTGTTCTAGACCATCAACAACATATTTAAGAACAAAGGATCATGGGCTTTTCTTGTTGTTTTCTATTGTCAAACTGCTCAGTCCTATCATCTTCGCATCGATAAGATACTAAGGTAAGAAAACTATTTTTTTATTTCTGTTTATTTTTGTTATACTATCCATAGTGTTATTCATAATTTGAGAAGATACTTCAATTCCCATTCACTACGAAACTCGTCGTACTCCCTGCATCATTTTCTATACCTGTGTTAGTTATTATAAAATTCATTTGTGTAGAGAATGATGTCGGGTGTTCGATGAAAAGGCTTCATCAAAAGAAAAGGGATACGTAAATGGTCAAGAAAAAGTCTGAAGATTATTCTATTATTTATATATTCTTTATGTTCCTAGAATTTATACGTTTTGCGATTTCCTTAAACTGTTTAACTACTTAACTTAATATCGGAAAACTATATCGTTTACATTGTAATGTTTTTTTTTTTAGGTATTGTGATTCATGTTGTTTAAAATTTTTTTTTTTCGTTTTATCATTTTCTTGTTATCTATATATTATATTATGTCTAAATTACATCAATTATATGAATGTTCGTTTTAGTATATAAGGCATTAAATTAATATATATTTGTTTATACGCATTTAAAATTTTATAGTATTAATCTATTTATATATACATTAGGCAAATTTTATTACTATTTATAACTAATTGTATATGTTTGTTTGTTCTAGACCATCAACAACATATTTAAGAACCAAGGATCATGGGCTTTTCTTGTTGTTTTCTATTGTCAAACTGCTCAGTCCTATCATCTTCGCATCGATAAGATACTAAGGTAAGAAAACTACTTTTTTATTTCTGTCTATTTTTGTTAAACTATCCATAGTGTTTTTCATAATTTGAGGAAGATACTTCAATTCCCATTCACTACGAAACTCGTCGTACTCCCTGCATCATTTTCTATACCTGTGTTAGTTATTATCAAATTCATTTGTGTAGAGAATGATGTCGGGTGTTCGATGAAAAGGCTTCATCAAAAGAAAAGGGATACGTAAATGGTCGAGAAAAAGTCTGAAGATTATTCTATTATTTATATATTCTTTATGTTCCTAGAATTTATACGTTTTGCGATTTCCTTAAACAGTTTAACTACTTAACTCAATATCGAAAAACTATATCGTTTACATTGTAATGTTTTTTTTTTTAGGTATTGTGATTCATGTTGTTTAAAATTTTTTTTTTTCGTTTTATCATTTTCATGTTTTCTATATATTATATTATGTCTATATTACATCAATTATATGAATGTTCGTTTTAGTATATAAGGCATTAAATTTATATATATTTGTTTATACGCATTTAAAATTTTATAGTATTAATCTATTTATATATACATTAAGCAAATTTTATTACTATTTATAACTAATTGTATATGTTTGTTTGTTCTAGACCATCAACAACATATTTAAGAACCAAGGATCATGGGCTTTTCTTGTTGTTTTCTATTGTCAAACTGCTCAGTCCTATCATCTTCGCATCGATAAGATACTAAGGTAAGAAAACTACTTTTTTATTTCTGTCTATTTTTGTTATACTCTCCTTAGTGTTATTCATAATTTGAGGAAGATACTTCAATTCCCATTCACTACGAAACTCGTCGAACTCACAGCATCATTTTCTATACCTGTGTTAGTTATTATCAAATTCATTTGTGTAGAGAATGATGTCGGGTGTTCGATGAAAAGGCTTTATCAAAAGAAAAGGGATACGTAAATGGTCAAGAAAAAGTCCGAAGATTATTCTATTATTTATATATTCTTTATGTTCCTAGAATTTATACGTTTTGCGATTTCCTTAAACAGTTTAACTACTTAATTCAATATCGAAAAACTATATCGTTTACATTGTAATGTTTGTTTTTTAGGTATTGTGATTCATGTTGTTTAAAATTTTTTTTTTTCGTTTTATCATTTTCTTGTTTTCTATATATTATATTATGTCTAAATTACAACAATTATATGAATGTTCGTTTTAGTATATAAGGCATTAAATTAATATATATTTGTTTATACGCATTTAAAATTTTATAGTATTAATCTATTTATATATACATTAAGCAAATTTTATTACTATTTATAACTAATTGTATATGTTTGTTTGTTCTAGACCATCAACAACATATTTAAGAACCAAGGATCATGGGCTTTTCTTGTTGTTTTCTATTGTCAAACTGCTCAGTCCTATCATCTTCGCATCGATAAGATACTAAGGTAAGAAAACTACTTTTTTATTTCTGTTTACTTTTGTTATACTATCCATAGTGTTATTCATAATTTGAGAAGATACTTCAATTCCCATTCACTACGAAACTCGTCGAACTCCCTGCATCATTTTCTATACCTGTGTTACTTATTATAAAATTCATTTGTGTAGAGAATGATGTCGGGGGTTCGATGAAAAGGCTTTATCAAAAGAAAAAGGATACGTAAATGGTCGAGAAAAAGTCCGAAGATTATTCTATTATTTATATATTCTTTATGTTCCTAGAATTTATACGTTTTGCGATTTCCGTAAACAGTTTAACTACTTAATTCAATATCGAAAAACTATATCGTTTACATTGTAATGTTTTTTTTTTTAGGTATTGTGATTCATGTTGTTTAAAATTTTTTTTTTTCGTTTTATCATTTTCTTGTTTTCTATATATTATATTATGTCTAAATTACATCAATTATATGAATGTTCGTTTTAGTATATAAGGCATTAAATTAATATATATTTGTTTATACGCATTTAAAATTTTATAGTATTAATCTATTTATATATACATTAGGCAAATTTTATTACTATTTATAACTAATTGTATATGTTTGTTTGTTCTAGACCATCAACAACATATTTAAGAACCAAGGATCATGGGCTTTTCTTGTTGTTTTCTATTGTCAAACTGCTCAGTCCTATCATCTTCGCATCGATAAGATACTAAGGTAAGAAAACTACTTTTTTATTTCTGTTTACTTTTGTTATACTATCCATAGTGTTATTCATAATTTGAGAAGATACTTCAATTCCCATTCACTACGAAACTCGTCGAACTCCCTGCATCATTTTCTATACCTGTGTTACTTATTATAAAATTCATTTGTGTAGAGAATGATGTCGGGGGTTCGATGAAAAGGCTTTATCAAAAGAAAAAGGATACGTAAATGGTCGAGAAAAAGTCCGAAGATTATTCTATTATTTATATATTCTTTATGTTCCTAGAATTTATACGTTTTGCGATTTCCGTAAACAGTTTAACTACTTAATTCAATATCGAAAAACTATATCGTTTACATTGTAATGTTTTTTTTTTTAGGTATTGTGATTCATGTTGTTTAAAATTTTTTTTTTTCGTTTTATCATTTTCTTGTTTTCTATATATTATATTATGTCTAAATTACATCAATTATATGAATGTTCGTTTTAGTATATAAGGCATTAAATTAATATATATTTGTTTATACGCATTTAAAATTTTATAGTATTAATCTATTTATATATACATTAGGCAAATTTTATTACTATTTATAACTAATTGTATATGTTTGTTTGTTCTAGACCATCAACAACATATTTAAGAACCAAGGATCATGGGCTTTTCTTGTTGTTTTCTATTGTCAAACTGCTCAGTCCTATCATCTTCGCATCGATAAGATACTAAGGTAAGAAAACTACTTTTTTATTTCTGTCTATTTTTGTTAAACTATCCATAGTGTTTTTCATAATTTGAGGAAGATACTTCAATTCCCATTCACTACGAAACTCGTCGAACTCCCTGCATCATTTTCTATACCTGTGTTAGTTATTATCAAATTCATTTGTGTAGAGAATGATGTCGGGGGTTCGATGAAAAGGCTTCATCAAAAGAAAAGGGATACGTAAATGGTCAAGAAAAAGTCTGAAGATTATTCTATTATTTATATATTCTTTATGTTCCTAGAATTTATACGTTTTGCGATTTCCTTAAACTGTTTAACTACTTAACTTAATATCGGAAAACTATATCGTTTACATTGTAATGTTTTTTTTTTTAGGTATTGTGATTCATGTTGTTTAAAATTTTTTTTTTTCGTTTTATCATTTTCTTGTTATCTATATATTATATTATGTCTAAATTACATCAATTATATGAATGTTCGTTTTAGTATATAAGGCATTAAATTAATATATATTTGTTTATACGCATTTAAAATTTTATAGTATTAATCTATTTATATATACATTAGGCAAATTTTATTACTATTTATAACTAATTGTATATGTTTGTTTGTTCTAGACCATCAACAACATATTTAAGAACCAAGGATCATGGGCTTTTCTTGTTGTTTTCTATTGTCAAACTGCTCAGTCCTATCATCTTCGCATCGATAAGATACTAAGGTAAGAAAACTACTTTTTTATTTCTGTCTATTTTTGTTAAACTATCCATAGTGTTTTTCATAATTTGAGGAAGATACTTCAATTCCCATTCACTACGAAACTCGTCGAACTCCCTGCATCATTTTCTATACCTGTGTTAGTTATTATCAAATTCATTTGTGTAGAGAATGATGTCGGGGGTTCGATGAAAAGGCTTTATCAAAAGAAAAAGGATACGTAAATGGTCGAGAAAAAGTCCGAAGATTATTCTATTATTTATATATTCTTTATGTTCCTAGAATTTATACGTTTTGCGATTTCCGTAAACAGTTTAACTACTTAATTCAATATCGAAAAACTATATCGTTTACATTGTTATGTTTTTTTTTTTAGGTATTGTGATTCATGTTGTTTAAAATTTTTTTTTTTCGTTTTATCATTTTCTTGTTTTCTATATATTATATTATGTCTAAATTACATCAATTATATGAATGTTCGTTTTAGTATATAAGGCATTAAATTAATATATATTTGTTTATACGCATTTAAAATTTTATAGTATTAATCTATTTATATATACATTAGGCAAATTTTATTACTATTTATAACTAATTGTATATGTTTGTTTGTTCTAGACCATCAACAACATATTTAAGAACCAAGGATCATGGGCTTTTCTTGTTGTTTTCTATTGTCAAACTGCTCAGTCCTATCATCTTCGCATCGATAAGATACTAAGGTAAGAAAACTACTTTTTTATTTCTGTCTATTTTTGTTAAACTATCCATAGTGTTTTTCATAATTTGAGGAAGATACTTCAATTCCCATTCACTACGAAACTCGTCGAACTCCCTGCATCATTTTCTATACCTGTGTTAGTTATTATCAAATTCATTTGTGTAGAGAATGATGTCGGGGGTTCGATGAAAAGGCTTCATCAAAAGAAAAGGGATACGTAAATGGTCAAGAAAAAGTCTGAAGATTATTCTATTATTTATATATTCTTTATGTTCCTAGAATTTATACGTTTTGCGATTTCCTTAAACTGTTTAACTACTTAACTTAATATCGGAAAACTATATCGTTTACATTGTAATGTTTTTTTTTTTAGGTATTGTGATTCATGTTGTTTAAAATTTTTTTTTTTCGTTTTATCATTTTCTTGTTATCTATATATTATATTATGTCTAAATTACATCAATTATATGAATGTTCGTTTTAGTATATAAGGCATTAAATTAATATATATTTGTTTATACGCATTTAAAATTTTATAGTATTAATCTATTTATATATACATTAGGCAAATTTTATTACTATTTATAACTAATTGTATATGTTTGTTTGTTCTAGACCATCAACAACATATTTAAGAACCAAGGATCATGGGCTTTTCTTGTTGTTTTCTATTGTCAAACTGCTCAGTCCTATCATCTTCGCATCGATAAGATACTAAGGTAAGAAAACTACTTTTTTATTTCTGTCTATTTTTGTTAAACTATCCATAGTGTTTTTCATAATTTGAGGAAGATACTTCAATTCCCATTCACTACGAAACTCGTCGAACTCCCTGCATCATTTTCTATACCTGTGTTAGTTATTATCAAATTCATTTGTGTAGAGAATGATGTCGGGTGTTCGATGAAAAGGCTTCATCAAAAGAAAAGGGATACGTAAATGGTCGAGAAAAAGTCCGAAGATTATTCTATTATTTATATATTCTTTATGTTCCTAGAATTTATACGTTTTGCGATTTCCGTAAACAGTTTAACTACTTAATTCAATATCGAAAAACTATATCGTTTACATTGTAATGTTTTTTTTTTTAGGTATTGTGATTCATGTTGTTTAAAATTTTTTTTTTTCGTTTTATCATTTTCTTGTTTTCTATATATTATATTATGTCTAAATTACATCAATTATATGAATGTTCGTTTTAGTATATAAGGCATTAAATTAATATATATTTGTTTATACGCATTTAAAATTTTATAGTATTAATCTATTTATATATACATTAGGCAAATTTTATTACTATTTATAACTAATTGTATATGTTTGTTTGTTCTAGACCATCAACAACATATTTAAGAACCAAGGATCATGGGCTTTTCTTGTTGTTTTCTATTGTCAAACTGCTCAGTCCTATCATCTTCGCATCGATAAGATACTAAGGTAAGAAAACTACTTTTTTATTTCTGTCTATTTTTGTTAAACTATCCATAGTGTTTTTCATAATTTGAGGAAGATACTTCAATTCCCATTCACTACGAAACTCGTCGAACTCCCTGCATCATTTTCTATACCTGTGTTAGTTATTATCAAATTCATTTGTGTAGAGAATGATGTCGGGGGTTCGATGAAAAGGCTTCATCAAAAGAAAAGGGATACGTAAATGGTCAAGAAAAAGTCTGAAGATTATTCTATTATTTATATATTCTTTATGTTCCTAGAATTTATACGTTTTGCGATTTCCTTAAACTGTTTAACTACTTAACTTAATATCGGAAAACTATATCGTTTACATTGTAATGTTTTTTTTTTTAGGTATTGTGATTCATGTTGTTTAAAATTTTTTTTTTTCGTTTTATCATTTTCTTGTTATCTATATATTATATTATGTCTAAATTACATCAATTATATGAATGTTCGTTTTAGTATATAAGGCATTAAATTAATATATATTTGTTTATACGCATTTAAAATTTTATAGTATTAATCTATTTATATATACATTAGGCAAATTTTATTACTATTTATAACTAATTGTATATGTTTGTTTGTTCTAGACCATCAACAACATATTTAAGAACCAAGGATCATGGGCTTTTCTTGTTGTTTTCTATTGTCAAACTGCTCAGTCCTATCATCTTCGCATCGATAAGATACTAAGGTAAGAAAACTACTTTTTTATTTCTGTCTATTTTTGTTAAACTATCCATAGTGTTTTTCATAATTTGAGGAAGATACTTCAATTCCCATTCACTACGAAACTCGTCGAACTCCCTGCATCATTTTCTATACCTGTGTTAGTTATTATCAAATTCATTTGTGTAGAGAATGATGTCGGGTGTTCGATGAAAAGGCTTCATCAAAAGAAAAGGGATACGTAAATGGTCAAGAAAAAGTCCGAAGATTATTCTATTATTTATATATTCTTTATGTTCCTAGAATTTATACGTTTTGCGTTTTCCGTAAACAGTTTAACTACTTAATTCAATATCGAAAAACTATATCGTTTACATTGTAATGTTTTTTTTTTAGGTATTGTGATTCATGTTGTTTAAAATTTATTTTTTTCGTTTTATCATTTTCTTGTTTTCTATATATTATATTATGTCTAAATTACATCAATTATATGAATGTTCGTTTTAGTATATAAGGCATTAAATTAATATATATTTGTTTATACGCATTTAAAATTTTATAGTATTAATCTATTTATATATACATTAAGCAAATTTTATTACTATTTATAACTAATTGTATATGTTTGTTTGTTCTAGACCATCAACAACATATTTAAGAACCAAGGATCATGGGCTTTTCTTGTTGTTTTCTATTGTCAAACTGCTCAGTCCTATCATCTTCGCATCGATAAGATACTAAGGTAAGAAAACTACTTTTTTATTTCTGTCTATTTTTGTTAAACTATCCATAGTGTTTTTCATAATTTGAGGAAGATACTTCAATTCCCATTCACTACGAAACTCGTCGAACTCCCTGCATCATTTTCTATACCTGTGTTAGTTATTATCAAATTCATTTGTGTAGAGAATGATGTCGGGGGTTCGATGAAAAGGCTTTATCAAAAGAAAAAGGATACGTAAATGGTCGAGAAAAAGTCCGAAGATTATTCTATTATTTATATATTCTTTATGTTCCTAGAATTTATACGTTTTGCGATTTCCGTAAACAGTTTAACTACTTAATTCAATATCGAAAAACTATATCGTTTACATTGTAATGTTTTTTTTTTTAGGTATTGTGATTCATGTTGTTTAAAATTTTTTTTTTTCGTTTTATCATTTTCTTGTTTTCTATATATTATATTATGTCTAAATTACATCAATTATATGAATGTTCGTTTTAGTATATAAGGCATTAAATTAATATATATTTGTTTATACGCATTTAAAAATTTATAGTATTAATCTATTTATATATACATTAGGCAAATTTTATTACTATTTATAACTAATTGTATATGTTTGTTTGTTCTAGACCATCAACAACATATTTAAGAACCAAGGATCATGGGCTTTTCTTGTTGTTTTCTATTGTCAAACTGCTCAGTCCTATCATCTTCGCATCGATAAGATACTAAGGTAAGAAAACTACTTTTTTATTTCTGTCTATTTTTGTTAAACTATCCATAGTGTTTTTCATAATTTGAGGAAGATACTTCAATTCCCATTCACTACGAAACTCGTCGAACTCCCTGCATCATTTTCTATACCTGTGTTAGTTATTATCAAATTCATTTGTGTAGAGAATGATGTCGGGGGTTCGATGAAAAGGCTTCATCAAAAGAAAAGGGATACGTAAATGGTCAAGAAAAAGTCTGAAGATTATTCTATTATTTATATATTCTTTATGTTCCTAGAATTTATACGTTTTGCGATTTCCGTAAACAGTTTAACTACTTAATTCAATATCGAAAAACTATATCGTTTACATTGTAATGTTTTTTTTTTTAGGTATTGTGATTCATGTTGTTTAAAATTTTTTTTTTTCGTTTTATCATTTTCTTGTTTTCTATATATTATATTATGTCTAAATTACATCAATTATATGAATGTTCGTTTTAGTATATAAGGCATTAAATTAATATATATTTGTTTATACGCATTTAAAATTTTATAGTATTAATCTATTTATATATACATTAGGCAAATTTTATTACTATTTATAACTAATTGTATATGTTTGTTTGTTCTAGACCATCAACAACATATTTAAGAACCAAGGATCATGGGCTTTTCTTGTTGTTTTCTATTGTCAAACTGCTCAGTCCTATCATCTTCGCATCGATAAGATACTAAGGTAAGAAAACTACTTTTTTATTTCTGTCTATTTTTGTTAAACTATCCATAGTGTTTTTCATAATTTGAGGAAGATACTTCAATTCCCATTCACTACGAAACTCGTCGAACTCCCTGCATCATTTTCTATACCTGTGTTAGTTATTATCAAATTCATTTGTGTAGAGAATGATGTCGGGGGTTCGATGAAAAGGCTTCATCAAAAGAAAAGGGATACGTAAATGGTCAAGAAAAAGTCTGAAGATTATTCTATTATTTATATATTCTTTATGTTCCTAGAATTTATACGTTTTGCGATTTCCTTAAACTGTTTAACTACTTAACTTAATATCGGAAAACTATATCGTTTACATTGTAATGTTTTTTTTTTTAGGTATTGTGATTCATGTTGTTTAAAATTTTTTTTTTTCGTTTTATCATTTTCTTGTTATCTATATATTATATTATGTCTAAATTACATCAATTATATGAATGTTCGTTTTAGTATATAAGGCATTAAATTAATATATATTTGTTTATACGCATTTAAAATTTTATAGTATTAATCTATTTATATATACATTAGGCAAATTTTATTACTATTTATAACTAATTGTATATGTTTGTTTGTTCTAGACCATCAACAACATATTTAAGAACCAAGGATCATGGGCTTTTCTTGTTGTTTTCTATTGTCAAACTGCTCAGTCCTATCATCTTCGCATCGATAAGATACTAAGGTAAGAAAACTACTTTTTTATTTCTGTCTATTTTTGTTAAACTATCCATAGTGTTTTTCATAATTTGAGGAAGATACTTCAATTCCCATTCACTACGAAACTCGTCGAACTCCCTGCATCATTTTCTATACCTGTGTTAGTTATTATCAAATTCATTTGTGTAGAGAATGATGTCGGGTGTTCGATGAAAAGGCTTCATCAAAAGAAAAGGGATACGTAAATGGTCAAGAAAAAGTCCGAAGATTATTCTATTATTTATATATTCTTTATGTTCCTAGAATTTATACGTTTTGCGTTTTCCGTAAACAGTTTAACTACTTAATTCAATATCGAAAAACTATATCGTTTACATTGTAATGTTTTTTTTTTAGGTATTGTGATTCATGTTGTTTAAAATTTATTTTTTTCGTTTTATCATTTTCTTGTTTTCTATATATTATATTATGTCTAAATTACATCAATTATATGAATGTTCGTTTTAGTATATAAGGCATTAAATTAATATATATTTGTTTATACGCATTTAAAATTTTATAGTATTAATCTATTTATATATACATTAAGCAAATTTTATTACTATTTATAACTAATTGTATATGTTTGTTTGTTCTAGACCATCAACAACATATTTAAGAACCAAGGATCATGGGCTTTTCTTGTTGTTTTCTATTGTCAAACTGCTCAGTCCTATCATCTTCGCATCGATAAGATACTAAGGTAAGAAAACTACTTTTTTATTTCTGTCTATTTTTGTTAAACTATCCATAGTGTTTTTCATAATTTGAGGAAGATACTTCAATTCCCATTCACTACGAAACTCGTCGAACTCCCTGCATCATTTTCTATACCTGTGTTAGTTATTATCAAATTCATTTGTGTAGAGAATGATGTCGGGGGTTCGATGAAAAGGCTTTATCAAAAGAAAAAGGATACGTAAATGGTCGAGAAAAAGTCCGAAGATTATTCTATTATTTATATATTCTTTATGTTCCTAGAATTTATACGTTTTGCGATTTCCGTAAACAGTTTAACTACTTAATTCAATATCGAAAAACTATATCGTTTACATTGTAATGTTTTTTTTTTTAGGTATTGTGATTCATGTTGTTTAAAATTTTTTTTTTTCGTTTTATCATTTTCTTGTTTTCTATATATTATATTATGTCTAAATTACATCAATTATATGAATGTTCGTTTTAGTATATAAGGCATTAAATTAATATATATTTGTTTATACGCATTTAAAAATTTATAGTATTAATCTATTTATATATACATTAGGCAAATTTTATTACTATTTATAACTAATTGTATATGTTTGTTTGTTCTAGACCATCAACAACATATTTAAGAACCAAGGATCATGGGCTTTTCTTGTTGTTTTCTATTGTCAAACTGCTCAGTCCTATCATCTTCGCATCGATAAGATACTAAGGTAAGAAAACTACTTTTTTATTTCTGTCTATTTTTGTTAAACTATCCATAGTGTTTTTCATAATTTGAGGAAGATACTTCAATTCCCATTCACTACGAAACTCGTCGAACTCCCTGCATCATTTTCTATACCTGTGTTAGTTATTATCAAATTCATTTGTGTAGAGAATGATGTCGGGGGTTCGATGAAAAGGCTTCATCAAAAGAAAAGGGATACGTAAATGGTCAAGAAAAAGTCTGAAGATTATTCTATTATTTATATATTCTTTATGTTCCTAGAATTTATACGTTTTGCGATTTCCTTAAACTGTTTAACTACTTAACTTAATATCGGAAAACTATATCGTTTACATTGTAATGTTTTTTTTTTTAGGTATTGTGATTCATGTTGTTTAAAATTTTTTTTTTTCGTTTTATCATTTTCTTGTTATCTATATATTATATTATGTCTAAATTACATCAATTATATGAATGTTCGTTTTAGTATATAAGGCATTAAATTAATATATATTTGTTTATACGCATTTAAAATTTTATAGTATTAATCTATTTATATATACATTAGGCAAATTTTATTACTATTTATAACTAATTGTATATGTTTGTTTGTTCTAGACCATCAACAACATATTTAAGAACCAAGGATCATGGGCTTTTCTTGTTGTTTTCTATTGTCAAACTGCTCAGTCCTATCATCTTCGCATCGATAAGATACTAAGGTAAGAAAACTACTTTTTTATTTCTGTCTATTTTTGTTAAACTATCCATAGTGTTTTTCATAATTTGAGGAAGATACTTCAATTCCCATTCACTACGAAACTCGTCGAACTCCCTGCATCATTTTCTATACCTGTGTTAGTTATTATCAAATTCATTTGTGTAGAGAATGATGTCGGGTGTTCGATGAAAAGGCTTCATCAAAAGAAAAGGGATACGTAAATGGTCAAGAAAAAGTCCGAAGATTATTCTATTATTTATATATTCTTTATGTTCCTAGAATTTATACGTTTTGCGTTTTCCGTAAACAGTTTAACTACTTAATTCAATATCGAAAAACTATATCGTTTACATTGTAATGTTTTTTTTTTAGGTATTGTGATTCATGTTGTTTAAAATTTATTTTTTTCGTTTTATCATTTTCTTGTTTTCTATATATTATATTATGTCTAAATTACATCAATTATATGAATGTTCGTTTTAGTATATAAGGCATTAAATTAATATATATTTGTTTATACGCATTTAAAATTTTATAGTATTAATCTATTTATATATACATTAAGCAAATTTTATTACTATTTATAACTAATTGTATATGTTTGTTTGTTCTAGACCATCAACAACATATTTAAGAACCAAGGATCATGGGCTTTTCTTGTTGTTTTCTATTGTCAAACTGCTCAGTCCTATCATCTTCGCATCGATAAGATACTAAGGTAAGAAAACTACTTTTTTATTTCTGTCTATTTTTGTTAAACTATCCATAGTGTTTTTCATAATTTGAGGAAGATACTTCAATTCCCATTCACTACGAAACTCGTCGAACTCCCTGCATCATTTTCTATACCTGTGTTAGTTATTATCAAATTCATTTGTGTAGAGAATGATGTCGGGTGTTCGATGAAAAGGCATCATCAAAAAAAAAGGGATACGTAAATGGTCAAGAAAAAGTCTGAAGATTATTCTATTATTTATATATTCTTTATGTTCCTAGAATTTATACGTTTTGCGATTTCCGTAAACAGTTTAACTACTTAATTCAATATCGAAAAACTATATCGTTTACATTGTAATGTTTTTTTTTTTAGGTATTGTGATTCATGTTGTTTAAAATTTTTTTTTTTCGTTTTATCATTTTCTTGTTTTCTATATATTATATTATGTCTAAATTACATCAATTATATGAATGTTCGTTTTAGTATATAAGGCATTAAATTAATATATATTTGTTTATACGCATTTAAAATTTTATAGTATTAATCTATTTATATATACATTAAGCAAATTTTATTACTATTTATAACTAATTGTATATGTTTGTTTGTTCTAGACCATCAACAACATATTTAAGAACCAAGGATCATGGGCTTTTCTTGTTGTTTTCTATTGTCAAACTGCTCAGTCCTATCATCTTCGCATCGATAAGATATTAAGGTAAGAAAACTATTTTTTTATTTCTGTTTATTTTTGTTATACTATCTATAGTGTTATTCATAATTTGAGAAGATACTTCAATTCCCATTCACTACGAAACTCGTCGTACTCCCTGCATCATTTTCTATACCTGTGTTAGTTATTATCAAATTCATTTGTGTAAAGAATGATGTCGGGTGTTCGATGAAAAGGCTTCATCAAAAGAAAAGGGATACGTAAATGGTCAAGAAAAAGTCTGAAAATTATTCTATTATTTATATATTCTTTATGTTCCTAGAATTTATACGTTTTGCGATTTCCTTAAACTGTTTAACTACTTAACTTAATATCGGAAAACTATATCGTTTACATTGTAATGTTTTTTTTTTTAGGTATTGTGATTCATGTTGTTTAAAATTTTTTTTTTTCGTTTTATCATTTTCTTGTTATCTATATATTATATTATGTCTAAATTACATCAATTATATGAATGTTCGTTTTAGTATATAAGGCATTAAATTAATATATATTTGTTTATACGCATTTAAAATTTTATAGTATTAATCTATTTATATATACATTAGGCAAATTTTATTACTATTTATAACTAATTGTATATGTTTGTTTGTTCTAGACCATCAACAACATATTTAAGAACCAAGGATCATGGGCTTTTCTTGTTGTTTTCTATTGTCAAACTGCTCAGTCCTATCATCTTCGCATCGATAAGATACTAAGGTAAGAAAACTACTTTTTTATTTCTGTCTATTTTTGTTAAACTATCCATAGTGTTTTTCATAATTTGAGGAAGATACTTCAATTCCCATTCACTACGAAACTCGTCGAACTCCCTGCATCATTTTCTATACCTGTGTTAGTTATTATCAAATTCATTTGTGTAGAGAATGATGTCGGGTGTTCGATGAAAAGGCTTCATCAAAAGAAAAGGGATACGTAAATGGTCAAGAAAAAGTCCGAAGATTATTCTATTATTTATATATTCTTTATGTTCCTAGAATTTATACGTTTTGCGATTTCCGTAAACAGTTTAACTACTTAATTCAATATCGAAAAACTATATCGTTTAGATTGTAATGTTTTTTTTTTTAGGAATTGTGATTCATGTTGTTTAAAATTTTTTTTTTTCGTTTTATCATTTTCTTGTTTTCTATATATTATATTATGTCTAAATTACATCAATTATATGAATGTTCGTTTTAGTATATAAGGCATTAAATTAATATATATTTGTTTATACGCATTTAAAATTTTATAGTATTAATCTATTTATATATACATTAAGCAAATTTTATTACTATTTATAACTAATTGTATATGTTTGTTTGTTCTAGACCATCAACAACATATTTAAGAACCAAGGATCATGGGCTTTTCTTGTTGTTTTCTATTGTCAAACTGCTCAGTCCTATCATCTTCGCATCGATAAGATACTAAGGTAAGAAAACTACTTTTTTATTTCTGTCTATTTTTGTTAAACTATCCATAGTGTTTTTCATAATTTGAGGAAGATACTTCAATTCCCATTCACTACGAAACTCGTCGAACTCCCTGCATCATTTTCTATACCTGTGTTAGTTATTATCAAATTCATTTGTGTAGAGAATGATGTCGGGTGTTCGATGAAAAGGCTTCATCAAAAAAAAAGGGATACGTAAATGGTCAAGAAAAAGTCTGAAGATTATTCTATTATTTATATATTCTTTATGTTCCTAGAATTTATACGTTTTGCGATTTCCGTAAACAGTTTAACTACTTAATTCAATATCGAAAAACTATATCGTTTAGATTGTAATGTTTTTTTTTTTAGGAATTGTGATTCATGTTGTTTAAAATTTTTTTTTTTCGTTTTATCATTTTCTTGTTTTCTATATATTATATTATGTCTAAATTACATCAATTATATGAATGTTCGTTTTAGTATATAAGGCATTAAATTAATATATATTTGTTTATACGCATTTAAAATTTTATAGTATTAATCTATTTATATATACATTAAGCAAATTTCATTACTATTTATAACTAATTGTATATGTTTGTTTGTTCTAGACCATCAACAACATATTTAAGAACCAAGGATCATGGGCTTTTCTTGTTGTTTTCTATTGTCAAACTGCTCAGTCCTATCATCTTCGCATCGATAAGATACTAAGGTAAGAAAACTACTTTTTTATTTCTGTCTATTTTTGTTAAACTATCCATAGTGTTTTTCATAATTTGAGGAAGATACTTCAATTCCCATTCACTACGAAACTCGTCGTACTCCCTGCATCATTTTCTATACCTGTGTTAGTTATTATCAAATTCATTTGTGTAGAGAATGATGTCGGGTGTTCGATGAAAAGGCTTCATCAAAAGAAAAGGGATACGTAAATGGTCGAGAAAAAGTCTGAAGATTATTCTATTATTTATATATTCTTTATGTTCCTAGAATTTATACGTTTTGCGATTTCCTTAAACTGTTTAACTACTTAACTTAATATCGGAAAACTATATCGTTTACATTGTAATGTTTTTTTTTTTAGGTATTGTGATTCATGTTGTTTAAAATTTTTTTTTTTCGTTTTATCATTTTCTTGTTATCTATATATTATATTATGTCTAAATTACATCAATTATATGAATGTTCGTTTTAGTATATAAGGCATTAAATTAATATATATTTGTTTATACGCATTTAAAATTTTATAGTATTAATCTATTTATATATACATTAAGCAAATTTTATTACTATTTATAACTAATTGTATATGTTTGTTTGTTCTAGACCATCAACAACATATTTAAGAACCAAGGATCATGGGCTTTTCTTGTTGTTTTCTATTGTCAAACTGCTCAGTCCTATCATCTTCGCATCGATAAGATACTAAGGTAAGAAAACTACTTTTTTATTTCTGTCTATTTTTGTTAAACTATCCATAGTGTTTTTCATAATTTGAGGAAGATACTTCAATTCCCATTCACTACGAAACTCGTCGAACTCCCTGCATCATTTTCTATACCTGTGTTAGTTATTATCAAATTCATTTGTGTAGAGAATGATGTCGGGTGTTCGATGAAAAGGCTTCATCAAAAAAAAAGGGATACGTAAATGGTCAAGAAAAAGTCTGAAGATTATTCTATTATTTATATATTCTTTATGTTCCTAGAATTTATACGTTTTGCGATTTCCGTAAACAGTTTAACTACTTAATTCAATATCGAAAAACTATATCGTTTACATTGTAATGTTTTTTTTTTTAGGTATTGTGATTCATGTTGTTTAAAATTTTTTTTTTTCGTTTTATCATTTTCTTGTTTTCTATATATTATATTATGTCTAAATTACATCAATTATATGAATGTTCGTTTTAGTATATAAGGCATTAAATTAATATATATTTGTTTATACGCATTTAAAATTTTATAGTATTAATCTATTTATATATACATTAAGCAAATTTTATTACTATTTAAACTAATTGTATATGTTTGTTTGTTCTAGACCATCAACAACATATTTAAGAACCAAGGATCATGGGCTTTTCTTGTTGTTTTCTATTGTCAAACTGCTCAGTCCTATCATCTTCGCATCGATAAGATATTAAGGTAAGAAAACTATTTTTTTATTTCTGTTTATTTTTGTTATACTATCTATAGTGTTATTCATAATTTGAGAAGATACTTCAATTCCCATTCACTACGAAACTCGTCGTACTCCCTGCATCATTTTCTATACCTGTGTTAGTTATTATCAAATTCATTTGTGTAGAGAATGATGTCGGGTGTTCGATGAAAAGGCTTCATCAAAAGAAAAGGGATACGTAAAAGGTCAAGAAAAAGTCTGAAGATTATTCTATTATTTATATATTCTTTATGTTCCTAGAATTTATACGTTTTGCGATTTCCTTAAACTGTTTAACTACTTAATTCAATATCGAAAAACTATATCGTTTACATTGTAATGTTATTTTTTTTAGGAATTGTGATTCATGTTGTTTAAAATTTTTTTTTTTCGTTTTATCATTTTCTTGTTTTCTATATATTATATTATGTCTAAATTACATCAATTATATGAATGTTCGTTTTAGTATATAAGGCATTAAATTAATATATATTTGTTTATACGCATTTAAAATTTTATAGTATTAATCTATTTATATATACATTAAGCAAATTTTATTACTATTTATAACTAATTGTATATGTTTGTTTGTTCTAGACCATCAACAACATATTTAAGAACCAAGGATCATGGGCTTTTCTTGTTGTTTTCTATTGTCAAACTGCTCAGTCCTATCATCTTCGCATCGATAAGATACTAAGGTAAGAAAACTACTTTTTTATTTCTGTCTATTTTTGTTAAACTATCCATAGTGTTTTTCATAATTTGAGGAAGATACTTCAATTCCCATTCACTACGAAACTCGTCGAACTCCCTGCATCATTTTCTATACCTGTGTTAGTTATTATCAAATTCATTTGTGTAGAGAATGATGTCGGGGGTTCGATGAAAAGGCTTCATCAAAAGAAAAGGGATACGTAAATGGTCAAGAAAAAGTCTGAAGATTATTCTATTATTTATATATTCTTTATGTTCCTAGAATTTATACGTTTTGCGATTTCCGTAAACAGTTTAACTACTTAATTCAATATCGAAAAACTATATCGTTTACATTGTAATGTTTTTTTTTTTAGGTATTGTGATTCATGTTGTTTAAAATTTTTTTTTTTCGTTTTATCATTTTCTTGTTTTCTATATATTATATTATGTCTAAATTACATCAATTATATGAATGTTCGTTTTAGTATATAAGGCATTAAATTAATATATATTTGTTTATACGCATTTAAAATTTTATAGTATTAATCTATTTATATATACATTAAGCAAATTTTATTACTATTTATAACTAATTGTATATGTTTGTTTGTTCTAGACCATCAACAACATATTTAAGAACCAAGGATCATGGGCTTTTCTTGTTGTTTTCTATTGTCAAACTGCTCAGTCCTATCATCTTCGCATCGATAAGATATTAAGGTAAGAAAACTATTTTTTTATTTCTGTTTATTTTTGTTATACTATCTATAGTGTTATTCATAATTTGAGAAGATACTTCAATTCCCATTCACTACGAAACTCGTCGTACTCCCTGCATCATTTTCTATACCTGTGTTAGTTATTATCAAATTCATTTGTGTAGAGAATGATGTCGGGTGTTCGATGAAAAGGCTTCATCAAAAGAAAAGGGATACGTAAAAGGTCAAGAAAAAGTCTGAAGATTATTCTATTATTTATATATTCTTTATGTTCCTAGAATTTATACGTTTTGCGATTTCCTTAAACTGTTTAACTACTTAATTCAATATCGAAAAACTATATCGTTTACATTGTAATGTTATTTTTTTTAGGAATTGTGATTCATGTTGTTTAAAATTTTTTTTTTTCGTTTTATCATTTTCTTGTTTTCTATATATTATATTATGTCTAAATTACATCAATTATATGAATGTTCGTTTTAGTATATAAGGCATTAAATTAATATATATTTGTTTATACGCATTTAAAATTTTATAGTATTAATCTATTTATATATACATTAGGCAAATTTTATTACTATTTATAACTAATTGTATATGTTTGTTTGTTCTAGACCATCAACAACATATTTAAGAACCAAGGATCATGGGCTTTTCTTGTTGTTTTCTATTGTCAAACTGCTCAGTCCTATCATCTTCGCATCGATAAGATACTAAGGTAAGAAAACTACTTTTTTATTTCTGTCTATTTTTGTTAAACTATCCATAGTGTTTTTCATAATTTGAGGAAGATACTTCAATTCCCATTCACTACGAAACTCGTCGAACTCCCTGCATCATTTTCTATACCTGTGTTAGTTATTATCAAATTCATTTGTGTAGAGAATGATGTCGGGGGTTCGATGAAAAGGCTTCATCAAAAGAAAAGGGATACGTAAATGGTCAAGAAAAAGTCTGAAGATTATTCTATTATTTATATATTCTTTATGTTCCTAGAATTTATACGTTTTGCGATTTCCGTAAACAGTTTAACTACTTAATTCAATATCGAAAAACTATATCGTTTACATTGTAATGTTTTTTTTTTTAGGTATTGTGATTCATGTTGTTTAAAATTTTTTTTTTTCGTTTTATCATTTTCTTGTTTTCTATATATTATATTATGTCTAAATTACATCAATTATATGAATGTTCGTTTTAGTATATAAGGCATTAAATTAATATATATTTGTTTATACGCATTTAAAATTTTATAGTATTAATCTATTTATATATACATTAAGCAAATTTTATTACTATTTATAACTAATTGTATATGTTTGTTTGTTCTAGACCATCAACAACATATTTAAGAACCAAGGATCATGGGCTTTTCTTGTTGTTTTCTATTGTCAAACTGCTCAGTCCTATCATCTTCGCATCGATAAGATATTAAGGTAAGAAAACTATTTTTTTATTTCTGTTTATTTTTGTTATACTATCTATAGTGTTATTCATAATTTGAGAAGATACTTCAATTCCCATTCACTACGAAACTCGTCGTACTCCCTGCATCATTTTCTATACCTGTGTTAGTTATTATCAAATTCATTTGTGTAGAGAATGATGTCGGGTGTTCGAGGAAAAGGCTTCATCAAAAGAAAAGGGATACGTAAAAGGTCAAGAAAAAGTCTGAAGATTATTCTATTATTTATATATTCTTTATGTTCCTAGAATTTATACGTTTTGCGATTTCCTTAAACTGTTTAACTACTTAATTCAATATCGAAAAACTATATCGTTTACATTGTAATGTTATTTTTTTTAGGAATTGTGATTCATGTTGTTTAAAATTTTTTTTTTTCGTTTTATCATTTTCTTGTTTTCTATATATTATATTATGTCTAAATTACATCAATTATATGAATGTTCGTTTTAGTATATAAGGCATTAAATTAATATATATTTGTTTATACGCATTTAAAATTTTATAGTATTAATCTATTTATATATACATTAAGCAAATTTTATTACTATTTATAACTAATTGTATATGTTTGTTTGTTCTAGACCATCAACAACATATTTAAGAACCAAGGATCATGGGCTTTTCTTGTTGTTTTCTATTGTCAAACTGCTCAGTCCTATCATCTTCGCATCGATAAGATACTAAGGTAAGAAAACTACTTTTTTATTTCTGTCTATTTTTGTTAAACTATCCATAGTGTTTTTCATAATTTGAGGAAGATACTTCAATTCCCATTCACTACGAAACTCGTCGAACTCCCTGCATCATTTTCTATACCTGTGTTAGTTATTATCAAATTCATTTGTGTAGAGAATGATGTCGAGTGTTCGATGAAAAGGCTTCATCAAAAGAAAAGGGATACGTAAATGGTCAAGAAAAAGCCTGAAGATTATTCTATTATTTATATATTCTTTATGTTCCTAGAATTTATACGTTTTGCGATTTCCTTAAACTGTTTAACTACTTAACTTAATATCGGAAAACTATATCGTTTACATTGTAATGTTTTTTTTTTTAGGTATTGTGATTCATGTTGTTTAAAATTTTTTTTTTTCGTTTTATCATTTTCTTGTTATCTATATATTATATTATGTCTAAATTACATCAATTATATGAATGTTCGTTTTAGTATATAAGGCATTAAATTAATATATATTTGTTTATACGCATTTAAAATTTTATAGTATTAATCTATTTATATATACATTAGGCAAATTTTATTACTATTTATAACTAATTGTATATGTTTGTTTGTTCTAGACCATCAACAACATATTTAAGAACCAAGGATCATGGGCTTTTCTTGTTGTTTTCTATTGTCAAACTGCTCAGTCCTATCATCTTCGCATCGATAAGATACTAAGGTAAGAAAACTACTTTTTTATTTCTGTCTATTTTTGTTAAACTATCCATAGTGTTTTTCATAATTTGAGGAAGATACTTCAATTCATATTCACTACGAAACTCGTCGAACTCCCTGCATCATTTTCTATACCTGTGTTAGTTATTATCAAATTCATTTGTGTAGAGAATGATGTCGGGTGTTCGATGAAAAGGCTTCATCAAAAGAAAAGGGATACGTAAATGGTCAAGAAAAAGTCCGAAGATTATTCTATTATTTATATATTCTTTATGTTCCTAGAATTTATACGTTTTGCGATTTCCGTAAACAGTTTAACTACTTAATTCAATATCGAAAAACTATATTGTTTACATTGTAATGTTTTTTTTTTAGGTATTGTGATTCATGTTGTTTAAAATTTATTTTTTTCGTTTTATCATTTTCTTGTTTTCTATATATTATATTATGTCTAAATTACATCAATTATATGAATGTTCGTTTTTGTATATAAGGCATTAAATTAATATATATTTGTTTATACGCATTTAAAATTTTATAGTATTAATCTATTTATATATACATTAAGCAAATTTTATTACTATTTATAACTAATTGTATATGTTTGTTTGTTCTAGACCATCAACAACATATTTAAGAACCAAGGATCATGGGCTTTTCTTGTTGTTTTCTATTGTCAAACTGCTCAGTCCTATCATCTTCGCATCGATAAGATACTAAGGTAAGAAAACTACTTTTTTATTTCTGTCTATTTTTGTTAAACTATCCATAGTGTTTTTCATAATTTGAGGAAGATACTTCAATTCCCATTCACTACGAAACTCGTCGAACTCCCTGCATCATTTTCTATACCTGTGTTAGTTATTATCAAATTCATTTGTGTAGAGAATGATGTCGGGTGTTCGATGAAAAGGCTTCATCAAAAAAAAAGGGATACGTAAATGGTCAAGAAAAAGTCTGAAGATTATTCTATTATTTATATATTCTTTATGTTCCTAGAATTTATACGTTTTGCGATTTCCGTAAACAGTTTAACTACTTAATTCAATATCGAAAAACTATATCGTTTAGATTGTAATGTTTTTTTTTTTAGGAATTGTGATTCATGTTGTTTAAAATTTTTTTTTTTCGTTTTATCATTTTCTTGTTTTCTATATATTATATTATGTCTAAATTACATCAATTATATGAATGTTCGTTTTAGTATATAAGGCATTAAATTAATATATATTTGTTTATACGCATTTAAAATTTTATAGTATTAATCTATTTATATATACATTAAGCAAATTTCATTACTATTTATAACTAATTGTATATGTTTGTTTGTTCTAGACCATCAACAACATATTTAAGAACCAAGGATCATGGGCTTTTCTTGTTGTTTTCTATTGTCAAACTGTTCAGTCCTATCATCTTCGCATCGATAAGATACTAAGGTAAGAAAACTACTTTTTTATTTCTGTCTATTTTTGTTAAACTATCCATAGTGTTTTTCATAATTTGAGGAAGATACTTCAATTCCCATTCACTACGAAACTCGTCGAACTCCCTGCATCATTTTCTATACCTGTGTTAGTTATTATCAAATTCATTTGTGTAGAGAATGGTGTCGGGTGTTCGATGAAAAGGCTTCATCAAAAAAAAAGGGATACGTAAATGGTCAAGAAAAAGTCTGAAGATTATTCTATTATTTATATATTCTTTATGTTCCTAGAATTTATACGTTTTGCGATTTCCGTAAACAGTTTAACTACTTAATTCAATATCGAAAAACTATATCGTTTAGATTGTAATGTTTTTTTTTTTAGGAATTGTGATTCATGTTGTTTAAAATTTTTTTTTTTCGTTTTATCATTTTCTTGTTTTCTATATATTATATTATGTCTAAATTACATCAATTATATGAATGTTCGTTTTAGTATATAAGGCATTAAATTAATATATATTTGTTTATACGCATTTAAAATTTTATAGTATTAATCTATTTATATATACATTAAGCAAATTTCATTACTATTTATAACTAATTGTATATGTTTGTTTGTTCTAGACCATCAACAACATATTTAAGAACCAAGGATCATGGGCTTTTCTTGTTGTTTTCTATTGTCAAACTGTTCAGTCCTATCATCTTCGCATCGATAAGATACTAAGGTAAGAAAACTACTTTTTTATTTCTGTCTATTTTTGTTATACTATCCATAGTGTTATTCATAATTTGAGAAGATACTTCAATTCCCATTCACTACGAAACTCGTCGTACTCCCTGCATCATTTTCTATACCTGTGTTAGTTATTATCAAATTCATTTGTGTAGAGAATGATGTCGGGTGTTCGATGAAAAGGCTTCATCAAAAGAAAAGGGATACGTAAATGGTCAAGAAAAAGTCTGAAGATTATTCTATTATTTATATATTCTTTATGTTCCTAGAATTTATACGTTTTGCGATTTCCGTAAACAGTTTAACTACTTAATTCAATATCGAAAAACTATATCGTTTACATTGTAATGTTTTTTTTTTAGGTATTGTGATTCATGTTGTTTAAAATTTTTTTTTTTCGTTTTATCATTTTCTTGTTTTCTATATATTATATTATGTCTAAATTACATCAATTATATGAATGTTCGTTTTAGTATATAAGGCATTAAATTAATATATATTTGTTTATACGCATTTAAAATTTTATAGTATTAATCTATTTATATATACATTAAGCAAATTTCATTACTATTTATAACTAATTGTATATGTTTGTTTGTTCTAGACCATCAACAACATATTTAAGAACCAAGGATCATGGGCTTTTCTTGTTGTTTTCTATTGTCAAACTGCTCAGTCCTATCATCTTCGCATCGATAAGATACTAAGGTAAGAAAACTACTTTTTTATTTCTGTCTATTTTTGTTAAACTATCCATAGTGTTTTTCATAATTTGAGGAAGATACTTCAATTCCCATTCACTACGAAACTCGTCGTACTCCCTGCATCATTTTCTATACCTGTGTTAGTTATTATCAAATTCATTTGTGTAGAGAATGATGTCGGGTGTTCGATGAAAAGGCTTCATCAAAAGAAAAGGGATACGTAAATGGTCGAGAAAAAGTCTGAAGATTATTCTATTATTTATATATTCTTTATGTTCCTAGAATTTATACGTTTTGCGATTTCCTTAAACTGTTTAACTACTTAACTTAATATCGGAAAACTATATCGTTTACATTGTAATGTTTTTTTTTTTAGGTATTGTGATTCATGTTGTTTAAAATTTTTTTTTTTCGTTTTATCATTTTCTTGTTATCTATATATTATATTATGTCTAAATTACATCAATTATATGAATGTTCGTTTTAGTATATAAGGCATTAAATTAATATATATTTGTTTATACGCATTTAAAATTTTATAGTATTAATCTATTTATATATACATTAGGCAAATTTTATTACTATTTATAACTAATTGTATATGTTTGTTTGTTCTAGACCATCAACAACATATTTAAGAACCATGGATCATGGGCTTTTCTTGTTGTTTTCTATTGTCAAACTGCTCAGTCCTATCATCTTCGCATCGATAAGATACTAAGGTAAGAAAACTACTTTTTTATTTCTGTCTATTTTTGTTAAACTATCCATAGTGTTTTTCATAATTTGAGGAAGATACTTCAATTCCCATTCACTACGAAACTCGTCGAACTCCCTGCATCATTTTCTATACCTGTGTTAGTTATTATCAAATTCATTTGTGTAGAGAATGATGTCGGGGGTTCGATGAAAAGGCTTCATCAAAAGAAAAGGGATACGTAAATGGTCAAGAAAAAGTCTGAAGATTATTCTATTATTTATATATTCTTTATGTTCCTAGAATTTATACGTTTTGCGATTTCCTTAAACTGTTTAACTACTTAACTTAATATCGGAAAACTATATCGTTTACATCGTAATGTTTTTTTTTTTAGGTATTGTGATTCATGTTGTTTAAAATTTTTTTTTTTCGTTTTATCATTTTCTTGTTATCTATATATTATATTATGTCTAAATTACATCAATTATATGAATGTTCGTTTTAGTATATAAGGCATTAAATTAATATATATTTGTTTATACGCATTTAAAATTTTATAGTATTAATCTATTTATATATACATTAGGCAAATTTTATTACTATTTATAACTAATTGTATATGTTTGTTTGTTCTAGACCATCAACAACATATTTAAGAACCAAGGATCATGGGCTTTTCTTGTTGTTTTCTATTGTCAAACTGTTCAGTCCTATCATCTTCGCATCGATAAGATACTAAGGTAAGAAAACTACTTTTTTATTTCTGTCTATTTTTGTTAAACTATCCATAGTGTTTTTCATAATTTGAGGAAGATACTTCAATTCCCATTCACTACGAAAATCGTCGAACTCCCTGCATCATTTTCTATACCTGTGTTAGTTATTATCAAATTCATTTGTGTAGAGAATGATGTCGGGTGTTCGATGAAAAGGCTTCATCAAAAGAAAAGGGATACGTAAATGGTCAAGAAAAAGTCCGAAGATTATTCTATTATTTATATATTCTTTATGTTCCTAGAATTTATACGTTTTGCGTTTTCCGTAAACAGTTTAACTACTTAATTCAATATCGAAAAACTATATCGTTTACATTGTAATGTTTTTTTTTTAGGTATTGTGATTCATGTTGTTTAAAATTTATTTTTTTCGTTTTATCATTTTCTTGTTTTCTATATATTATATTATGTCTAAATTACATCAATTATATGAATGTTCGTTTTAGTATATAAGGCATTAAATTAATATATATTTGTTTATACGCATTTAAAATTTTATAGTATTAATCTATTTATATATACATTAAGCAAATTTTATTACTATTTATAACTAATTGTATATGTTTGTTTGTTCTAGACCATCAACAACATATTTAAGAACCAAGGATCATGGGCTTTTCTTGTTGTTTTCTATTGTCAAACTGTTCAGTCCTATCATCTTCGCATCGATAAGATACTAAGGTAAGAAAACTACTTTTTTATTTCTGTCTATTTTTGTTAAACTATCCATAGTGTTTTTCATAATTTGAGGAAGATACTTCAATTCCCATTCACTACGAAACTCGTCGAACTCCCTGCATCATTTTCTATACCTGTGTTAGTTATTATCAAATTCATTTGTGTAGAGAATGATGTCGGGTGTTCGATGAAAAGGCTTCATCAAAAAAAAAGGGATACGTAAATGGTCAAGAAAAAGTCTGAAGATTATTCTATTATTTATATATTCTTTATGTTCCTAGAATTTATACGTTTTGCGATTTCCGTAAACAGTTTAACTACTTAATTCAATATCGAAAAACTATATCGTTTAGATTGTAATGTTTTTTTTTTTAGGAATTGTGATTCATGTTGTTTAAAATTTTTTTTTTTCGTTTTATCATTTTCTTGTTTTCTATATATTATATTATGTCTAAATTACATCAATTATATGAATGTTCGTTTTAGTATATAAGGCATTAAATTAATATATATTTGTTTATACGCATTTAAAATTTTATAGTATTAATCTATTTATATATACATTAAGCAAATTTCATTACTATTTATAACTAATTGTATATGTTTGTTTGTTCTAGACCATCAACAACATATTTAAGAACCAAGGATCATGGGCTTTTCTTGTTGTTTTCTATTGTCAAACTGTTCAGTCCTATCATCTTCGCATCGATAAGATACTAAGGTAAGAAAACTACTTTTTTATTTCTGTCTATTTTTGTTATACTATCCATAGTGTTATTCATAATTTGAGAAGATACTTCAATTCCCATTCACTACGAAACTCGTCGTACTCCCTGCATCATTTTCTATACCTGTGTTAGTTATTATCAAATTCATTTGTGTAGAGAATGATGTCGGGTGTTCGATGAAAAGGCTTCATCAAAAGAAAAGGGATACGTAAATGGTCAAGAAAAAGTCTGAAGATTATTCTATTATTTATATATTCTTTATGTTCCTAGAATTTATACGTTTTGCGATTTCCGTAAACAGTTTAACTACTTAATTCAATATCGAAAAACTATATCGTTTACATTGTAATGTTTTTTTTTTAGGTATTGTGATTCATGTTGTTTAAAATTTTTTTTTTTCGTTTTATCATTTTCTTGTTTTCTATATATTATATTATGTCTAAATTACATCAATTATATGAATGTTCGTTTTAGTATATAAGGCATTAAATTAATATATATTTGTTTATACGCATTTAAAATTTTATAGTATTAATCTATTTATATATACATTAAGCAAATTTCATTACTATTTATAACTAATTGTATATGTTTGTTTGTTCTAGACCATCAACAACATATTTAAGAACCAAGGATCATGGGCTTTTCTTGTTGTTTTCTATTGTCAAACTGCTCAGTCCTATCATCTTCGCATCGATAAGATACTAAGGTAAGAAAACTACTTTTTTATTTCTGTCTATTTTTGTTAAACTATCCATAGTGTTTTTCATAATTTGAGGAAGATACTTCAATTCCCATTCACTACGAAACTCGTCGTACTCCCTGCATCATTTTCTATACCTGTGTTAGTTATTATCAAATTCATTTGTGTAGAGAATGATGTCGGGTGTTCGATGAAAAGGCTTCATCAAAAGAAAAGGGATACGTAAATGGTCGAGAAAAAGTCTGAAGATTATTCTATTATTTATATATTCTTTATGTTCCTAGAATTTATACGTTTTGCGATTTCCTTAAACTGTTTAACTACTTAACTTAATATCGGAAAACTATATCGTTTACATTGTAATGTTTTTTTTTTTAGGTATTGTGATTCATGTTGTTTAAAATTTTTTTTTTTCGTTTTATCATTTTCTTGTTATCTATATATTATATTATGTCTAAATTACATCAATTATATGAATGTTCGTTTTAGTATATAAGGCATTAAATTAATATATATTTGTTTATACGCATTTAAAATTTTATAGTATTAATCTATTTATATATACATTAGGCAAATTTTATTACTATTTATAACTAATTGTATATGTTTGTTTGTTCTAGACCATCAACAACATATTTAAGAACCATGGATCATGGGCTTTTCTTGTTGTTTTCTATTGTCAAACTGCTCAGTCCTATCATCTTCGCATCGATAAGATACTAAGGTAAGAAAACTACTTTTTTATTTCTGTCTATTTTTGTTAAACTATCCATAGTGTTTTTCATAATTTGAGGAAGATACTTCAATTCCCATTCACTACGAAACTCGTCGAACTCCCTGCATCATTTTCTATACCTGTGTTAGTTATTATCAAATTCATTTGTGTAGAGAATGATGTCGGGGGTTCGATGAAAAGGCTTCATCAAAAGAAAAGGGATACGTAAATGGTCAAGAAAAAGTCTGAAGATTATTCTATTATTTATATATTCTTTATGTTCCTAGAATTTATACGTTTTGCGATTTCCTTAAACTGTTTAACTACTTAACTTAATATCGGAAAACTATATCGTTTACATCGTAATGTTTTTTTTTTTAGGTATTGTGATTCATGTTGTTTAAAATTTTTTTTTTTCGTTTTATCATTTTCTTGTTATCTATATATTATATTATGTCTAAATTACATCAATTATATGAATGTTCGTTTTAGTATATAAGGCATTAAATTAATATATATTTGTTTATACGCATTTAAAATTTTATAGTATTAATCTATTTATATATACATTAGGCAAATTTTATTACTATTTATAACTAATTGTATATGTTTGTTTGTTCTAGACCATCAACAACATATTTAAGAACCAAGGATCATGGGCTTTTCTTGTTGTTTTCTATTGTCAAACTGTTCAGTCCTATCATCTTCGCATCGATAAG
Organism: Tuberolachnus salignus; assembly: GCA_956483605.1. Lineage (NCBI taxonomy): Eukaryota > Metazoa > Arthropoda > Insecta > Hemiptera > Aphididae > Tuberolachnus > Tuberolachnus salignus. The sequence continues at coordinate 3,835,852 of OY101435.1, read as the reverse complement.
ATACTAAGGTAAGAAAACTACTTTTTTATTTCTGTCTATTTTTGTTAAACTATCCATAGTGTTTTTCATAATTTGAGGAAGATACATCAATTCCCATTCACTACGAAACTCGTCGAACTCCCTGCATCATTTTCTATACCTGTGTTAGTTATTATCAAATTCATTTGTGTAGAGAATGATGTCGGGTGTTCGATGAAAAGGCTTCATCAAAAGAAAAGGGATACGTAAATGGTCAAGAAAAAGTCCGAAGATTATTCTATTATTTATATATTCTTTATGTTCCTAGAATTTATACGTTTTGCGTTTTCCGTAAACAGTTTAACTACTTAATTCAATATCGAAAAACTATATCGTTTACATTGTAATGTTTTTTTTTTAGGTATTGTGATTCATGTTGTTTAAAATTTATTTTTTTCGTTTTATCATTTTCTTGTTTTCTATATATTATATTATGTCTAAATTACATCAATTATATGAATGTTCGTTTTAGTATATAAGGCATTAAATTAATATATATTTGTTTATACGCATTTAAAATTTTATAGTATTAATCTATTTATATATACATTAAGCAAATTTTATTACTATTTATAACTAATTGTATATGTTTGTTTGTTCTAGACCATCAACAACATATTTAAGAACCAAGGATCATGGGCTTTTCTTGTTGTTTTCTATTGTCAAACTGCTCAGTTCTATCATCTTCGCATCGATAAGATACTAAGGTAAGAAAACTACTTTTTTATTTCTGTCTATTTTTGTTAAACTATCCATAGTGTTTTTCATAATTTGAGGAAGATACTTCAATTCCCATTCACTACGAAACTCGTCGAACTCCCTGCATCATTTTCTATACCTGTGTTAGTTATTATCAAATTCATTTGTGTAGAGAATGATGTCGGGTGTTCGATGAAAAGGCTTCATCAAAAAAAAAGGGATACGTAAATGGTCAAGAAAAAGTCTGAAGATTATTCTATTATTTATATATTCTTTATGTTCCTAGAATTTATACGTTTTGCGATTTCCTTAAACAGTTTAACTACTTAAGTCAATATCGAAAAACTATATCGTTTAGATTGTAATGTTTTTTTTTTTAGGAATTGTGATTCATGTTGTTTAAAATTTTTTTTTTTCGTTTTATCATTTTCTTGTTTTCTAAATATTATATTATGTCTAAATTACATCAATTATATGAATGTTCGTTTTAGTATATAAGGCATTAAATTAATATATATTTGTTTATACGCATTTAAAATTTTTTAGTATTATTCTATTTATATATACATTAAGCAAATTTTATTACTATTTATAACTAATTGTATATGTTTGTTTGTTCTAGACCATCAACAACATATTTAAGAACCAAGGATCATGGGCTTTTCTTGTTGTTTTCTATTGTCAAACTGCTCAGTCCTATCATCTTCGCATCGATAAGATATTAAGGTAAGAAAACTACTTTTTTATTTCTGTTTATTTTTGTTATACTATCCATAGTGTTATTCATAATTTGAGAAGATACTTCAATTCCCATTCACTACGAAACTCGTACTCCCAGCATCATTTTCTATACCTGTGTTAGTTATTATCAAATTCATTTGTGTAGAGAATGATGTCGGTTGTTCGATGAAAAGGCTTCATCAAAAGAAATGGGATACGTAAATGGTCGAGAAAAAGTCTGAAGATTATTCTATTATTTATATATTCTTTATGTTCCTAGAATTTATACGTTTTGCGATTTCCTTAAACAGTTTAACTACTTAATTCAATATCGAAAAACTATATCGTTTAGATTGTAATGTTTTTTTTTTTTAGGAATTGTGATTCATGTTGTTTAAAATTTTTTTTTTTCGTTTTATTATTTTCTTGTTTTCTATATATTATATTATGTCTAAATTACATCAATTATATGAATGTTCGTTTTAGTATATAAGGCATTAAATTAATATATATTTGTTTATACGCATTTAAAATTTTATAGTATTAATCTATTTATATATACATTAAGCAAATTTCATTACTATTTATAACTAATTGTATATGTTTGTTTGTTCTAGACCATCAACAACATATTTAAGAACCAAGGATCATGGGCTTTTCTTGTTGTTTTCTATTGTCAAACTGCTCAGTCCTATCATCTTCGCATCGATAAGATATTAAGGTAAGAAAACTACTTTTTTATTTCTGTTTATTTTTGTTATACTATCCATAGTGTTATTCATAATTTGAGAAGATACTTCAATTCCATTCACTACGAAACTCGTACTCCCAGCATCATTTTCTATACCTGTGTTAGTTATTATCAAATTCATTTGTGTAGAGAATGATGTCGGGTGTTCGATGAAAAGGCTTCATCAAAAGAAAAGGGATACGTAAATGGTCAAGAAAAAGTCTGAAGATTATTCTATTATTTATATATTCTTTATGTTCCTAGAATTTATACGTTTTGCGATTTCCTTAAACAGTTTAACTACTTAATTCAATATCGAAAAACTATATCGTTTAGATTGTAATGTTTTTTTTTTTTAGGAATTGTGATTCATGTTGTTTAAAATTTTTTTTTTTCGTTTTATTATTTTCTTGTTTTCTATATATTATATTATGTCTAAATTACATCAATTATATGAATGTTCGTTTTAGTATATAAGGCATTAAATTAATATATATTTGTTTATACGCATTTAAAATTTTATAGTATTAATCTATTTATATATACATTAAGCAAATTTTATTACTATTTATAACTAATTGTGTATGTTTGTTTGTTCTAGACCATCAACAACATATTTAAGAACCAAGGATCATGGGCTTTTCTTGTTGTTTTCTATTGTCAAACTGTTCAGTCCTATCATCTTCGCATCGATAAGATACTAAGGTAAGAAAACTACTTTTTTATTTCTGTCTATTTTTGTTATACTATCCATAGTGTTATTCATAATTTGAGGAAGATACTTCAATTCCCATTCACTACGAAACTCGTTGAACTACCTGCATCATTTTCTATACCTGTGTTAGTTATTATCAAATTCATTTGTGTAGAGAATGATGTCGGGTGTTCGATGAAAAGGCTTCATCAAAAGAAAAGGGATACGTAAATGGTCAAGAAAAAGTCTGAAGATTATTCTATTATTTATATATTCTTTATGTTCCTAGAATTTATACGTTTTGCGATTTCCTTAAACAGTTTAACTACTTAAGTCAATATCGAAAAACTATATCGTTTAGATTGTAATGTTTTTTTTTTTAGGAATTGTGATTCATGTTGTTTAAAATTTTTTTTTTTCGTTTTATCATTTTCTTGTTTTCTAAATATTATATTATGTCTAAATTACATCAATTATATGAATGTTCGTTTTAGTATATAAGGCATTAAATTAATATATATTTGTTTATACGCATTTAAAATTTTTTAGTATTATTCTATTTATATATACATTAAGCAAATTTTATTACTATTTATAACTAATTGTATATGTTTGTTTGTTCTAGACCATCAACAACATATTTAAGAACCAAGGATCATGGGCTTTTCTTGTTGTTTTCTATTGTCAAACTGCTCAGTCCTATCATCTTCGCATCGATAAGATATTAAGGTAAGAAAACTACTTTTTTATTTCTGTTTATTTTTGTTATACTATCCATAGTGTTATTCATAATTTGAGAAGATACTTCAATTCCCATTCACTACGAAACTCGTCGTACTCCCTGCATCATTTTCTATACCTGTGTTAGTTATTATCAAATTCATTTGTGTAGAGAATGATGTCGGGTGTTCGATGAAAAGGCTTCATCAAAAGAAAAGGGATACGTAAATGGTCAAGAAAAAGTCTGAAGATTATTCTATTATTTATATATTCTTTATGTTCCTAGAATTTATACGTTTTGCGATTTCCGTAAACAGTTTAACTACTTAATTCAATATCGAAAAACTATATCGTTTACATTGTAATGTTTTTTTTTTTAGGTATTGTTATTCATGTTGTTTAAAATTTTTTTTTTTCGTTTTATCATTTTCTTGTTTTCTATATATTATATTATGTCTAAATTACATCAATTATATGAATGTTCGTTTTAGTATATAAGGCATTAAATTAATATATATTTGTTTATACGCATTTAAAATTTTTTAGTATTAATCTATTTATATATACATTAAGCAAATTTTATTACTATTTATAACTAATTGTATATGTTTGTTTGTTCTAGACCATCAACAACATATTTAAGAACCAAGGATCATGGGCTTTTCTTGTTGTTTTCTATTGTCAAACTGCTCAGTCCTATCATCTTCGCATCGATAAGATATTAAGGTAAGAAAACTACTTTTTTATTTCTGTTTATTTTTGTTATACTATCCATAGTGTTATTCATAATTTGAGAAGATACTTCAATTCCCATTCACTACGAAACTCGTACTCCCAGCATCATTTTCTATACCTGTGTTAGTTATTATCAAATTCATTTGTGTAGAGAATGATGTCGGTTGTTCGATGAAAAGGCTTCATCAAAAGAAATGGGATACGTAAATGGTCGAGAAAAAGTCTGAAGATTATTCTATTATTTATATATTCTTTATGTTCCTAGAATTTATACGTTTTGCGATTTCCTTAAACAGTTTAACTACTTAATTCAATATCGAAAAACTATATCGTTTAGATTGTAATGTTTTTTTTTTTTAGGAATTGTGATTCATGTTGTTTAAAATTTTTTTTTTTCGTTTTATTATTTTCTTGTTTTCTATATATTATATTATGTCTAAATTACATCAATTATATGAATGTTCGTTTTAGTATATAAGGCATTAAATTAATATATATTTGTTTATACGCATTTAAAATTTTATAGTATTAATCTATTTATATATACATTAAGCAAATTTCATTACTATTTATAACTAATTGTATATGTTTGTTTGTTCTAGACCATCAACAACATATTTAAGAACCAAGGATCATGGGCTTTTCTTGTTGTTTTCTATTGTCAAACTGCTCAGTCCTATCATCTTCGCATCGATAAGATATTAAGGTAAGAAAACTACTTTTTTATTTCTGTTTATTTTTGTTATACTATCCATAGTGTTATTCATAATTTGAGAAGATACTTCAATTCCATTCACTACGAAACTCGTACTCCCAGCATCATTTTCTATACCTGTGTTAGTTATTATCAAATTCATTTGTGTAGAGAATGATGTCGGGTGTTCGATGAAAAGGCTTCATCAAAAGAAAAGGGATACGTAAATGGTCAAGAAAAAGTCTGAAGATTATTCTATTATTTATATATTCTTTATGTTCCTAGAATTTATACGTTTTGCGATTTCCTTAAACAGTTTAACTACTTAATTCAATATCGAAAAACTATATCGTTTAGATTGTAATGTTTTTTTTTTTTAGGAATTGTGATTCATGTTGTTTAAAATTTTTTTTTTTCGTTTTATTATTTTCTTGTTTTCTATATATTATATTATGTCTAAATTACATCAATTATATGAATGTTCGTTTTAGTATATAAGGCATTAAATTAATATATATTTGTTTATACGCATTTAAAATTTTATAGTATTAATCTATTTATATATACATTAAGCAAATTTTATTACTATTTATAACTAATTGTGTATGTTTGTTTGTTCTAGACCATCAACAACATATTTAAGAACCAAGGATCATGGGCTTTTCTTGTTGTTTTCTATTGTCAAACTGTTCAGTCCTATCATCTTCGCATCGATAAGATATTAAGGTAAGAAAACTACTTTTTTATTTCTGTTTATTTTTGTTATACTATCCATAGTGTTATTCATAATTTGAGAAGATACTTCAATTCCCATTCACTACGAAACTCGTCGTACTCCCTGCATCATTTTCTATACCTGTGTTAGTTATTATCAAATTCATTTGTGTAGAGAATGATGTCGGGTGTTCGATGAAAAGGCTTCATCAAAAGAAAAGGGATACGTAAATGGTCAAGAAAAAGTCTGAAGATTATTCTATTATTTATATATTCTTTATGTTCCTAGAATTTATACGTTTTGCGATTTCCGTAAACAGTTTAACTACTTAATTCAATATCGAAAAACTATATCGTTTACATTGTAATGTTTTTTTTTTTAGGTATTGTTATTCATGTTGTTTAAAATTTTTTTTTTTCGTTTTATCATTTTCTTGTTTTCTATATATTATATTATGTCTAAATTACATCAGTTATATGAATGTTCGTTTTAGTATATAAGGCATTAAATTAATATATATTTGTTTATACGCATTTAAAATTTTTTAGTATTAATCTATTTATATATACATTAAGCAAATTTTATTACTATTTATAACTAATTGTATATGTTTGTTTGTTCTAGACCATCAACAACATATTTAAGAACCAAGGATCATGGGCTTTTCTTGTTGTTTTCTATTGTCAAACTGCTCAGTCCTATCATCTTCGCATCGATAAGATATTAAGGTAAGAAAACTACTTTTTTATTTCTGTTTATTTTTGTTATACTATCCATAGTGTTATTCATAATTTGAGAAGATACTTCAATTCCCATTCACTACGAAACTCGTACTCCCAGCATCATTTTCTATACCTGTGTTAGTTATTATCAAATTCATTTGTGTAGAGAATGATGTCGGTTGTTCGATGAAAAGGCTTCATCAAAAGAAATGGGATACGTAAATGGTCGAGAAAAAGTCTGAAGATTATTCTATTATTTATATATTCTTTATGTTCCTAGAATTTATACGTTTTGCGATTTCCTTAAACAGTTTAACTACTTAATTCAATATCGAAAAACTATATCGTTTAGATTGTAATGTTTTTTTTTTTTAGGAATTGTGATTCATGTTGTTTAAAATTTTTTTTTTTCGTTTTATTATTTTCTTGTTTTCTATATATTATATTATGTCTAAATTACATCAATTATATGAATGTTCGTTTTAGTATATAAGGCATTAAATTAATATATATTTGTTTATACGCATTTAAAATTTTATAGTATTAATCTATTTATATATACATTAAGCAAATTTCATTACTATTTATAACTAATTGTATATGTTTGTTTGTTCTAGACCATCAACAACATATTTAAGAACCAAGGATCATGGGCTTTTCTTGTTGTTTTCTATTGTCAAACTGCTCAGTCCTATCATCTTCGCATCGATAAGATATTAAGGTAAGAAAACTACTTTTTTATTTCTGTTTATTTTTGTTATACTATCCATAGTGTTATTCATAATTTGAGAAGATACTTCAATTCCATTCACTACGAAACTCGTACTCCCAGCATCATTTTCTATACCTGTGTTAGTTATTATCAAATTCATTTGTGTAGAGAATGATGTCGGGTGTTCGATGAAAAGGCTTCATCAAAAGAAAAGGGATACGTAAATGGTCAAGAAAAAGTCTGAAGATTATTCTATTATTTATATATTCTTTATGTTCCTAGAATTTATACGTTTTGCGATTTCCTTAAACAGTTTAACTACTTAATTCAATATCGAAAAACTATATCGTTTAGATTGTAATGTTTTTTTTTTTTAGGAATTGTGATTCATGTTGTTTAAAATTTTTTTTTTTCGTTTTATTATTTTCTTGTTTTCTATATATTATATTATGTCTAAATTACATCAATTATATGAATGTTCGTTTTAGTATATAAGGCATTAAATTAATATATATTTGTTTATACGCATTTAAAATTTTATAGTATTAATCTATTTATATATACATTAAGCAAATTTTATTACTATTTATAACTAATTGTGTATGTTTGTTTGTTCTAGACCATCAACAACATATTTAAGAACCAAGGATCATGGGCTTTTCTTGTTGTTTTCTATTGTCAAACTGTTCAGTCCTATCATCTTCGCATCGATAAGATACTAAGGTAAGAAAACTACTTTTTTATTTCTGTCTATTTTTGTTATACTATCCATAGTGTTATTCATAATTTGAGGAAGATACTTCAATTCCCATTCACTACGAAACTCGTTGAACTACCTGCATCATTTTCTATACCTGTGTTACTTATTATAAAATTCATTTGTGTAGAGAATGATGTCGGGGGTTCGATGAAAAGGCTTTATCAAAAGAAAAGGGATACGTAAATGGTCAAGAAAAAGTCTGAAGATTATTCTATTATTTATATATTCTTTATGTTCCTAGAATTTATACGTTTTGCGATTTCCTTAAACTGTTTAACTACTTAACTTAATATCGGAAAACTATATCGTTTACATTGTAATGTTTTTTTTTTTAGGTATTGTGATTCATGTTGTTTAAAATTTTTTTTTTTCGTTTTATCATTTTCTTGTTATCTATATATTATATTATATCTAAATTACATCAATTATATGAATGTTCGTTTTAGTATATAAGGCATTAAATTAATATATATTTGTTTATACGCATTTAAAATTTTATAGTATTAATCTATTTATATATACATTAGGCAAATTTTATTACTATTTATAACTAATTGTATATGTTTGTTTGTTCTAGACCATCAACAACATATTTAAGAACCATGGATCATGGGCTTTTCTTGTTGTTTTCTATTGTCAAACTGCTCAGTCCTATCATCTTCGCATCGATAAGATACTAAGGTAAGAAAACTACTTTTTTATTTCTGTCTATTTTTGTTAAACTATCCATAGTGTTTTTCATAATTTGAGGAAGATACTTCAATTCCCATTCACTACGAAACTCGTCGAACTCCCTGCATCATTTTCTATACCTGTGTTAGTTATTATCAAATTCATTTGTGTAGAGAATGATGTCGGGGGTTCGATGAAAAGGCTTCATCAAAAGAAAAGGGATACGTAAATGGTCAAGAAAAAGTCTGAAGATTATTCTATTATTTATATATTCTTTATGTTCCTAGAATTTATACGTTTTGCGATTTCCTTAAACTGTTTAACTACTTAACTTAATATCGGAAAACTATATCGTTTACATCGTAATGTTTTTTTTTTTAGGTATTGTGATTCATGTTGTTTAAAATTTTTTTTTTTCGTTTTATCATTTTCTTGTTATCTATATATTATATTATGTCTAAATTACATCAATTATATGAATGTTCGTTTTAGTATATAAGGCATTAAATTAATATATATTTGTTTATACGCATTTAAAATTTTATAGTATTAATCTATTTATATATACATTAGGCAAATTTTATTACTATTTATAACTAATTGTATATGTTTGTTTGTTCTAGACCATCAACAACATATTTAAGAACCAAGGATCATGGGCTTTTCTTGTTGTTTTCTATTGTCAAACTGTTCAGTCCTATCATCTTCGCATCGATAAGATACTAAGGTAAGAAAACTACTTTTTTATTTCTGTCTATTTTTGTTAAACTATCCATAGTGTTTTTCATAATTTGAGGAAGATACTTCAATTCCCATTCACTACGAAACTCGTCGAACTCCCTGCATCATTTTCTATACCTGTGTTAGTTATTATCAAATTCATTTGTGTAGAGAATGATGTCGGGTGTTCGATGAAAAGGCTTCATCAAAAGAAAAGGGATACGTAAATGGTCAAGAAAAAGTCCGAAGATTATTCTATTATTTATATATTCTTTATGTTCCTAGAATTTATACGTTTTGCGTTTTCCGTAAACAGTTTAACTACTTAATTCAATATCGAAAAACTATATCGTTTACATTGTAATGTTTTTTTTTTAGGTATTGTGATTCATGTTGTTTAAAATTTATTTTTTTCGTTTTATCATTTTCTTGTTTTCTATATATTATATTATGTCTAAATTACATCAATTATATGAATGTTCGTTTTAGTATATAAGGCATTAAATTAATATATATTTGTTTATACGCATTTAAAATTTTATAGTATTAATCTATTTATATATACATTAAGCAAATTTTATTACTATTTATAACTAATTGTATATGTTTGTTTGTTCTAGACCATCAACAACATATTTAAGAACCAAGGATCATGGGCTTTTCTTGTTGTTTTCTATTGTCAAACTGCTCAGTTCTATCATCTTCGCATCGATAAGATACTAAGGTAAGAAAACTACTTTTTTATTTCTGTCTATTTTTGTTAAACTATCCATAGTGTTTTTCATAATTTGAGGAAGATACTTCAATTCCCATTCACTACGAAACTCGTCGAACTCCCTGCATCATTTTCTATACCTGTGTTAGTTATTATCAAATTCATTTGTGTAGAGAATGATGTCGGGTGTTCGATGAAAAGGCTTCATCAAAAAAAAAGGGATACGTAAATGGTCAAGAAAAAGTCTGAAGATTATTCTATTATTTATATATTCTTTATGTTCCTAGAATTTATACGTTTTGCGATTTCCTTAAACAGTTTAACTACTTAATTCAATATCGAAAAACTATATCGTTTAGATTGTAATGTTTTTTTTTTTAGGAATTGTGATTCATGTTGTTTAAAATTTTTTTTTTTCGTTTTATCATTTTCTTGTTTTCTATATATTATATTATGTCTAAATTACATCAATTATATGAATGTTCGTTTTAGTATATAAGGCATTAAATTAATATATATTTGTTTATACGCATTTAAAATTTTATAGTATTAATCTATTTATATATACATTAAGCAAATTTCATTACTATTTATAACTAATTGTATATGTTTGTTTGTTCTAGACCATCAACAACATATTTAAGAACCAAGGATCATGGGCTTTTCTTGTTGTTTTCTATTGTCAAACTGCTCAGTCCTATCATCTTCGCATCGATAAGATATTAAGGTAAGAAAACTACTTTTTTATTTCTGTTTATTTTTGTTATACTATCCATAGTGTTATTCATAATTTGAGAAGATACTTCAATTCCCATTCACTACGAAACTCGTACTCCCAGCATCATTTTCTATACCTGTGTTAGTTATTATCAAATTCATTTGTGTAGAGAATGATGTCGGGTGTTCGATGAAAAGGCTTCATCAAAAGAAAAGGGATACGTAAATGGTCAAGAAAAAGTCTGAAGATTATTCTATTATTTATATATTCTTTATGTTCCTAGAATTTATACGTTTTGCGATTTCCTTAAACAGTTTAACTACTTAATTCAATATCGAAAAACTATATCGTTTAGATTGTAATGTTTTTTTTTTTTAGGAATTGTGATTCATGTTGTTTAAAATTTTTTTTTTTCGTTTTATTATTTTCTTGTTTTCTATATATTATATTATGTCTAAATTACATCAATTATATGAATGTTCGTTTTAGTATATAAGGCATTAAATTAATATATATTTGTTTATACGCATTTAAAATTTTATAGTATTAATCTATTTATATATACATTAAGCAAATTTTATTACTATTTATAACTAATTGTGTATGTTTGTTTGTTCTAGACCATCAACAACATATTTAAGAACCAAGGATCATGGGCTTTTCTTGTTGTTTTCTATTGTCAAACTGTTCAGTCCTATCATCTTCGCATCGATAAGATACTAAGGTAAGAAAACTACTTTTTTATTTCTGTCTATTTTTGTTATACTATCCATAGTGTTATTCATAATTTGAGGAAGATACTTCAATTCCCATTCACTACGAAACTCGTTGAACTACCTGCATCATTTTCTATACCTGTGTTACTTATTATAAAATTCATTTGTGTAGAGAATGATGTCGGGGGTTCGATGAAAAGGCTTTATCAAAAGAAAAAGGATACGTAAATGGTCAAGAAAAAGTCTGAAGATTATTCTATTATTTATATATTCTTTATGTTCCTAGAATTTATACGTTTTGCGATTTCCTTAAACAGTTTAACTACTTAATTCAATATCGAAAAACTATATCGTTTAGATTGTAATGTTTTTTTTTTTAGGAATTGTGATTCATGTTGTTTAAAATTTTTTTTTTTCGTTTTATCATTTTCTTGTTTTCTATATATTATATTATGTCTAAATTACATCAATTATATGAATGTTCGTTTTAGTATATAAGGCATTAAATTAATATATATTTGTTTATACGCATTTAAAATTTTATAGTATTAATCTATTTATATATACATTAAGCAAATTTCATTACTATTTATAACTAATTGTATATGTTTGTTTGTTCTAGACCATCAACAACATATTTAAGAACCAAGGATCATGGGCTTTTCTTGTTGTTTTCTATTGTCAAACTGCTCAGTCCTATCATCTTCGCATCGATAAGATATTAAGGTAAGAAAACTACTTTTTTATTTCTGTTTATTTTTGTTATACTATCCATAGTGTTATTCATAATTTGAGAAGATACTTCAATTCCCATTCACTACGAAACTCGTACTCCCAGCATCATTTTCTATACCTGTGTTAGTTATTATCAAATTCATTTGTGTAGAGAATGATGTCGGGTGTTCGATGAAAAGGCTTCATCAAAAGAAAAGGGATACGTAAATGGTCAAGAAAAAGTCTGAAGATTATTCTATTATTTATATATTCTTTATGTTCCTAGAATTTATACGTTTTGCGATTTCCTTAAACAGTTTAACTACTTAATTCAATATCGAAAAACTATATCGTTTAGATTGTAATGTTTTTTTTTTTTAGGAATTGTGATTCATGTTGTTTAAAATTTTTTTTTTTCGTTTTATTATTTTCTTGTTTTCTATATATTATATTATGTCTAAATTACATCAATTATATGAATGTTCGTTTTAGTATATAAGGCATTAAATTAATATATATTTGTTTATACGCATTTAAAATTTTATAGTATTAATCTATTTATATATACATTAAGCAAATTTTATTACTATTTATAACTAATTGTGTATGTTTGTTTGTTCTAGACCATCAACAACATATTTAAGAACCAAGGATCATGGGCTTTTCTTGTTGTTTTCTATTGTCAAACTGTTCAGTCCTATCATCTTCGCATCGATAAGATACTAAGGTAAGAAAACTACTTTTTTATTTCTGTCTATTTTTGTTATACTATCCATAGTGTTATTCATAATTTGAGGAAGATACTTCAATTCCCATTCACTACGAAACTCGTTGAACTACCTGCATCATTTTCTATACCTGTGTTACTTATTATAAAATTCATTTGTGTAGAGAATGATGTCGGGGGTTCGATGAAAAGGCTTTATCAAAAGAAAAAGGATACGTAAATGGTCGAGAAAAAGTCCGAAGATTATTCTATTATTTATATATTCTTTATGTTCCTAGAATTTATACGTTTTGCGATTTCCGTAAACAGTTTAACTACTTAATTCAATATCGAAAAACTATATCGTTTACATTGTAATGTTTTTTTTTTTAGGTATTGTGATTCATGTTGTTTAAAATTTTTTTTTTTCGTTTTATCATTTTCTTGTTTTCTATATATTATATTATGTCTAAATTACATCAATTATATGAATGTTCGTTTTAGTATATAAGGCATTAAATTAATATATATTTGTTTATACGCATTTAAAATTTTATAGTATTAATCTATTTATATATACATTAAGCAAATTTTATTACTATTTATAACTAATTGTATATGTTTGTTTGTTCTAGACCATCAACAACATATTAAAGAACCAAGGATCATGGGCTTTTCTTGTTGTTTTCTATTGTCAAACTGCTCAGTCCTATCATCTTCGCATCGATAAGATATTAAAGTAAGAAAACTACTTTTTTATTTCTGTTTATTTTTGTTATACTATCCATAGTGTTATTCATAATTTGAGAAGATACTTCAATTCCCATTCACTACGAAACTCGTCGTACTCCCTGCATCATTTTCTATACCTGTGTTAGTTATTATCAAATTCATTTGTGTAGAGAATGATGTCGGGTGTTCGATGAAAAGGCTTCATCAAAAGAAAAGGGATACGTAAATGGTCGAGAAAAAGTCCGAAGATTATTCTATTATTTATATATTCTTTATGTTCCTAGAATTTATACGTTTTGCGATTTCCTTAAACAGTTTAACTACTTAATTCAATATCGAAAAACTATATCGTTTAGATTGTAATGTTTTTTTTTTTAGGAATTGTGATTCATGTTGTTTAAAATTTTTTTTTTTTCGTTTTATCATTTTCTTGTTTTCTATATATTATATTATGTCTAAATTACATCAATTATATGAATGTTCGTTTTAGTATATAAGGCATTAAATTAATATATATTTGTTTATACGCATTTAAAATTTTATAGTATTAATCTATTTATATATACATTAAGCAAATTTTATTACTATTTATAACTAATTGTATATGTTTGTTTGTTCTAGACCATCAACAACATATTTAAGAACCATGGATCATTGGGTTTTTCTTGTTGTTTTCTATTGTCAAACTGCTCAGTCCTATCATCTTCGCATCGATAAGATATTAAGGTAAGAAAACTACTTTATTATTTCTGTTTATTTTTGTTATACTATCCATAGTGTTTTTCATAATTTGAGGAAGATACTTCAATTCCCATTCACTACGAAACTCGTCGAACTCCCTGCATCATTTTCTATACCTGTGTTAGTTATTATCAAATTCATTTGTGTAGAGAATGATGTCGGGTGTTCGATGAAAAGGCTTCATCAAAAGAAAAGGGATACGTAAATGGTCAAGAAAAAGTCTGAAGATTATTCTATTATTTATATATTCTTTATGTTCCTAGAATTTATACGTTTTGCGATTTCCTTAAACAGTTTAACTACTTAATTCAATATCGAAAAACTATATCGTTTAGATTGTAATGTTTTTTTTTTTAGGAATTGTGATTCATGTTGTTTAAAATTTTTTTTTTTCGTTTTATCATTTTCTTGTTTTCTAAATATTATATTATGTCTAAATTACATCAATTATATGAATGTTCGTTTTAGTATATAAGGCATTAAATTAATATATATTTGTTTATACGCATTTAAAATTTTTTAGTATTATTCTATTTATATATACATTAAGCAAATTTTATTACTATTTATAACTAATTGTATATGTTTGTTTGTTCTAGACCATCAACAACATATTTAAGAACCAAGGATCATGGGCTTTTCTTGTTGTTTTCTATTGTCAAACTGCTCAGTCCTATCATCTTCGCATCGATAAGATATTAAGGTAAGAAAACTACTTTTTTATTTCTGTTTATTTTTGTTATACTATCCATAGTGTTATTCATAATTTGAGAAGATACTTCAATTCCCATTCACTACGAAACTCGTCGTACTCCCTGCATCATTTTCTATACCTGTGTTAGTTATTATCAAATTCATTTGTGTAGAGAATGATGTCGGGTGTTCGATGAAAAGGCTTCATCAAAAGAAAAGGGATACGTAAATGGTCAAGAAAAAGTCTGAAGATTATTCTATTATTTATATATTCTTTATGTTCCTAGAATTTACACGTTTTGCGATTTCCGTAAACAGTTTAACTACTTAATTCAATATCGAAAAACTATATCGTTTACATTGTAATGTTATTTTTTTTAGGTATTGTTATTCATGTTGTTTAAAATTTTTTTTTTTCGTTTTATCATTTTCTTGTTTTCTATATATTATATTATGTCTAAATTACATCAATTATATGAATGTTCGTTTTAGTATATAAGGCATTAAATTAATATATATTTGTTTATACGCATTTAAAATTTTATAGTATTAATCTATTTATATATACATTAAGCAAATTTTATTACTATTTATAACTAATTGTATATGTTTGTTTGTTCTAGACCATCAACAACATATTTAAGAACCAAGGATCATGGGCTTTTCTTGTTGTTTTCTATTGTCAAACTGCTCAGTCCTATCATCTTCGCATCGATAAGATACTAAGGTAAGAAAACTACTTTTTTATTTCTGTTTACTTTTGTTATACTATCCATAGTGTTATTCATAATTTGAGAAGATACTTCAATTCCCATTCACTACGAAACTCGTCGAACTCCCTGCATCATTTTCTATACCTGTGTTACTTATTATAAAATTCATTTGTGTAGAGAATGATGTCGGGGGTTCGATGAAAAGGCTTTATCAAAAGAAAAAGGATACGTAAATGGTCGAGAAAAAGTCCGAAGATTATTCTATTATTTATATATTCTTTATGTTCCTAGAATTTATACGTTTTGCGATTTCCGTAAACAGTTTAACTACTTAATTCAATATCGAAAAACTATATCGTTTACATTGTAATGTTTTTTTTTTTAGGTATTGTGATTCATGTTGTTTAAAATTTATTTTTTTCGTTTTATCATTTTCTTGTT
The DNA here is from genome assembly GCA_956483605.1 of Tuberolachnus salignus. Classification (NCBI taxonomy): domain Eukaryota; kingdom Metazoa; phylum Arthropoda; class Insecta; order Hemiptera; family Aphididae; genus Tuberolachnus; species Tuberolachnus salignus. The sequence goes on along the minus strand of OY101435.1, from coordinate 3,819,652 downwards.
TTCTATATATTATATTATGTCTAAATTACATCAATTATATGAATGTTCGTTTTAGTATATAAGGCATTAAATTAATATATATTTGTTTATACGCATTTAAAATTTTATAGTATTAATCTATTTATATATACATTAAGCAAATTTTATTACTATTTATAACTAATTGTATATGTTTGTTTGTTCTAGACCATCAACAACATATTTAAGAACCAAGGATCATGGGCTTTTCTTGTTGTTTTCTATTGTCAAACTGCTCAGTCCTATCATCTTCGCATCGATAAGATACTAAGGTAAGAAAACTACTTTTTTATTTCTGTCTATTTTTGTTAAACTATCCATAGTGTTTTTCATAATTTGAGGAAGATACTTCAATTCCCATTCACTACGAAACTCGTCGAACTCCCTGCATCATTTTCTATACCTGTGTTAGTTATTATCAAATTCATTTGTGTAGAGAATGATGTCGGGTGTTCGATGAAAAGGCTTCATCAAAAGAAAAGGGATACGTAAATGGTCAAGAAAAAGCCTGAAGATTATTCTATTATTTATATATTCTTTATGTTCCTAGAATTTATACGTTTTGCGATTTCCTTAAACTGTTTAACTACTTAACTTAATATCGGAAAACTATATCGTTTACATTGTAATGTTTTTTTTTTTAGGTATTGTGATTCATGTTGTTTAAAATTTTTTTTTTTCGTTTTATCATTTTCTTGTTATCTATATATTATATTATGTCTAAATTACATCAATTATATGAATGTTCGTTTTAGTATATAAGGCATTAAATTAATATATATTTGTTTATACGCATTTAAAATTTTATAGTATTAATCTATTTATATATACATTAGGCAAATTTTATTACTATTTATAACTAATTGTATATGTTTGTTTGTTCTAGACCATCAACAACATATTTAAGAACCAAGGATCATGGGCTTTTCTTGTTGTTTTCTATTGTCAAACTGTTCAGTCCTATCATCTTCGCATCGATAAGATACTAAGGTAAGAAAACTACTTTTTTATTTCTGTCTATTTTTGTTAAACTATCCATAGTGTTTTTCATAATTTGAGGAAGATACTTCAATTCCCATTCACTACGAAACTCGTCGAACTCCCTGCATCATTTTCTATACCTGTGTTAGTTATTATCAAATTCATTTGTGTAGAGAATGATGTCGGGTGTTCGATGAAAAGGCTTCATCAAAAGAAAAGGGATACGTAAATGGTCAAGAAAAAGTCTGAAGATTATTCTATTATTTATATATTCTTTATGTTCCTAGAATTTATACGTTTTGCGATTTCCTTAAACAGTTTAACTACTTAATTCAATATCGAAAAGCTATATCGTTTAGATTGTAATGTTTTTTTTTTTAGGAATTGTGATTCATGTTGTTTAAAATTTTTTTTTTTCGTTTTATCATTTTCTTGTTTTCTAAATATTATATTATGTCTAAATTACATCAATTATATGAATGTTCGTTTTAGTATATAAGGCATTAAATTAATATCTATTTGTTTATACGCATTTAAAATTTTTTAGTATTATTCTATTTATATATACATTAAGCAAATTTTATTACTATTTATAACTAATTGTATATGTTTGTTTGTTCTAGACCATCAACAACATATTTAAGAACCAAGGATCATGGGCTTTTCTTGTTGTTTTCTATTGTCAAACTGCTCAGTCCTATCATCTTCGCATCGATAAGATATTAAGGTAAGAAAACTACTTTTTTATTTCTGTTTATTTTTGTTATACTATCCATAGTGTTATTCATAATTTGAGAAGATACTTCAATTCCCATTCACTACGAAACTCGTCGTACTCCCTGCATCATTTTCTATACCTGTGTTAGTTATTATCAAATTCATTTGTGTAGAGAATGATGTCGGGTGTTCGATGAAAAGGCTTCATCAAAAGAAAAGGGATACGTAAATGGTCAAGAAAAAGTCTGAAGATTATTCTATTATTTATATATTCTTTATGTTCCTAGAATTTATACGTTTTGCGATTTCCGTAAACAGTTTAACTACTTAATTCAATATCGAAAAACTATATCGTTTACATTGTAATGTTATTTTTTTTAGGTATTGTTATTCATGTTGTTTAAAATTTTTTTTTTTCGTTTTATCATTTTCTTGTTTTCTATATATTATATTATGTCTAAATTACATCAATTATATGAATGTTCGTTTTAGTATATAAGGCATTAAATTAATATATATTTGTTTATACGCATTTAAAATTTTATAGTATTAATCTATTTATATATACATTAAGCAAATTTTATTACTATTTATAACTAATTGTATATGTTTGTTTGTTCTAGACCATCAACAACATATTTAAGAACCAAGGATCATGGGCTTTTCTTGTTGTTTTCTATTGTCAAACTGCTCAGTCCTATCATCTTCGCATCGATAAGATACTAAGGTAAGAAAACTACTTTTTTATTTCTGTTTACTTTTGTTATACTATCCATAGTGTTATTCATAATTTGAGAAGATACTTCAATTCCCATTCACTACGAAACTCGTCGAACTCCCTGCATCATTTTCTATACCTGTGTTACTTATTATAAAATTCATTTGTGTAGAGAATGATGTCGGGGGTTCGATGAAAAGGCTTTATCAAAAGAAAAAGGATACGTAAATGGTCGAGAAAAAGTCCGAAGATTATTCTATTATTTATATATTCTTTATGTTCCTAGAATTTATACGTTTTGCGATTTCCGTAAACAGTTTAACTACTTAATTCAATATCGAAAAACTATATCGTTTACATTGTAATGTTTTTTTTTTTAGGTATTGTGATTCATGTTGTTTAAAATTTATTTTTTTCGTTTTATCATTTTCTTGTTTTCTATATATTATATTATGTCTAAATTACATCAATTATATGAATGTTCGTTTTAGTATATAAGGCATTAAATTAATATATATTTGTTTATACGCATTTAAAATTTTATAGTATTAATCTATTTATATATACATTAAGCAAATTTTATTACTATTTATAACTAATTGTATATGTTTGTTTGTTCTAGACCATCAACAACATATTTAAGAACCAAGGATCATGGGCTTTTCTTGTTGTTTTCTATTGTCAAACTGCTCAGTCCTATCATCTTCGCATCGATAAGATACTAAGGTAAGAAAACTACTTTTTTATTTCTGTCTATTTTTGTTAAACTATCCATAGTGTTTTTCATAATTTGAGGAAGATACTTCAATTCCCATTCACTACGAAACTCGTCGAACTCCCTGCATCATTTTCTATACCTGTGTTAGTTATTATCAAATTCATTTGTGTAGAGAATGATGTCGGGTGTTCGATGAAAAGGCTTCATCAAAAGAAAAGGGATACGTAAATGGTCAAGAAAAAGCCTGAAGATTATTCTATTATTTATATATTCTTTATGTTCCTAGAATTTATACGTTTTGCGATTTCCTTAAACAGTTTAACTACTTAATTCAATATCGAAAAGCTATATCGTTTAGATTGTAATGTTTTTTTTTTTAGGAATTGTGATTCATGTTGTTTAAAATTTTTTTTTTTCGTTTTATCATTTTCTTGTTTTCTAAATATTATATTATGTCTAAATTACATCAATTATATGAATGTTCGTTTTAGTATATAAGGCATTAAATTAATACCTATTTGTTTATACGCATTTAAAATTTTTTAGTATTATTCTATTTATATATACATTAAGCAAATTTTATTACTATTTATAACTAATTGTATATGTTTGTTTGTTCTAGACCATCAACAACATATTTAAGAACCAAGGATCATGGGCTTTTCTTGTTGTTTTCTATTGTCAAACTGCTCAGTCCTATCATCTTCGCATCGATAAGATATTAAGGTAAGAAAACTACTTTTTTATTTCTGTTTATTTTTGTTATACTATCCATAGTGTTATTCATAATTTGAGAAGATACTTCAATTCCCATTCACTACGAAACTCGTCGTACTCCCTGCATCATTTTCTATACCTGTGTTAGTTATTATCAAATTCATTTGTGTAGAGAATGATGTCGGGTGTTCGATGAAAAGGCTTCATCAAAAGAAAAGGGATACGTAAATGGTCAAGAAAAAGTCTGAAGATTATTCTATTATTTATATATTCTTTATGTTCCTAGAATTTATACGTTTTGCGATTTCCGTAAACAGTTTAACTACTTAATTCAATATCGAAAAACTATATCGTTTACATTGTAATGTTATTTTTTTTAGGTATTGTTATTCATGTTGTTTAAAATTTTTTTTTTTCGTTTTATCATTTTCTTGTTTTCTATATATTATATTATGTCTAAATTACATCAATTATATGAATGTTCGTTTTAGTATATAAGGCATTAAATTAATATATATTTGTTTATACGCATTTAAAATTTTATAGTATTAATCTATTTATATATACATTAAGCAAATTTTATTACTATTTATAACTAATTGTATATGTTTGTTTGTTCTAGACCATCAACAACATATTTAAGAACCAAGGATCATGGGCTTTTCTTGTTGTTTTCTATTGTCAAACTGCTCAGTCCTATCATCTTCGCATCGATAAGATACTAAGGTAAGAAAACTACTTTTTTATTTCTGTTTACTTTTGTTATACTATCCATAGTGTTATTCATAATTTGAGAAGATACTTCAATTCCCATTCACTACGAAACTCGTCGAACTCCCTGCATCATTTTCTATACCTGTGTTACTTATTATAAAATTCATTTGTGTAGAGAATGATGTCGGGGGTTCGATGAAAAGGCTTTATCAAAAGAAAAAGGATACGTAAATGGTCGAGAAAAAGTCCGAAGATTATTCTATTATTTATATATTCTTTATGTTCCTAGAATTTATACGTTTTGCGATTTCCGTAAACAGTTTAACTACTTAATTCAATATCGAAAAACTATATCGTTTACATTGTAATGTTTTTTTTTTTAGGTATTGTGATTCATGTTGTTTAAAATTTATTTTTTTCGTTTTATCATTTTCTTGTTTTCTATATATTATATTATGTCTAAATTACATCAATTATATGAATGTTCGTTTTAGTATATAAGGCATTAAATTAATATATATTTGTTTATACGCATTTAAAATTTTATAGTATTAATCTATTTATATATACATTAAGCAAATTTTATTACTATTTATAACTAATTGTATATGTTTGTTTGTTCTAGACCATCAACAACATATTTAAGAACCAAGGATCATGGGCTTTTCTTGTTGTTTTCTATTGTCAAACTGCTCAGTCCTATCATCTTCGCATCGATAAGATACTAAGGTAAGAAAACTACTTTTTTATTTCTGTCTATTTTTGTTAAACTATCCATAGTGTTTTTCATAATTTGAGGAAGATACTTCAATTCCCATTCACTACGAAACTCGTCGAACTCCCTGCATCATTTTCTATACCTGTGTTAGTTATTATCAAATTCATTTGTGTAGAGAATGATGTCGGGTGTTCGATGAAAAGGCTTCATCAAAAGAAAAGGGATACGTAAATGGTCAAGAAAAAGCCTGAAGATTATTCTATTATTTATATATTCTTTATGTTCCTAGAATTTATACGTTTTGCGATTTCCTTAAACTGTTTAACTACTTAACTTAATATCGGAAAACTATATCGTTTACATTGTAATGTTTTTTTTTTTAGGTATTGTGATTCATGTTGTTTAAAATTTTTTTTTTTCGTTTTATCATTTTCTTGTTATCTATATATTATATTATGTCTAAATTACATCAATTATATGAATGTTCGTTTTAGTATATAAGGCATTAAATTAATATATATTTGTTTATACGCATTTAAAATTTTATAGTATTAATCTATTTATATATACATTAGGCAAATTTTATTACTATTTATAACTAATTGTATATGTTTGTTTGTTCTAGACCATCAACAACATATTTAAGAACCAAGGATCATGGGCTTTTCTTGTTGTTTTCTATTGTCAAACTGCTCAGTCCTATCATCTTCGCATCGATAAGATACTAAGGTAAGAAAACTACTTTTTTATTTCTGTCTATTTTTGTTAAACTATCCATAGTGTTTTTCATAATTTGAGGAAGATACTTCAATTCCCATTCACTACGAAACTCGTCGAACTCCCTGCATCATTTTCTATACCTGTGTTAGTTATTATCAAATTCATTTGTGTAGAGAATGATGTCGGGTGTTCGATGAAAAGGCTTCATCAAAAGAAAAGGGATACGTAAATGGTCAAGAAAAAGTCCGAAGATTATTCTATTATTTATATATTCTTTATGTTCCTAGAATTTATACGTTTTGCGATTTCCGTAAACAGTTTAACTACTTAATTCAATATCGAAAAACTATATCGTTTACATTGTAATGTTTTTTTTTTTTAGGAATTGTGATTCATGTTGTTTAAAATTTTTTTTTTTCGTTTTATCATTTTCTTGTTTTCTATATATTATATTATGTCTAAATTACATCAATTATATGAATGTTCGTTTTAGTATATAAGGCATTTAATTAATATATATTTGTTTATACGCATTTAAAATTTTATAGTATTAATCTATTTATATATACATTAAGCAAATTTTATTACTATTTATAACTACTTGTATATGTTGGTTTGTTCTAGACCATCAACAACATATTTAAGAACCAAGGATCATGGGCTTTTCTTGTTGTTTTCTATTGTCAAACTGCTCAGTCCTATCATCTTCGCATCGATAAGATACTAAGGTAAGAAAACTACTTTTTTATTTCTGTCTATTTTTGTTAAACTATCCATAGTGTTTTTCATAATTTGAGGAAGATACTTCAATTCCCATTCACTACGAAACTCGTCGAACTCCCTGCATCATTTTCTATACCTGTGTTAGTTATTATCAAATTCATTTGTGTAGAGAATGATGTCGGGTGTTCGATGAAAAGGCTTCATCAAAAGAAAAGGGATACGTAAATGGTCAAGAAAAAGTCCGAAGATTATTCTATTATTTATATATTCTTTATGTTCCTAGAATTTATACGTTTTGCGATTTCCGTAAACAGTTTAACTACTTAATTCAATATCGAAAAACTATATCGTTTACATTGTAATGTTTTTTTTTTAGGTATTGTGATTCATGTTGTTTAAAATTTATTTTTTTCGTTTTATCATTTTCTTGTTTTCTATATATTATATTATGTCTAAATTACATCAATTATATGAATGTTCGTTTTAGTATATAAGGCATTAAATTAATATATATTTGTTTATACGCATTTAAAATTTTATAGTATTAATCTATTTATATATACATTAAGCAAATTTTATTACTATTTATAACTAATTGTATATGTTTGTTTGTTCTAGACCATCAACAACATATTTAAGAACCAAGGATCATGGGCTTTTCTTGTTGTTTTCTATTGTCAAACTGCTCAGTCCTATCATCTTCGCATCGATAAGATACTAAGGTAAGAAAACTACTTTTTTATTTCTGTCTATTTTTGTTAAACTATCCATAGTGTTTTTCATAATTTGAGGAAGATACTTCAATTCCCATTCACTACGAAACTCGTCGAACTCCCTGCATCATTTTCTATACCTGTGTTAGTTATTATCAAATTCATTTGTGTAGAGAATGATGTCGGGTGTTCGATGAAAAGGCTTCATCAAAAAAAAAGGGATACGTAAATGGTCAAGAAAAAGTCTGAAGATTATTCTATTATTTATATATTCTTTATGTTCCTAGAATTTATACGTTTTGCGATTTCCGTAAACAGTTTAACTACTTAATTCAATATCGAAAAACTATATCGTTTACATTGTAATGTTTTTTTTTTTAGGTATTGTGATTCATGTTGTTTAAAATTTTTTTTTTTCGTTTTATCATTTTCTTGTTTTCTATATATTATATTATGTCTAAATTACATCAATTATATGAATGTTCGTTTTAGTATATAAGGCATTAAATTAATATATATTTGTTTATACGCATTTAAAATTTTATAGTATTAATCTATTTATATATACATTAAGCAAATTTTATTACTATTTATAACTAATTGTATATGTTTGTTTGTTCTAGACCATCAACAACATATTTAAGAACCAAGGATCATGGGCTTTTCTTGTTGTTTTCTATTGTCAAACTGCTCAGTCCTATCATCTTCGCATCGATAAGATACTAAGGTAAGAAAACTACTTTTTTATTTCTGTCTATTTTTGTTAAACTATCCATAGTGTTTTTCATAATTTGAGGAAGATACTTCAATTCCCATTCACTACGAAACTCGTCGAACTCCCTGCATCATTTTCTATACCTGTGTTAGTTATTATCAAATTCATTTGTGTAGAGAATGATGTCGGGTGTTCGATGAAAAGGCTTCATCAAAAGAAAAGGGATACGTAAATGGTCAAGAAAAAGTCTGAAGATTATTCTATTATTTATATATTCTTTATGTTCCTAGAATTTATACGTTTTGCGATTTCCATAAACAGTTTAACTACTTAATTCAATATCGAAAAACTATATCGTTTAGATTGTAATGTTTTTTTTTTTTAGGAATTGTGATTCATGTTGTTTAAAATTTTTTTTTTTCGTTTTATCATTTTCTTGTTTTCTATATATTATATTATGTCTAAATTACATCAATTATATGAATGTTCGTTTTAGTATATAAGGCATTTAATTAATATATATTTGTTTATACGCATTTAAAATTTTATAGTATTAATCTATTTATATATACATTAAGCAAATTTTATTACTATTTATAACTACTTGTATATGTTGGTTTGTTCTAGACCATCAACAACATATTTAAGAACCAAGGATCATGGGCTTTTCTTGTTGTTTTCTATTGTCAAACTGCTCAGTCCTATCATCTTCGCATCGATAAGATATTAAGGTAAGAAAACTACTTTTTTATTTCTGTCTATTTTTGTTATACTATCCATAGTGTTATTCATAATTTGAGGAAGATACTTCAATTCCCATTCACTACGAAACTCGTTGAACTACCTGCATCATTTTCTATACCTGTGTTACTTATTATAAAATTCATTTGTGTAGAGAATGATGTCGGGGGTTCGATGAAAAGGCTTTATCAAAAGAAAAAGGATACGTAAATGGTCGAGAAAAAGTCCGAAGATTATTCTATTATTTATATATTCTTTATGTTCCTAGAATTTATACGTTTTGCGATTTCCGTAAACAGTTTAACTACTTAATTCAATATCGAAAAACTATATCGTTTACATTGTAATGTTTTTTTTTTTAGGTATTGTGATTCATGTTGTTTAAAATTTTTTTTTTTCGTTTTATCATTTTCTTGTTTTCTATATATTATATTATGTCTAAATTACATCAATTATATGAATGTTCGTTTTAGTATATAAGGCATTAAATTAATATATATTTGTTTATACGCATTTAAAATTTTATAGTATTAATCTATTTATATATACATTAAGCAAATTTTATTACTATTTATAACTAATTGTATATGTTTGTTTGTTCTAGACCATCAACAACATATTTAAGAACCAAGGATCATGGGCTTTTCTTGTTGTTTTCTATTGTCAAACTGCTCAGTCCTATCATCTTCGCATCGATAAGATACTAAGGTAAGAAAACTACTTTTTTATTTCTGTTTACTTTTGTTATACTATCCATAGTGTTATTCATAATTTGAGAAGATACTTCAATTCCCATTCACTACGAAACTCGTCGAACTCCCTGCATCATTTTCTATACCTGTGTTACTTATTATAAAATTCATTTGTGTAGAGAATGATGTCGGGGGTTCGATGAAAAGGCTTTATCAAAAGAAAAAGGATACGTAAATGGTCGAGAAAAAGTCCGAAGATTATTCTATTATTTATATATTCTTTATGTTCCTAGAATTTATACGTTTTGCGATTTCCGTAAACAGTTTAACTACTTAATTCAATATCGAAAAACTATATCGTTTACATTGTAATGTTTTTTTTTTTAGGTATTGTGATTCATGTTGTTTAAAATTTATTTTTTTCGTTTTATCATTTTCTTGTTTTCTATATATTATATTATGTCTAAATTACATCAATTATATGAATGTTCGTTTTAGTATATAAGGCATTAAATTAATATATATTTGTTTATACGCATTTAAAATTTTATAGTATTAATCTATTTATATATACATTAAGCAAATTTTATTACTATTTATAACTAATTGTATATGTTTGTTTGTTCTAGACCATCAACAACATATTTAAGAACCAAGGATCATGGGCTTTTCTTGTTGTTTTCTATTGTCAAACTGCTCAGTCCTATCATCTTCGCATCGATAAGATACTAAGGTAAGAAAACTACTTTTTTATTTCTGTCTATTTTTGTTAAACTATCCATAGTGTTTTTCATAATTTGAGGAAGATACTTCAATTCCCATTCACTACGAAACTCGTCGAACTCCCTGCATCATTTTCTATACCTGTGTTAGTTATTATCAAATTCATTTGTGTAGAGAATGATGTCGGGTGTTCGATGAAAAGGCTTCATCAAAAGAAAAGGGATACGTAAATGGTCAAGAAAAAGCCTGAAGATTATTCTATTATTTATATATTCTTTATGTTCCTAGAATTTATACGTTTTGCGATTTCCTTAAACTGTTTAACTACTTAACTTAATATCGGAAAACTATATCGTTTACATTGTAATGTTTTTTTTTTTAGGTATTGTGATTCATGTTGTTTAAAATTTTTTTTTTTCGTTTTATCATTTTCTTGTTATCTATATATTATATTATGTCTAAATTACATCAATTATATGAATGTTCGTTTTAGTATATAAGGCATTAAATTAATATATATTTGTTTATACGCATTTAAAATTTTATAGTATTAATCTATTTATATATACATTAGGCAAATTTTATTACTATTTATAACTAATTGTATATGTTTGTTTGTTCTAGACCATCAACAACATATTTAAGAACCAAGGATCATGGGCTTTTCTTGTTGTTTTCTATTGTCAAACTGCTCAGTCCTATCATCTTCGCATCGATAAGATACTAAGGTAAGAAAACTACTTTTTTATTTCTGTCTATTTTTGTTAAACTATCCATAGTGTTTTTCATAATTTGAGGAAGATACTTCAATTCCCATTCACTACGAAACTCGTCGAACTCCCTGCATCATTTTCTATACCTGTGTTAGTTATTATCAAATTCATTTGTGTAGAGAATGATGTCGGGTGTTCGATGAAAAGGCTTCATCAAAAGAAAAGGGATACGTAAATGGTCAAGAAAAAGTCCGAAGATTATTCTATTATTTATATATTCTTTATGTTCCTAGAATTTATACGTTTTGCGATTTCCGTAAACAGTTTAACTACTTAATTCAATATCGAAAAACTATATCGTTTACATTGTAATGTTTTTTTTTTTTAGGAATTGTGATTCATGTTGTTTAAAATTTTTTTTTTTCGTTTTATCATTTTCTTGTTTTCTATATATTATATTATGTCTAAATTACATCAATTATATGAATGTTCGTTTTAGTATATAAGGCATTTAATTAATATATATTTGTTTATACGCATTTAAAATTTTATAGTATTAATCTATTTATATATACATTAAGCAAATTTTATTACTATTTATAACTACTTGTATATGTTGGTTTGTTCTAGACCATCAACAACATATTTAAGAACCAAGGATCATGGGCTTTTCTTGTTGTTTTCTATTGTCAAACTGCTCAGTCCTATCATCTTCGCATCGATAAGATACTAAGGTAAGAAAACTACTTTTTTATTTCTGTCTATTTTTGTTAAACTATCCATAGTGTTTTTCATAATTTGAGGAAGATACTTCAATTCCCATTCACTACGAAACTCGTCGAACTCCCTGCATCATTTTCTATACCTGTGTTAGTTATTATCAAATTCATTTGTGTAGAGAATGATGTCGGGTGTTCGATGAAAAGGCTTCATCAAAAGAAAAGGGATACGTAAATGGTCAAGAAAAAGTCCGAAGATTATTCTATTATTTATATATTCTTTATGTTCCTAGAATTTATACGTTTTGCGATTTCCGTAAACAGTTTAACTACTTAATTCAATATCGAAAAACTATATCGTTTACATTGTAATGTTTTTTTTTTAGGTATTGTGATTCATGTTGTTTAAAATTTATTTTTTTCGTTTTATCATTTTCTTGTTTTCTATATATTATATTATGTCTAAATTACATCAATTATATGAATGTTCGTTTTAGTATATAAGGCATTAAATTAATATATATTTGTTTATACGCATTTAAAATTTTATAGTATTAATCTATTTATATATACATTAAGCAAATTTTATTACTATTTATAACTAATTGTATATGTTTGTTTGTTCTAGACCATCAACAACATATTTAAGAACCAAGGATCATGGGCTTTTCTTGTTGTTTTCTATTGTCAAACTGCTCAGTCCTATCATCTTCGCATCGATAAGATACTAAGGTAAGAAAACTACTTTTTTATTTCTGTCTATTTTTGTTAAACTATCCATAGTGTTTTTCATAATTTGAGGAAGATACTTCAATTCCCATTCACTACGAAACTCGTCGAACTCCCTGCATCATTTTCTATACCTGTGTTAGTTATTATCAAATTCATTTGTGTAGAGAATGATGTCGGGTGTTCGATGAAAAGGCTTCATCAAAAAAAAAGGGATACGTAAATGGTCAAGAAAAAGTCTGAAGATTATTCTATTATTTATATATTCTTTATGTTCCTAGAATTTATACGTTTTGCGATTTCCGTAAACAGTTTAACTACTTAATTCAATATCGAAAAACTATATCGTTTACATTGTAATGTTTTTTTTTTTAGGTATTGTGATTCATGTTGTTTAAAATTTTTTTTTTTCGTTTTATCATTTTCTTGTTTTCTATATATTATATTATGTCTAAATTACATCAATTATATGAATGTTCGTTTTAGTATATAAGGCATTAAATTAATATATATTTGTTTATACGCATTTAAAATTTTATAGTATTAATCTATTTATATATACATTAAGCAAATTTTATTACTATTTATAACTAATTGTATATGTTTGTTTGTTCTAGACCATCAACAACATATTTAAGAACCAAGGATCATGGGCTTTTCTTGTTGTTTTCTATTGTCAAACTGCTCAGTCCTATCATCTTCGCATCGATAAGATACTAAGGTAAGAAAACTACTTTTTTATTTCTGTTTACTTTTGTTATACTATCCATAGTGTTATTCATAATTTGAGAAGATACTTCAATTCCCATTCACTACGAAACTCGTCGAACTCCCTGCATCATTTTCTATACCTGTGTTACTTATTATAAAATTCATTTGTGTAGAGAATGATGTCGGGGGTTCGATGAAAAGGCTTTATCAAAAGAAAAAGGATACGTAAATGGTCGAGAAAAAGTCCGAAGATTATTCTATTATTTATATATTCTTTATGTTCCTAGAATTTATACGTTTTGCGATTTCCGTAAACAGTTTAACTACTTAATTCAATATCGAAAAACTATATCGTTTACATTGTAATGTTTTTTTTTTTAGGTATTGTGATTCATGTTGTTTAAAATTTATTTTTTTCGTTTTATCATTTTCTTGTTTTCTATATATTATATTATGTCTAAATTACATCAATTATATGAATGTTCGTTTTAGTATATAAGGCATTAAATTAATATATATTTGTTTATACGCATTTAAAATTTTATAGTATTAATCTATTTATATATACATTAAGCAAATTTTATTACTATTTATAACTAATTGTATATGTTTGTTTGTTCTAGACCATCAACAACATATTTAAGAACCAAGGATCATGGGCTTTTCTTGTTGTTTTCTATTGTCAAACTGCTCAGTCCTATCATCTTCGCATCGATAAGATACTAAGGTAAGAAAACTACTTTTTTATTTCTGTCTATTTTTGTTAAACTATCCATAGTGTTTTTCATAATTTGAGGAAGATACTTCAATTCCCATTCACTACGAAACTCGTCGAACTCCCTGCATCATTTTCTATACCTGTGTTAGTTATTATCAAATTCATTTGTGTAGAGAATGATGTCGGGTGTTCGATGAAAAGGCTTCATCAAAAGAAAAGGGATACGTAAATGGTCAAGAAAAAGCCTGAAGATTATTCTATTATTTATATATTCTTTATGTTCCTAGAATTTATACGTTTTGCGATTTCCTTAAACTGTTTAACTACTTAACTTAATATCGGAAAACTATATCGTTTACATTGTAATGTTTTTTTTTTTAGGTATTGTGATTCATGTTGTTTAAAATTTTTTTTTTTCGTTTTATCATTTTCTTGTTATCTATATATTATATTATGTCTAAATTACATCAATTATATGAATGTTCGTTTTAGTATATAAGGCATTAAATTAATATATATTTGTTTATACGCATTTAAAATTTTATAGTATTAATCTATTTATATATACATTAGGCAAATTTTATTACTATTTATAACTAATTGTATATGTTTGTTTGTTCTAGACCATCAACAACATATTTAAGAACCAAGGATCATGGGCTTTTCTTGTTGTTTTCTATTGTCAAACTGCTCAGTCCTATCATCTTCGCATCGATAAGATACTAAGGTAAGAAAACTACTTTTTTATTTCTGTCTATTTTTGTTAAACTATCCATAGTGTTTTTCATAATTTGAGGAAGATACTTCAATTCCCATTCACTACGAAACTCGTCGAACTCCCTGCATCATTTTCTATACCTGTGTTAGTTATTATCAAATTCATTTGTGTAGAGAATGATGTCGGGTGTTCGATGAAAAGGCTTCATCAAAAGAAAAGGGATACGTAAATGGTCAAGAAAAAGTCCGAAGATTATTCTATTATTTATATATTCTTTATGTTCCTAGAATTTATACGTTTTGCGATTTCCGTAAACAGTTTAACTACTTAATTCAATATCGAAAAACTATATCGTTTACATTGTAATGTTTTTTTTTTAGGTATTGTGATTCATGTTGTTTAAAATTTATTTTTTTCGTTTTATCATTTTCTTGTTTTCTATATATTATATTATGTCTAAATTACATCAATTATATGAATGTTCGTTTTAGTATATAAGGCATTAAATTAATATATATTTGTTTATACGCATTTAAAATTTTATAGTATTAATCTATTTATATATACATTAAGCAAATTTTATTACTATTTATAACTAATTGTATATGTTTGTTTGTTCTAGACCATCAACAACATATTTAAGAACCAAGGATCATGGGCTTTTCTTGTTGTTTTCTATTGTCAAACTGCTCAGTCCTATCATCTTCGCATCGATAAGATACTAAGGTAAGAAAACTACTTTTTTATTTCTGTCTATTTTTGTTAAACTATCCATAGTGTTTTTCATAATTTGAGGAAGATACTTCAATTCCCATTCACTACGAAACTCGTCGAACTCCCTGCATCATTTTCTATACCTGTGTTAGTTATTATCAAATTCATTTGTGTAGAGAATGATGTCGGGTGTTCGATGAAAAGGCTTCATCAAAAAAAAAGGGATACGTAAATGGTCAAGAAAAAGTCTGAAGATTATTCTATTATTTATATATTCTTTATGTTCCTAGAATTTATACGTTTTGCGATTTCCGTAAACAGTTTAACTACTTAATTCAATATCGAAAAACTATATCGTTTACATTGTAATGTTTTTTTTTTTTAGGAATTGTGATTCATGTTGTTTAAAATTTTTTTTTTTCGTTTTATCATTTTCTTGTTTTCTATATATTATATTATGTCTAAATTACATCAATTATATGAATGTTCGTTTTAGTATATAAGGCATTTAATTAATATATATTTGTTTATACGCATTTAAAATTTTATAGTATTAATCTATTTATATATACATTAAGCAAATTTTATTACTATTTATAACTACTTGTATATGTTGGTTTGTTCTAGACCATCAACAACATATTTAAGAACCAAGGATCATGGGCTTTTCTTGTTGTTTTCTATTGTCAAACTGCTCAGTCCTATCATCTTCGCATCGATAAGATACTAAGGTAAGAAAACTACTTTTTTATTTCTGTCTATTTTTGTTAAACTATCCATAGTGTTTTTCATAATTTGAGGAAGATACTTCAATTCCCATTCACTACGAAACTCGTCGAACTCCCTGCATCATTTTCTATACCTGTGTTAGTTATTATCAAATTCATTTGTGTAGAGAATGATGTCGGGTGTTCGATGAAAAGGCTTCATCAAAAGAAAAGGGATACGTAAATGGTCAAGAAAAAGTCCGAAGATTATTCTATTATTTATATATTCTTTATGTTCCTAGAATTTATACGTTTTGCGATTTCCGTAAACAGTTTAACTACTTAATTCAATATCGAAAAACTATATCGTTTACATTGTAATGTTTTTTTTTTAGGTATTGTGATTCATGTTGTTTAAAATTTATTTTTTTCGTTTTATCATTTTCTTGTTTTCTATATATTATATTATGTCTAAATTACATCAATTATATGAATGTTCGTTTTAGTATATAAGGCATTAAATTAATATATATTTGTTTATACGCATTTAAAATTTTATAGTATTAATCTATTTATATATACATTAAGCAAATTTTATTACTATTTATAACTAATTGTATATGTTTGTTTGTTCTAGACCATCAACAACATATTTAAGAACCAAGGATCATGGGCTTTTCTTGTTGTTTTCTATTGTCAAACTGCTCAGTCCTATCATCTTCGCATCGATAAGATACTAAGGTAAGAAAACTACTTTTTTATTTCTGTCTATTTTTGTTAAACTATCCATAGTGTTTTTCATAATTTGAGGAAGATACTTCAATTCCCATTCACTACGAAACTCGTCGAACTCCCTGCATCATTTTCTATACCTGTGTTAGTTATTATCAAATTCATTTGTGTAGAGAATGATGTCGGGTGTTCGATGAAAAGGCTTCATCAAAAAAAAAGGGATACGTAAATGGTCAAGAAAAAGTCTGAAGATTATTCTATTATTTATATATTCTTTATGTTCCTAGAATTTATACGTTTTGCGATTTCCGTAAACAGTTTAACTACTTAATTCAATATCGAAAAACTATATCGTTTACATTGTAATGTTTTTTTTTTTAGGTATTGTGATTCATGTTGTTTAAAATTTTTTTTTTTCGTTTTATCATTTTCTTGTTTTCTATATATTATATTATGTCTAAATTACATCAATTATATGAATGTTCGTTTTAGTATATAAGGCATTAAATTAATATATATTTGTTTATACGCATTTAAAATTTTATAGTATTAATCTATTTATATATACATTAAGCAAATTTTATTACTATTTATAACTAATTGTATATGTTTGTTTGTTCTAGACCATCAACAACATATTTAAGAACCAAGGATCATGGGCTTTTCTTGTTGTTTTCTATTGTCAAACTGCTCAGTCCTATCATCTTCGCATCGATAAGATACTAAGGTAAGAAAACTACTTTTTTATTTCTGTCTATTTTTGTTAAACTATCCATAGTGTTTTTCATAATTTGAGGAAGATACTTCAATTCCCATTCACTACGAAACTCGTCGAACTCCCTGCATCATTTTCTATACCTGTGTTAGTTATTATCAAATTCATTTGTGTAGAGAATGATGTCGGGTGTTCGATGAAAAGGCTTCATCAAAAGAAAAGGGATACGTAAATGGTCAAGAAAAAGTCTGAAGATTATTCTATTATTTATATATTCTTTATGTTCCTAGAATTTATACGTTTTGCGATTTCCATAAACAGTTTAACTACTTAATTCAATATCGAAAAACTATATCGTTTAGATTGTAATGTTTTTTTTTTTTAGGAATTGTGATTCATGTTGTTTAAAATTTTTTTTTTTCGTTTTATCATTTTCTTGTTTTCTATATATTATATTATGTCTAAATTACATCAATTATATGAATGTTCGTTTTAGTATATAAGGCATTTAATTAATATATATTTGTTTATACGCATTTAAAATTTTATAGTATTAATCTATTTATATATACATTAAGCAAATTTTATTACTATTTATAACTACTTGTATATGTTGGTTTGTTCTAGACCATCAACAACATATTTAAGAACCAAGGATCATGGGCTTTTCTTGTTGTTTTCTATTGTCAAACTGCTCAGTCCTATCATCTTCGCATCGATAAGATATTAAGGTAAGAAAACTACTTTTTTATTTCTGTCTATTTTTGTTATACTATCCATAGTGTTATTCATAATTTGAGGAAGATACTTCAATTCCCATTCACTACGAAACTCGTTGAACTACCTGCATCATTTTCTATACCTGTGTTACTTATTATAAAATTCATTTGTGTAGAGAATGATGTCGGGGGTTCGATGAAAAGGCTTTATCAAAAGAAAAAGGATACGTAAATGGTCGAGAAAAAGTCCGAAGATTATTCTATTATTTATATATTCTTTATGTTCCTAGAATTTATACGTTTTGCGATTTCCGTAAACAGTTTAACTACTTAATTCAATATCGAAAAACTATATCGTTTACATTGTAATGTTTTTTTTTTTAGGTATTGTGATTCATGTTGTTTAAAATTTTTTTTTTTCGTTTTATCATTTTCTTGTTTTCTATATATTATATTATGTCTAAATTACATCAATTATATGAATGTTCGTTTTAGTATATAAGGCATTAAATTAATATATATTTGTTTATACGCATTTAAAATTTTATAGTATTAATCTATTTATATATACATTAAGCAAATTTTATTACTATTTATAACTAATTGTATATGTTTGTTTGTTCTAGACCATCAACAACATATTTAAGAACCAAGGATCATGGGCTTTTCTTGTTGTTTTCTATTGTCAAACTGCTCAGTCCTATCATCTTCGCATCGATAAGATACTAAGGTAAGAAAACTACTTTTTTATTTCTGTCTATTTTTGTTAAACTATCCATAGTGTTTTTCATAATTTGAGGAAGATACTTCAATTCCCATTCACTACGAAACTCGTCGAACTCCCTGCATCATTTTCTATACCTGTGTTAGTTATTATCAAATTCATTTGTGTAGAGAATGATGTCGGGTGTTCGATGAAAAGGCTTCATCAAAAAAAAAGGGATACGTAAATGGTCAAGAAAAAGTCTGAAGATTATTCTATTATTTATATATTCTTTATGTTCCTAGAATTTATACGTTTTGCGATTTCCGTAAACAGTTTAACTACTTAATTCAATATCGAAAAACTATATCGTTTACATTGTAATGTTTTTTTTTTTTAGGAATTGTGATTCATGTTGTTTAAAATTTTTTTTTTTCGTTTTATCATTTTCTTGTTTTCTATATATTATATTATGTCTAAATTACATCAATTATATGAATGTTCGTTTTAGTATATAAGGCATTTAATTAATATATATTTGTTTATACGCATTTAAAATTTTATAGTATTAATCTATTTATATATACATTAAGCAAATTTTATTACTATTTATAACTACTTGTATATGTTGGTTTGTTCTAGACCATCAACAACATATTTAAGAACCAAGGATCATGGGCTTTTCTTGTTGTTTTCTATTGTCAAACTGCTCAGTCCTATCATCTTCGCATCGATAAGATACTAAGGTAAGAAAACTACTTTTTTATTTCTGTCTATTTTTGTTAAACTATCCATAGTGTTTTTCATAATTTGAGGAAGATACTTCAATTCCCATTCACTACGAAACTCGTCGAACTCCCTGCATCATTTTCTATACCTGTGTTAGTTATTATCAAATTCATTTGTGTAGAGAATGATGTCGGGTGTTCGATGAAAAGGCTTCATCAAAAGAAAAGGGATACGTAAATGGTCAAGAAAAAGTCCGAAGATTATTCTATTATTTATATATTCTTTATGTTCCTAGAATTTATACGTTTTGCGATTTCCGTAAACAGTTTAACTACTTAATTCAATATCGAAAAACTATATCGTTTACATTGTAATGTTTTTTTTTTAGGTATTGTGATTCATGTTGTTTAAAATTTATTTTTTTCGTTTTATCATTTTCTTGTTTTCTATATATTATATTATGTCTAAATTACATCAATTATATGAATGTTCGTTTTAGTATATAAGGCATTAAATTAATATATATTTGTTTATACGCATTTAAAATTTTATAGTATTAATCTATTTATATATACATTAAGCAAATTTTATTACTATTTATAACTAATTGTATATGTTTGTTTGTTCTAGACCATCAACAACATATTTAAGAACCAAGGATCATGGGCTTTTCTTGTTGTTTTCTATTGTCAAACTGCTCAGTCCTATCATCTTCGCATCGATAAGATACTAAGGTAAGAAAACTACTTTTTTATTTCTGTCTATTTTTGTTAAACTATCCATAGTGTTTTTCATAATTTGAGGAAGATACTTCAATTCCCATTCACTACGAAACTCGTCGAACTCCCTGCATCATTTTCTATACCTGTGTTAGTTATTATCAAATTCATTTGTGTAGAGAATGATGTCGGGTGTTCGATGAAAAGGCTTCATCAAAAAAAAAGGGATACGTAAATGGTCAAGAAAAAGTCTGAAGATTATTCTATTATTTATATATTCTTTATGTTCCTAGAATTTATACGTTTTGCGATTTCCGTAAACAGTTTAACTACTTAATTCAATATCGAAAAACTATATCGTTTACATTGTAATGTTTTTTTTTTTAGGTATTGTGATTCATGTTGTTTAAAATTTTTTTTTTTCGTTTTATCATTTTCTTGTTTTCTATATATTATATTATGTCTAAATTACATCAATTATATGAATGTTCGTTTTAGTATATAAGGCATTAAATTAATATATATTTGTTTATACGCATTTAAAATTTTATAGTATTAATCTATTTATATATACATTAAGCAAATTTTATTACTATTTATAACTAATTGTATATGTTTGTTTGTTCTAGACCATCAACAACATATTTAAGAACCAAGGATCATGGGCTTTTCTTGTTGTTTTCTATTGTCAAACTGCTCAGTCCTATCATCTTCGCATCGATAAGATACTAAGGTAAGAAAACTACTTTTTTATTTCTGTCTATTTTTGTTAAACTATCCATAGTGTTTTTCATAATTTGAGGAAGATACTTCAATTCCCATTCACTACGAAACTCGTCGAACTCCCTGCATCATTTTCTATACCTGTGTTAGTTATTATCAAATTCATTTGTGTAGAGAATGATGTCGGGTGTTCGATGAAAAGGCTTCATCAAAAGAAAAGGGATACGTAAATGGTCAAGAAAAAGTCTGAAGATTATTCTATTATTTATATATTCTTTATGTTCCTAGAATTTATACGTTTTGCGATTTCCATAAACAGTTTAACTACTTAATTCAATATCGAAAAACTATATCGTTTAGATTGTAATGTTTTTTTTTTTTAGGAATTGTGATTCATGTTGTTTAAAATTTTTTTTTTTCGTTTTATCATTTTCTTGTTTTCTATATATTATATTATGTCTAAATTACATCAATTATATGAATGTTCGTTTTAGTATATAAGGCATTTAATTAATATATATTTGTTTATACGCATTTAAAATTTTATAGTATTAATCTATTTATATATACATTAAGCAAATTTTATTACTATTTATAACTACTTGTATATGTTGGTTTGTTCTAGACCATCAACAACATATTTAAGAACCAAGGATCATGGGCTTTTCTTGTTGTTTTCTATTGTCAAACTGCTCAGTCCTATCATCTTCGCATCGATAAGATATTAAGGTAAGAAAACTACTTTTTTATTTCTGTCTATTTTTGTTATACTATCCATAGTGTTATTCATAATTTGAGGAAGATACTTCAATTCCCATTCACTACGAAACTCGTTGAACTACCTGCATCATTTTCTATACCTGTGTTACTTATTATAAAATTCATTTGTGTAGAGAATGATGTCGGGGGTTCGATGAAAAGGCTTTATCAAAAGAAAAAGGATACGTAAATGGTCGAGAAAAAGTCCGAAGATTATTCTATTATTTATATATTCTTTATGTTCCTAGAATTTATACGTTTTGCGATTTCCGTAAACAGTTTAACTACTTAATTCAATATCGAAAAACTATATCGTTTACATTGTAATGTTTTTTTTTTTAGGTATTGTGATTCATGTTGTTTAAAATTTTTTTTTTTCGTTTTATCATTTTCTTGTTTTCTATATATTATATTATGTCTAAATTACATCAATTATATGAATGTTCGTTTTAGTATATAAGGCATTAAATTAATATATATTTGTTTATACGCATTTAAAATTTTATAGTATTAATCTATTTATATATACATTAAGCAAATTTTATTACTATTTATAACTAATTGTATATGTTTGTTTGTTCTAGACCATCAACAACATATTAAAGAACCAAGGATCATGGGCTTTTCTTGTTGTTTTCTATTGTCAAACTGCTCAGTCCTATCATCTTCGCATCGATAAGATATTAAAGTAAGAAAACTACTTTATTATTTCTGTTTATTTTTGTTATACTATCCATAGTGTTAATCATAATTTGAGAAGATACTTCAATTCCCATTCACTACGAAACTCGTCGTACTCCCTGCATCATTTTCTATACCTGTGTTAGTTATTATCAAATTCATTTGTGTAGAGAATGATGTCGGGTGTTCGATGAAAAGGCTTCATCAAAAGAAAAGGGATACGTAAATGGTCAAGAAAAAGTCTGAAGATTATTCTATTATTTATATATTCTTTATGTTCCTAGAATTTATACGTTTTGCGATTTCCTTAAACTGTTTAACTACTTAACTTAATATCGGAAAACTATATCGTTTACATTGTAATGTTTTTTTTTTTAGGTATTGTGATTCATGTTGTTTAAAATTTTTTTTTTTCGTTTTATCATTTTCTTGTTATCTATATATTATATTATGTCTAAATT
Organism: Tuberolachnus salignus; assembly: GCA_956483605.1. Taxonomy (NCBI): domain Eukaryota; kingdom Metazoa; phylum Arthropoda; class Insecta; order Hemiptera; family Aphididae; genus Tuberolachnus; species Tuberolachnus salignus. The sequence goes on along the minus strand of OY101435.1, from coordinate 3,796,654 downwards.
ACATCAATTATATGAATGTTCGTTTTAGTATATAAGGCATTAAATTAATATATATTTGTTTATACGCATTTAAAATTTTATAGTATTAATCTATTTATATATACATTAAGCAAATTTTATTACTATTTATAACTAATTGTATATGTTTGTTTGTTCTAGACCATCAACAACATATTTAAGAACCAAGGATCATGGGCTTTTCTTGTTGTTTTCTATTGTCAAACTGCTCAGTCCTATCATCTTCGCATCGATAAGATACTAAGGTAAGAAAACTACTTTATTATTTCTGTTTATTTTTGTTATACTATCCATAGTGTTATTCATAATTTGAGAAGATACTTCAATTCCCATTCACTACGAAACTCGTCGTACTCCCTGCATCATTTTCTATACCTGTGTTAGTTATTATCAAATTCATTTGTGTAGAGAATGATGTCGGGTGTTCGATGAAAAGGCTTCATCAAAAGAAAAGGGATACGTAAATGGTCAAGAAAAAATCTGAAGATTATTCTATTATTTATATATTCTTTATGTTCCTAGAATTTATACGTTTTGCGATTTCCTTAAACTGTTTAACTACTTAACTTAATATCGGAAAACTATATCGTTTACATTGTAATGTTTTTTTTTTTAGGTATTGTGATTCATGTTGTTTAAAATTTTTTTTTTTCGTTTTATCATTTTCTTGTTATCTATATATTATATTATGTCTAAATTACATCAATTATATGAATGTTCGTTTTAGTATATAAGGCATTAAATTAATATATATTTGTTTATACGCATTTAAAATTTTATAGTATTAATCTATTTATATATACATTAAGCAAATTTTATTACTATTTATAACTAATTGTATATGTTTGTTTGTTCTAGACCATCAACAACATATTTAAGAACCAAGGATCATGGGCTTTTCTTGTTGTTTTCTATTGTCAAACTGTTCAGTCCTATCATCTTCACATCGATAAGATACTAAGGTAAGAAAACTACTTTTTTATTTCTGTCTATTTTTGTTATACTATCCATAGTGTTATTCATAATTTGAGGAAGATACTTCAATTCCCATTCACTACGAAACTCGTTGAACTACCTGCATCATTTTCTATACCTGTGTTACTTATTATAAAATTCATTTGTGTAGAGAATGATGTCGGGGGTTCGATGAAAAGGCTTTATCAAAAGAAAAAGGATACGTAAATGGTCGAGAAAAAGTCCGAAGATTATTCTATTATTTATATATTCTTTATGTTCCTAGAATTTATACGTTTTGCGATTTCCGTAAACAGTTTAACTACTTAATTCAATATCGAAAAACTATATCGTTTACATTGTAATGTTTTTTTTTTTAGGTATTGTGATTCATGTTGTTTAAAATTTTTTTTTTTCGTTTTATCATTTTCTTGTTTTCTATATATTATATTATGTCTAAATTACATCAATTATATGAATGTTCGTTTTAGTATATAAGGCATTAAATTAATATATATTTGTTTATACGCATTTAAAATTTTATAGTATTAATCTATTTATATATACATTAAGCAAATTTTATTACTATTTATAACTAATTGTATATGTTTGTTTGTTCTAGACCATCAACAACATATTAAAGAACCAAGGATCATGGGCTTTTCTTGTTGTTTTCTATTGTCAAACTGCTCAGTCCTATCATCTTCGCATCGATAAGATATTAAAGTAAGAAAACTACTTTTTTATTTCTGTTTATTTTTGTTATACTATCCATAGTGTTATTCATAATTTGAGAAGATACTTCAATTCCCATTCACTACGAAACTCGTCGTACTCCCTGCATCATTTTCTATACCTGTGTTAGTTATTATCAAATTCATTTGTGTAGAGAATGATGTCGGGTGTTCGATGAAAAGGCTTCATCAAAAGAAAAGGGATACGTAAATGGTCGAGAAAAAGTCCGAAGATTATTCTATTATTTATATATTCTTTATGTTCCTAGAATTTATACGTTTTGCGATTTCCTTAAACAGTTTAACTACTTAATTCAATATCGAAAAACTATATCGTTTAGATTGTAATGTTTTTTTTTTTAGGAATTGTGATTCATGTTGTTTAAAATTTTTTTTTTTCGTTTTATCATTTTCTTGTTTTCTAAATATTATATTATGTCTAAATTACATCAATTATATGAATGTTCGTTTTAGTATATAAGGCATTAAATTAATATATATTTGTTTATACGCATTTAAAATTTTTTAGTATTATTCTATTTATATATACATTAAGCAAATTTTATTACTATTTATAACTAATTGTATATGTTTGTTTGTTCTAGACCATCAACAACATATTTAAGAACCAAGGATCATGGGCTTTTCTTGTTGTTTTCTATTGTCAAACTGCTCAGTCCTATCATCTTCGCATCGATAAGATATTAAGGTAAGAAAACTACTTTTTTATTTCTGTTTATTTTTGTTATACTAACCATAGTGTTATTCATAATTTGAGAAGATACTTCAATTCCCATTCACTACGAAACTCGTCGTACTCCCTGCATCATTTTCTATACCTGTGTTAGTTATTATCAAATTCATTTGTGTAGAGAATGATGTCGGGTGTTCGATGAAAAGGCTTCATCAAAAGAAAAGGGATACGTAAATGGTCAAGAAAAAGTCTGAAGATTATTCTATTATTTATATATTCTTTATGTTCCTAGAATTTTTACGTTTTGCGATTTCCGTAAACAGTTTAACTACTTAATTCAATATCGAAAAACTATATCGTTTACGTTGTAATGTTTTTTTTTTTAGGTATTGTTATTCATGTTGTTTAAAATTTTTTTTTTTCGTTTTATCATTTTCTTGTTTTCTATATATTATATTATGTCTAAATTACATCAATTATATGAATGTTCGTTTTAGTATATAAGGCATTAAATTAATATATATTTGTTTATACGCATTTAAAATTTTTTAGTATTAATCTATTTATATATACATTAAGCAAATTTTATTACTATTTATAACTAATTGTATATGTTTGTTTGTTCTAGACCATCAACAACATATTTAAGAACCAAGGATCATGGGCTTTTCTTGTTGTTTTCTATTGTCAAACTGCTCAGTCCTATCATCTTCGCATCGATAAGATATTAAGGTAAGAAAACTACTTTTTTATTTCTGTTTATTTTTGTTATACTATCCATAGTGTTATTCATAATTTGAGAAGATACTTCAATTCCCATTCACTACGAAACTCGTACTCCCTGCATCATTTTCTATACCTGTGTTAGTTATTATCAAATTCATTTGTGTAGAGAATGATGTCGGGTGTTCGATGAAAAGGCTTCATCAAAAGAAAAGGGATACGTAAATGGTCAAGAAAAAGTCTGAAGATTATTCTATTATTTATATATTCTTTATGTTCCTAGAATTTATACGTTTTGCGATTTCCTTAAACTGTTTAACTACTTAACTTAATATCGGAAAACTATATCGTTTACATTGTAATGTTTTTTTTTTTAGGTATTGTGATTCATGTTGTTTAAAATTTTTTTTTTTCGTTTTATCATTTTCTTGTTATCTATATATTATATTATGTCTAAATTACATCAATTATATGAATGTTCGTTTTAGTATATAAGGCATTAAATTAATATATATTTGTTTATACGCATTTAAAATTGTATAGTATTAATCTATTTATATATACATTAAGCAAATTTTATTACTATTTATAACTAATTGTATATGTTTGTTTGTTCTAGACCATCAACAACATATTTAAGAACCAAGGATCATGGGCTTTTCTTGTTGTTTTCTATTGTCAAACTGTTCAGTCCTATCATCTTCGCATCGATAAGATACTAAGGTAAGAAAACTACTTTTTTATTTCTGTCTATTTTTGTTATACTATCCATAGTGTTATTCATAATTTGAGGAAGATACTTCAATTCCCATTCACTACGAAACTCGTTGAACTACCTGCATCATTTTCTATACCTGTGTTACTTATTATAAAATTCATTTGTGTAGAGAATGATGTCGGGGGTTCGATGAAAAGGCTTTATCAAAAGAAAAAGGATACGTAAATGGTCGAGAAAAAGTCCGAAGATTATTCTATTATTTATATATTCTTTATGTTCCTAGAATTTATACGTTTTGCGATTTCCGTAAACAGTTTAACTACTTAATTCAATATCGAAAAACTATATCGTTTACATTGTAATGTTTTTTTTTTTAGGTATTGTGATTCATGTTGTTTAAAATTTTTTTTTTTCGTTTTATCATTTTCTTGTTTTCTATATATTATATTATGTCTAAATTACATCAATTATATGAATGTTCGTTTTAGTATATAAGGCATTAAATTAATATATATTTGTTTATACGCATTTAAAATTTTATAGTATTAATCTATTTATATATACATTAAGCAAATTTTATTACTATTTATAACTAATTGTATATGTTTGTTTGTTCTAGACCATCAACAACATATTAAAGAACCAAGGATCATGGGCTTTTCTTGTTGTTTTCTATTGTCAAACTGCTCAGTCCTATCATCTTCGCATCGATAAGATATTAAAGTAAGAAAACTACTTTTTTATTTCTGTTTATTTTTGTTATACTATCCATAGTGTTATTCATAATTTGAGAAGATACTTCAATTCCCATTCACTACGAAACTCGTCGTACTCCCTGCATCATTTTCTATACCTGTGTTAGTTATTATCAAATTCATTTGTGTAGAGAATGATGTCGGGTGTTCGATGAAAAGGCTTCATCAAAAGAAAAGGGATACGTAAATGGTCGAGAAAAAGTCCGAAGATTATTCTATTATTTATATATTCTTTATGTTCCTAGAATTTATACGTTTTGCGATTTCCTTAAACAGTTTAACTACTTAATTCAATATCGAAAAACTATATCGTTTAGATTGTAATGTTTTTTTTTTTAGGAATTGTGATTCATGTTGTTTAAAATTTTTTTTTTTCGTTTTATCATTTTCTTGTTTTCTAAATATTATATTATGTCTAAATTACATCAATTATATGAATGTTCGTTTTAGTATATAAGGCATTAAATTAATATATATTTGTTTATACGCATTTAAAATTTTTTAGTATTATTCTATTTATATATACATTAAGCAAATTTTATTACTATTTATAACTAATTGTATATGTTTGTTTGTTCTAGACCATCAACAACATATTTAAGAACCAAGGATCATGGGCTTTTCTTGTTGTTTTCTATTGTCAAACTGCTCAGTCCTATCATCTCCGCATCGATAAGATATTAAGGTAAGAAAACTACTTTTTTATTTCTGTTTATTTTTGTTATACTAACCATAGTGTTATTCATAATTTGAGAAGATACTTCAATTCCCATTCACTACGAAACTCGTCGTACTCCCTGCATCATTTTCTATACCTGTGTTAGTTATTATCAAATTCATTTGTGTAGAGAATGATGTCGGGTGTTCGATGAAAAGGCTTCATCAAAAGAAAAGGGATACGTAAATGGTCGAGAAAAAGTCCGAAGATTATTCTATTATTTATATATTCTTTATGTTCCTAGAATTTATACGTTTTGCGATTTCCGTAAACAGTTTAACTACTTAATTCAATATCGAAAAACTATATCGTTTACATTGTAATGTTTTTTGTTAGGTATTGTGATTCATGTTGTTTAAAATTTTTTTTTTTCGTTTTATCATTTTCTTGTTTTCTATATATTATATTATGTCTAAATTACATCAATTATATGAATGTTCGTTTTAGTATATAAGGCATTAAATTAATATATATTTGTTTATACGCATTTAAAATTGTATAGTATTAATCTATTTATATATACATTAAGCAAATTTTATTACTATTTATAACTAATTGTATATGTTTGTTTGTTCTAGACCATCAACAACATATTAAAGAACCAAGGATCATGGGCTTTTCTTGTTGTTTTCTATTGTCAAACTGCTCAGTCCTATCATCTTCGCATCGATAAGATATTAAAGTAAGAAAACTACTTTTTTATTTCTGTTTATTTTTGTTATACTATCCATAGTGTTATTCATAATTTGAGAAGATACTTCAATTCCCATTCACTACGAAACTCGTCGTACTCCCTGCATCATTTTCTATACCTGTGTTAGTTATTATCAAATTCATTTGTGTAGAGAATGATGTCGGGTGTTCGATGAAAAGGCTTCATCAAAAGAAAAGGGATACGTAAATGGTCAAGAAAAAGTCTGAAGATTATTCTATTATTTATATATTCTTTATGTTCCTAGAATTTATACGTTTTGCGATTTCCTTAAACAGTTTAACTACTTAATTCAATATCGAAAAACTATATCGTTTAGATTGTAATGTTTTTTTTTTTAGGTATTGTGATTCATGTTGTTTAAAATTTTTTTTTTTCGTTTTATCATTTTCTTGTTTTCTATATATTATATTATGTCTAAATTACATCAATTATATGAATGTTCGTTTTAGTATATAAGGCATTAAATTAATATATATTTGTTTATACGCATTTAAAATTTTTTAGTATTTATCTATTTATATATACATTAAGCAAATTTTATTACTATTTATAACTAATTGTATATGTTTGTTTGTTCTAGACCATCAACAACATATTTAAGAACCAAGGATCATGGGCTTTTCTTGTTGTTTTCTATTGTCAAACTGCTCAGTCCTATCATCTTCGCATCGATAAGATATTAAGGTAAGAAAACTACTTTTTTATTTCTGTTTATTTTTGTTATACTATCCATAGTGTTATTCATAATTTGAGAAGATACTTCAATTCCCATTCACTACGAAACTCGTACTCCCTGCATCATTTTCTATACCTGTGTTAGTTATTATCAAATTCATTTGTGTAGAGAATGATGTCGGGTGTTCGATGAAAAGGCTTCATCAAAAGAAAAGGGATACGTAAATGGTCAAGAAAAAGTCTGAAGATTATTCTATTATTTATATATTCTTTATGTTCCTAGAATTTATACGTTTTGCGATTTCCTTAAACAGTTTAACTACTTAATTCAATATCGAAAAACTATATCGTTTAGATTGTAATGTTTTTTTTTTTTAGGAATTGTGATTCATGTTGTTTAAAATTTTTTTTTTTCGTTTTATCATTTTCTTGTTTTCTATATATTATATTATGTCTAAATTACATCAATTATATGAATGTTCGTTTTAGTATATAAGGCATTAAATTAATATATATTTGTTTATACGCATTTAAAATTTTATAGTATTAATCTATTTATATATACATTAAGCAAATTTTATTACTATTTATAACTAATTGTATATGTTTGTTTGTTCTAGACCATCAACAACATATTAAAGAACCAAGGATCATGGGCTTTTCTTGTTGTTTTCTATTGTCAAACTGCTCAGTCCTATCATCTTCGCATCGATAAGATATTAAGGTAAGAAAACTACTTTATTATTTCTGTTTATTTTTGTTATACTATCCATAGTGTTATTCATAATTTGAGAAGATACTTCAATTCCCATTCACTACGAAACTCGTCGTACTCCCTGCATCATTTTCTATACCTGTGTTAGTTATTATCAAATTCATTTGTGTAGAGAATGATGTCGGGTGTTCGATGAAAAGGCTTCATCAAAAGAAAAGGGATACGTAAATGGTCAAGAAAAAGTCTGAAGATTATTCTATTATTCTTTATGTTCCTAGAATTTATACGTTTTGCGATTTCCTTAAACAGTTTAACTACTTAATTCAATATCGAAAAACTATATCGTTTAGATTGTAATGTTTTTTTTTTTAGGAATTGTGATTCTTGTTGTTTAAAATTTTTTTTTTTCGTTTTATCATTTTCTTGTTTTCTATATATTATATTATGTCTAAATTACATCAATTATATGAATGTTCGTTTTAGTATATAAGGCATTAAATTAATATATATTTGTTTATACGCATTTAAAATTTTATAGTATTAATCTATTTATATATACATTAAGCAAATTTTATTACTATTTATAACTAATTGTATATGTTTGTTTGTTCTAGACCATCAACAACATATTAAAGAACCAAGGATCATGGGCTTTTCTTGTTGTTTTCTATTGTCAAACTGCTCAGTCCTATCATCTTCGCATCGATAAGATATTAAAGTAAGAAAACTACTTTTTTATTTCTGTTTATTTTTGTTATACTATCCATAGTGTTATTCATAATTTGAGAAGATACTTCAATTCCCATTCACTACGAAACTCGTCGTACTCCCTGCATCATTTTCTATACCTGTGTTAGTTATTATCAAATTCATTTGTGTAGAGAATGATGTCGGGTGTTCGATGAAAAGGCTTCATCAAAAGAAAAGGGATACGTAAATGGTCGAGAAAAAGTCCGAAGATTATTCTATTATTTATATATTCTTTATGTTCCTAGAATTTATACGTTTTGCGATTTCCTTAAACAGTTTAACTACTTAATTCAATATCGAAAAACTATATCGTTTAGATTGTAATGTTTTTTTTTTTAGGAATTGTGATTCATGTTGTTTAAAATTTTTTTTTTTCGTTTTATCATTTTCTTGTTTTCTAAATATTATATTATGTCTAAATTACATCAATTATATGAATGTTCGTTTTAGTATATAAGGCATTAAATTAATATATATTTGTTTATACGCATTTAAAATTTTTTAGTATTATTCTATTTATATATACATTAAGCAAATTTTATTACTATTTATAACTAATTGTATATGTTTGTTTGTTCTAGACCATCAACAACATATTTAAGAACCAAGGATCATGGGCTTTTCTTGTTGTTTTCTATTGTCAAACTGCTCAGTCCTATCATCTCCGCATCGATAAGATATTAAGGTAAGAAAACTACTTTTTTATTTCTGTTTATTTTTGTTATACTAACCATAGTGTTATTCATAATTTGAGAAGATACTTCAATTCCCATTCACTACGAAACTCGTCGTACTCCCTGCATCATTTTCTATACCTGTGTTAGTTATTATCAAATTCATTTGTGTAGAGAATGATGTCGGGTGTTCGATGAAAAGGCTTCATCAAAAGAAAAGGGATACGTAAATGGTCGAGAAAAAGTCCGAAGATTATTCTATTATTTATATATTCTTTATGTTCCTAGAATTTATACGTTTTGCGATTTCCGTAAACAGTTTAACTACTTAATTCAATATCGAAAAACTATATCGTTTACATTGTAATGTTTTTTGTTAGGTATTGTGATTCATGTTGTTTAAAATTTTTTTTTTTCGTTTTATCATTTTCTTGTTTTCTATATATTATATTATGTCTAAATTACATCAATTATATGAATGTTCGTTTTAGTATATAAGGCATTAAATTAATATATATTTGTTTATACGCATTTAAAATTGTATAGTATTAATCTATTTATATATACATTAAGCAAATTTTATTACTATTTATAACTAATTGTATATGTTTGTTTGTTCTAGACCATCAACAACATATTAAAGAACCAAGGATCATGGGCTTTTCTTGTTGTTTTCTATTGTCAAACTGCTCAGTCCTATCATCTTCGCATCGATAAGATATTAAAGTAAGAAAACTACTTTTTTATTTCTGTTTATTTTTGTTATACTATCCATAGTGTTATTCATAATTTGAGAAGATACTTCAATTCCCATTCACTACGAAACTCGTCGTACTCCCTGCATCATTTTCTATACCTGTGTTAGTTATTATCAAATTCATTTGTGTAGAGAATGATGTCGGGTGTTCGATGAAAAGGCTTCATCAAAAGAAAAGGGATACGTAAATGGTCAAGAAAAAGTCTGAAGATTATTCTATTATTTATATATTCTTTATGTTCCTAGAATTTATACGTTTTGCGATTTCCTTAAACAGTTTAACTACTTAATTCAATATCGAAAAACTATATCGTTTAGATTGTAATGTTTTTTTTTTTAGGTATTGTGATTCATGTTGTTTAAAATTTTTTTTTTTCGTTTTATCATTTTCTTGTTTTCTATATATTATATTATGTCTAAATTACATCAATTATATGAATGTTCGTTTTAGTATATAAGGCATTAAATTAATATATATTTGTTTATACGCATTTAAAATTTTTTAGTATTTATCTATTTATATATACATTAAGCAAATTTTATTACTATTTATAACTAATTGTATATGTTTGTTTGTTCTAGACCATCAACAACATATTTAAGAACCAAGGATCATGGGCTTTTCTTGTTGTTTTCTATTGTCAAACTGCTCAGTCCTATCATCTTCGCATCGATAAGATATTAAGGTAAGAAAACTACTTTTTTATTTCTGTTTATTTTTGTTATACTATCCATAGTGTTATTCATAATTTGAGAAGATACTTCAATTCCCATTCACTACGAAACTCGTACTCCCTGCATCATTTTCTATACCTGTGTTAGTTATTATCAAATTCATTTGTGTAGAGAATGATGTCGGGTGTTCGATGAAAAGGCTTCATCAAAAGAAAAGGGATACGTAAATGGTCAAGAAAAAGTCTGAAGATTATTCTATTATTTATATATTCTTTATGTTCCTAGAATTTATACGTTTTGCGATTTCCTTAAACAGTTTAACTACTTAATTCAATATCGAAAAACTATATCGTTTAGATTGTAATGTTTTTTTTTTTTAGGAATTGTGATTCATGTTGTTTAAAATTTTTTTTTTTCGTTTTATCATTTTCTTGTTTTCTATATATTATATTATGTCTAAATTACATCAATTATATGAATGTTCGTTTTAGTATATAAGGCATTAAATTAATATATATTTGTTTATACGCATTTAAAATTTTATAGTATTAATCTATTTATATATACATTAAGCAAATTTTATTACTATTTATAACTAATTGTATATGTTTGTTTGTTCTAGACCATCAACAACATATTAAAGAACCAAGGATCATGGGCTTTTCTTGTTGTTTTCTATTGTCAAACTGCTCAGTCCTATCATCTTCGCATCGATAAGATATTAAGGTAAGAAAACTACTTTATTATTTCTGTTTATTTTTGTTATACTATCCATAGTGTTATTCATAATTTGAGAAGATACTTCAATTCCCATTCACTACGAAACTCGTCGTACTCCCTGCATCATTTTCTATACCTGTGTTAGTTATTATCAAATTCATTTGTGTAGAGAATGATGTCGGGTGTTCGATGAAAAGGCTTCATCAAAAGAAAAGGGATACGTAAATGGTCAAGAAAAAGTCTGAAGATTATTCTATTATTCTTTATGTTCCTAGAATTTATACGTTTTGCGATTTCCTTAAACAGTTTAACTACTTAATTCAATATCGAAAAACTATATCGTTTAGATTGTAATGTTTTTTTTTTTAGGAATTGTGATTCTTGTTGTTTAAAATTTTTTTTTTTCGTTTTATCATTTTCTTGTTTTCTATATATTATATTATGTCTAAATTACATCAATTATATGAATGTTCGTTTTAGTATATAAGGCATTAAATTAATATATATTTGTTTATACGCATTTAAAATTTTATAGTATTAATCTATTTATATATACATTAAGCAAATTTTATTACTATTTATAACTAATTGTATATGTTTGTTTGTTCTAGACCATCAACAACATATTTAAGAACCAAGGATCATGGGCTTTTCTTGTTGTTTTCTATTGTCAAACTGCTCAGTCCTATCATCTTCGCATCGATAAGATATTAAGGTAAGAAAACTACTTTATTATTTCTGTTTATTTTTGTTATACTATCCATAGTGTTATTCATAATTTGAGAAGATACTTCAATTCCCATTCACTACGAAACTCGTCGTACTCCCTGCATCATTTTCTATACCTGTGTTAGTTATTATCAAATTCATTTGTGTAGAGAATGATGTCGGGTGTTCGATGAAAAGGCTTCATCAAAAGAAAAGGGATACGTAAATGGTCAAGAAAAAGTCTGAAGATTATTCTATTATTCTTTATGTTCCTAGAATTTATACGTTTTGCGATTTCCTTAAACAGTTTAACTACTTAATTCAATATCGAAAAACTATATCGTTTAGATTGTAATGTTTTTTTTTTTTAGGAATTGTGATTCATGTTGTTTAAAATTTTTTTTTTTCGTTTTATCATTTTCTTGTTTTCTATATATTATATTATGTCTAAATTACATCAATTATATGAATGTTCGTTTTAGTATATAAGGCATTAAATTAATATATATTTGTTTATACGCATTTAAAATTTTATAGTATTAATCTATTTATATATACATTAAGCAAATTTTATTACTATTTATAACTAATTGTATATGTTTGTTTGTTCTAGACCATCAACAACATATTTAAGAACCAAGGATCATGGGCTTTTCTTGTTGTTTTCTATTGTCAAACTGCTCAGTCCTATCATCTTCGCATCGATAAGATACTAAGGTAAGAAAACTACTTTTTTATTTCTGTCTATTTTTGTTATACTATCCATAGTGTTATTCATAATTTGAGGAAGATACTTCAATTCCCATTCACTACGAAACTCGTTGAACTACCTGCATCATTTTCTATACCTGTGTTACTTATTATAAAATTCATTTGTGTAGAGAATGATGTCGGGGGTTCGATGAAAAGGCTTTATCAAAAGAAAAAGGATACGTAAATGGTCGAGAAAAAGTCCGAAGATTATTCTATTATTTATATATTCTTTATGTTCCTAGAATTTATACGTTTTGCGATTTCCGTAAACAGTTTAACTACTTAATTCAATATCGAAAAACTATATCGTTTACATTGTAATGTTTTTTTTTTTAGGTATTGTGATTCATGTTGTTTAAAATTTTTTTTTTTCGTTTTATCATTTTCTTGTTTTCTATATATTATATTATGTCTAAATTACATCAATTATATGAATGTTCGTTTTAGTATATAAGGCATTAAATTAATATATATTTGTTTATACGCATTTAAAATTTTATAGTATTAATCTATTTATATATACATTAAGCAAATTTTATTACTATTTATAACTAATTGTATATGTTTGTTTGTTCTAGACCATCAACAACATATTAAAGAACCAAGGATCATGGGCTTTTCTTGTTGTTTTCTATTGTCAAACTGCTCAGTCCTATCATCTTCGCATCGATAAGATATTAAGGTAAGAAAACTACTTTTTTATTTCTGTTTATTTTTGTTATACTATCCATAGTGTTATTCATAATTTGAGAAGATACTTCAATTCCCATTCACTACGAAACTCGTCGTACTCCCTGCATCATTTTCTATACCTGTGTTAGTTATTATCAAATTCATTTGTGTAGAGAATGATGTCGGGTGTTCGATGAAAAGGCTTCATCAAAAGAAAAGGGATACGTAAATGGTCGAGAAAAAGTCCGAAGATTATTCTATTATTTATATATTCTTTATGTTCCTAGAATTTATACGTTTTGCGATTTCCTTAAACAGTTTAACTACTTAATTCAATATCGAAAAACTATATCGTTTAGATTGTAATGTTTTTTTTTTTTAGGAATTGTGATTCATGTTGTTTAAAATTTTTTTTTTTCGTTTTATCATTTTCTTGTTTTCTATATATTATATTATGTCTAAATTACATCAATTATATGAATGTTCGTTTTAGTATATAAGGCATTAAATTAATATATATTTGTTTATACGCATTTAAAATTTTATAGTATTAATCTATTTATATATACATTAAGCAAATTTTATTACTATTTATAACTAATTGTATATGTTTGTTTGTTCTAGACCATCAACAACATATTTAAGAACCAAGGATCATGGGCTTTTCTTGTTGTTTTCTATTGTCAAACTGTTCAGTCCTATCATCTTCGCATCGATAAGATACTAAGGTAAGAAAACTACTTTTTTATTTCTGTCTATTTTTGTTATACTATCCATAGTGTTATTCATAATTTGAGGAAGATACTTCAATTCCCATTCACTACGAAACTCGTTGAACTACCTGCATCATTTTCTATACCTGTGTTACTTATTATCAAATTCATTTGTGTAGAGAATGATGTCGGGTGTTCGATGAAAAGGCTTCATCAAAAGAAAAGGGATACGTAAATGGTCAAGAAAAAGTCTGAAGATTATTCTATTATTCTTTATGTTCCTAGAATTTATACGTTTTGCGATTTCCTTAAACAGTTTAACTACTTAATTCAATATCGAAAAACTATATCGTTTAGATTGTAATGTTTTTTTTTTTAGGAATTGTGATTCATGTTGTTTAAAATTTTTTTTTTTCGTTTTATCATTTTCTTGTTTTCTATATATTATATTATGTCTAAATTACATCAATTATATGAATGTTCGTTTTAGTATATAAGGCATTAAATTAATATATATTTGTTTATACGCATTTAAAATTTTATAGTATTAATCTATTTATATATACATTAAGCAAATTTTATTACTATTTATAACTAATTGTATATGTTTGTTTGTTCTAGACCATCAACAACATATTTAAGAACCAAGGATCATGGGCTTTTCTTGTTGTTTTCTATTGTCAAACTGCTCAGTCCTATCATCTTCGCATCGATAAGATATTAAGGTAAGAAAACTACTTTTTTATTTCTGTTTATTTTTGTTATACTATCCATAGTGTTATTCATAATTTGAGAAGATACTTCAATTCCCATTCACTACGAAACTCGTCGTACTCCCTGCATCATTTTCTATACCTGTGTTAGTTATTATCAAATTCATTTGTGTAGAGAATGATGTCGGGTGTTCGATGAAAAGGCTTCATCAAAAGAAAAGGGATACGTAAATGGTCAAGAAAAAGTCTGAAGATTATTCTATTATTCTTTATGTTCCTAGAATTTATACGTTTTGCGATTTCCTTAAACTGTTTAACTACTTAACTTAATATCGGAAAACTATATCGTTTACATTGTAATGTTTTTTTTTTTAGGTATTGTGATTCATGTTGTTTAAAATTTTTTTTTTTCGTTTTATCATTTTCTTGTTATCTATATATTATATTATGTCTAAATTACATCAATTATATGAATGTTCGTTTTAGTATATAAGGCATTAAATTAATATATATTTGTTTATACGCATTTAAAATTTTATAGTATTAATCTATTTATATATACATTAAGCAAATTTTATTACTATTTATAACTAATTGTATATGTTTGTTTGTTCTAGACCATCAACAACATATTTAAGAACCAAGGATCATGGGCTTTTCTTGTTGTTTTCTATTGTCAAACTGTTCAGTCCTATCATCTTCGCATCGATAAGATACTAAGGTAAGAAAACTACTTTTTTATTTCTGTCTATTTTTGTTATACTATCCATAGTGTTATTCATAATTTGAGGAAGATACTTCAATTCCCATTCACTACGAAACTCGTTGAACTACCTGCATCATTTTCTATACCTGTGTTACTTATTATAAAATTCATTTGTGTAGAGAATGATGTCGGGGGTTCGATGAAAAGGCTTTATCAAAAGAAAAAGGATACGTAAATGGTCGAGAAAAAGTCCGAAGATTATTCTATTATTTATATATTCTTTATGTTCCTAGAATTTATACGTTTTGCGATTTCCGTAAACAGTTTAACTACTTAATTCAATATCGAAAAACTATATCGTTTACATTGTAATGTTTTTTTTTTTAGGTATTGTGATTCATGTTGTTTAAAATTTTTTTTTTTCGTTTTATCATTTTCTTGTTTTCTATATATTATATTATGTCTAAATTACATCAATTATATGAATGTTCGTTTTAGTATATAAGGCATTAAATTAATATATATTTGTTTATACGCATTTAAAATTTTATAGTATTAATCTATTTATATATACATTAAGCAAATTTTATTACTATTTATAACTAATTGTATATGTTTGTTTGTTCTAGACCATCAACAACATATTAAAGAACCAAGGATCATGGGCTTTTCTTGTTGTTTTCTATTGTCAAACTGCTCAGTCCTATCATCTTCGCATCGATAAGATATTAAAGTAAGAAAACTACTTTTTTATTTCTGTTTATTTTTGTTATACTATCCATAGTGTTATTCATAATTTGAGAAGATACTTCAATTCCCATTCACTACGAAACTCGTCGTACTCCCTGCATCATTTTCTATACCTGTGTTAGTTATTATCAAATTCATTTGTGTAGAGAATGATGTCGGGTGTTCGATGAAAAGGCTTCATCAAAAGAAAAGGGATACGTAAATGGTCGAGAAAAAGTCCGAAGATTATTCTATTATTTATATATTCTTTATGTTCCTAGAATTTATACGTTTTGCGATTTCCTTAAACAGTTTAACTACTTAATTCAATATCGAAAAACTATATCGTTTAGATTGTAATGTTTTTTTTTTTAGGAATTGTGATTCATGTTGTTTAAAATTTTTTTTTTTCGTTTTATCATTTTCTTGTTTTCTAAATATTATATTATGTCTAAATTACATCAATTATATGAATGTTCGTTTTAGTATATAAGGCATTAAATTAATATATATTTGTTTATACGCATTTAAAATTTTATAGTATTAATCTATTTATATATACATTAAGCAAATTTTATTACTATTTATAACTAATTGTATATGTTTGTTTGTTCTAGACCATCAACAACATATTTAAGAACCAAGGATCATGGGCTTTTCTTGTTGTTTTCTATTGTCAAACTGTTCAGTCCTATCATCTTCGCATCGATAAGATACTAAGGTAAGAAAACTACTTTTTTATTTCTGTCTATTTTTGTTATACTATCCATAGTGTTATTCATAATTTGAGGAAGATACTTCAATTCCCATTCACTACGAAACTCGTTGAACTACCTGCATCATTTTCTATACCTGTGTTACTTATTATCAAATTCATTTGTGTAGAGAATGATGTCGGGTGTTCGATGAAAAGGCTTCATCAAAAGAAAAGGGATACGTAAATGGTCAAGAAAAAGTCTGAAGATTATTCTATTATTCTTTATGTTCCTAGAATTTATACGTTTTGCGATTTCCTTAAACAGTTTAACTACTTAATTCAATATCGAAAAACTATATCGTTTAGATTGTAATGTTTTTTTTTTTAGGAATTGTGATTCATGTTGTTTAAAATTTTTTTTTTTCGTTTTATCATTTTCTTGTTTTCTATATATTATATTATGTCTAAATTACATCAATTATATGAATGTTCGTTTTAGTATATAAGGCATTAAATTAATATATATTTGTTTATACGCATTTAAAATTTTATAGTATTAATCTATTTATATATACATTAAGCAAATTTTATTACTATTTATAACTAATTGTATATGTTTGTTTGTTCTAGACCATCAACAACATATTTAAGAACCAAGGATCATGGGCTTTTCTTGTTGTTTTCTATTGTCAAACTGCTCAGTCCTATCATCTTCGCATCGATAAGATATTAAGGTAAGAAAACTACTTTTTTATTTCTGTTTATTTTTGTTATACTATCCATAGTGTTATTCATAATTTGAGAAGATACTTCAATTCCCATTCACTACGAAACTCGTCGTACTCCCTGCATCATTTTCTATACCTGTGTTAGTTATTATCAAATTCATTTGTGTAGAGAATGATGTCGGGTGTTCGATGAAAAGGCTTCATCAAAAGAAAAGGGATACGTAAATGGTCAAGAAAAAGTCTGAAGATTATTCTATTATTCTTTATGTTCCTAGAATTTATACGTTTTGCGATTTCCTTAAACTGTTTAACTACTTAACTTAATATCGGAAAACTATATCGTTTACATTGTAATGTTTTTTTTTTTAGGTATTGTGATTCATGTTGTTTAAAATTTTTTTTTTTCGTTTTATCATTTTCTTGTTATCTATATATTATATTATGTCTAAATTACATCAATTATATGAATGTTCGTTTTAGTATATAAGGCATTAAATTAATATATATTTGTTTATACGCATTTAAAATTTTATAGTATTAATCTATTTATATATACATTAAGCAAATTTTATTACTATTTATAACTAATTGTATATGTTTGTTTGTTCTAGACCATCAACAACATATTTAAGAACCAAGGATCATGGGCTTTTCTTGTTGTTTTCTATTGTCAAACTGTTCAGTCCTATCATCTTCGCATCGATAAGATACTAAGGTAAGAAAACTACTTTTTTATTTCTGTCTATTTTTGTTATACTATCCATAGTGTTATTCATAATTTGAGGAAGATACTTCAATTCCCATTCACTACGAAACTCGTTGAACTACCTGCATCATTTTCTATACCTGTGTTACTTATTATAAAATTCATTTGTGTAGAGAATGATGTCGGGGGTTCGATGAAAAGGCTTTATCAAAAGAAAAAGGATACGTAAATGGTCGAGAAAAAGTCCGAAGATTATTCTATTATTTATATATTCTTTATGTTCCTAGAATTTATACGTTTTGCGATTTCCGTAAACAGTTTAACTACTTAATTCAATATCGAAAAACTATATCGTTTACATTGTAATGTTTTTTTTTTTAGGTATTGTGATTCATGTTGTTTAAAATTTTTTTTTTTCGTTTTATCATTTTCTTGTTTTCTATATATTATATTATGTCTAAATTACATCAATTATATGAATGTTCGTTTTAGTATATAAGGCATTAAATTAATATATATTTGTTTATACGCATTTAAAATTTTATAGTATTAATCTATTTATATATACATTAAGCAAATTTTATTACTATTTATAACTAATTGTATATGTTTGTTTGTTCTAGACCATCAACAACATATTAAAGAACCAAGGATCATGGGCTTTTCTTGTTGTTTTCTATTGTCAAACTGCTCAGTCCTATCATCTTCGCATCGATAAGATATTAAAGTAAGAAAACTACTTTTTTATTTCTGTTTATTTTTGTTATACTATCCATAGTGTTATTCATAATTTGAGAAGATACTTCAATTCCCATTCACTACGAAACTCGTCGTACTCCCTGCATCATTTTCTATACCTGTGTTAGTTATTATCAAATTCATTTGTGTAGAGAATGATGTCGGGTGTTCGATGAAAAGGCTTCATCAAAAGAAAAGGGATACGTAAATGGTCGAGAAAAAGTCCGAAGATTATTCTATTATTTATATATTCTTTATGTTCCTAGAATTTATACGTTTTGCGATTTCCTTAAACAGTTTAACTACTTAATTCAATATCGAAAAACTATATCGTTTAGATTGTAATGTTTTTTTTTTTAGGAATTGTGATTCATGTTGTTTAAAATTTTTTTTTTTCGTTTTATCATTTTCTTGTTTTCTAAATATTATATTATGTCTAAATTACATCAATTATATGAATGTTCGTTTTAGTATATAAGGCATTAAATTAATATATATTTGTTTATACGCATTTAAAATTTTTTAGTATTATTCTATTTATATATACATTAAGCAAATTTTATTACTATTTATAACTAATTGTATATGTTTGTTTGTTCTAGACCATCAACAACATATTTAAGAACCAAGGATCATGGGCTTTTCTTGTTGTTTTCTATTGTCAAACTGCTCAGTCCTATCATCTTCGCATCGATAAGATATTAAGGTAAGAAAACTACTTTTTTATTTCTGTTTATTTTTGTTATACTAACCATAGTGTTATTCATAATTTGAGAAGATACTTCAATTCCCATTCACTACGAAACTCGTCGTACTCCCTGCATCATTTTCTATACCTGTGTTAGTTATTATCAAATTCATTTGTGTAGAGAATGATGTCGGGTGTTCGATGAAAAGGCTTCATCAAAAGAAAAGGGATACGTAAATGGTCAAGAAAAAGTCTGAAGATTATTCTATTATTTATATATTCTTTATGTTCCTAGAATTTATACGTTTTGCGATTTCCGTAAACAGTTTAACTACTTAATTCAATATCGAAAAACTATATCGTTTACGTTGTAATGTTTTTTTTTTTAGGTATTGTTATTCATGTTGTTTAAAATTTTTTTTTTTCGTTTTATCATTTTCTTGTTTTCTATATATTATATTATGTCTAAATTACATCAATTATATGAATGTTCGTTTTAGTATATAAGGCATTAAATTAATATATATTTGTTTATACGCATTTAAAATTTTTTAGTATTAATCTATTTATATATACATTAAGCAAATTTTATTACTATTTATAACTAATTGTATATGTTTGTTTGTTCTAGACCATCAACAACATATTTAAGAACCAAGGATCATGGGCTTTTCTTGTTGTTTTCTATTGTCAAACTGCTCAGTCCTATCATCTTCGCATCGATAAGATATTAAGGTAAGAAAACTACTTTTTTATTTCTGTTTATTTTTGTTATACTATCCATAGTGTTATTCATAATTTGAGAAGATACTTCAATTCCCATTCACTACGAAACTCGTACTCCCAGCATCATTTTCTATACCTGTGTTAGTTATTATCAAATTCATTTGTGTAGAGAATGATGTCGGGTGTTCGATGAAAAGGCTTCATCAAAAGAAAAGGGATACGTAAATGGTCAAGAAAAAGTCTGAAGATTATTCTATTATTTATATATTCTTTATGTTCCTAGAATTTATACGTTTTGCGATTTCCTTAAACTGTTTAACTACTTAACTTAATATCGGAAAACTATATCGTTTACATTGTAATGTTTTTTTTTTTAGGTATTGTGATTCATGTTGTTTAAAATTTTTTTTTTTCGTTTTATCATTTTCTTGTTATCTATATATTATATTATGTCTAAATTACATCAATTATATGAATGTTCGTTTTAGTATATAAGGCATTAAATTAATATATATTTGTTTATACGCATTTAAAATTTTATAGTATTAATCTATTTATATATACATTAAGCAAATTTTATTACTATTTATAACTAATTGTATATGTTTGTTTGTTCTAGACCATCAACAACATATTTAAGAACCAAGGATCATGGGCTTTTCTTGTTGTTTTCTATTGTCAAACTGTTCAGTCCTATCATCTTCGCATCGATAAGATACTAAGGTAAGAAAACTACTTTTTTATTTCTGTCTATTTTTGTTATACTATCCATAGTGTTATTCATAATTTGAGGAAGATACTTCAATTCCCATTCACTACGAAACTCGTTGAACTACCTGCATCATTTTCTATACCTGTGTTACTTATTATAAAATTCATTTGTGTAGAGAATGATGTCGGGGGTTCGATGAAAAGGCTTTATCAAAAGAAAAAGGATACGTAAATGGTCGAGAAAAAGTCCGAAGATTATTCTATTATTTATATATTCTTTATGTTCCTAGAATTTATACGTTTTGCGATTTCCGTAAACAGTTTAACTACTTAATTCAATATCGAAAAACTATATCGTTTACATTGTAATGTTTTTTTTTTTAGGTATTGTGATTCATGTTGTTTAAAATTTTTTTTTTTCGTTTTATCATTTTCTTGTTTTCTATATATTATATTATGTCTAAATTACATCAATTATATGAATGTTCGTTTTAGTATATAAGGCATTAAATTAATATATATTTGTTTATACGCATTTAAAATTTTATAGTATTAATCTATTTATATATACATTAAGCAAATTTTATTACTATTTATAACTAATTGTATATGTTTGTTTGTTCTAGACCATCAACAACATATTAAAGAACCAAGGATCATGGGCTTTTCTTGTTGTTTTCTATTGTCAAACTGCTCAGTCCTATCATCTTCGCATCGATAAGATATTAAAGTAAGAAAACTACTTTTTTATTTCTGTTTATTTTTGTTATACTATCCATAGTGTTATTCATAATTTGAGAAGATACTTCAATTCCCATTCACTACGAAACTCGTCGTACTCCCTGCATCATTTTCTATACCTGTGTTAGTTATTATCAAATTCATTTGTGTAGAGAATGATGTCGGGTGTTCGATGAAAAGGCTTCATCAAAAGAAAAGGGATACGTAAATGGTCGAGAAAAAGTCCGAAGATTATTCTATTATTTATATATTCTTTATGTTCCTAGAATTTATACGTTTTGCGATTTCCTTAAACAGTTTAACTACTTAATTCAATATCGAAAAACTATATCGTTTAGATTGTAATGTTTTTTTTTTTAGGAATTGTGATTCATGTTGTTTAAAATTTTTTTTTTTCGTTTTATCATTTTCTTGTTTTCTAAATATTATATTATGTCTAAATTACATCAATTATATGAATGTTCGTTTTAGTATATAAGGCATTAAATTAATATATATTTGTTTATACGCATTTAAAATTTTTTAGTATTATTCTATTTATATATACATTAAGCAAATTTTATTACTATTTATAACTAATTGTATATGTTTGTTTGTTCTAGACCATCAACAACATATTTAAGAACCAAGGATCATGGGCTTTTCTTGTTGTTTTCTATTGTCAAACTGCTCAGTCCTATCATCTTCGCATCGATAAGATATTAAGGTAAGAAAACTACTTTTTTATTTCTGTTTATTTTTGTTATACTAACCATAGTGTTATTCATAATTTGAGAAGATACTTCAATTCCCATTCACTACGAAACTCGTCGTACTCCCTGCATCATTTTCTATACCTGTGTTAGTTATTATCAAATTCATTTGTGTAGAGAATGATGTCGGGTGTTCGATGAAAAGGCTTCATCAAAAGAAAAGGGATACGTAAATGGTCAAGAAAAAGTCTGAAGATTATTCTATTATTTATATATTCTTTATGTTCCTAGAATTTATACGTTTTGCGATTTCCGTAAACAGTTTAACTACTTAATTCAATATCGAAAAACTATATCGTTTACGTTGTAATGTTTTTTTTTTTAGGTATTGTTATTCATGTTGTTTAAAATTTTTTTTTTTCGTTTTATCATTTTCTTGTTTTCTATATATTATATTATGTCTAAATTACATCAATTATATGAATGTTCGTTTTAGTATATAAGGCATTAAATTAATATATATTTGTTTATACGCATTTAAAATTTTTTAGTATTAATCTATTTATATATACATTAAGCAAATTTTATTACTATTTATAACTAATTGTATATGTTTGTTTGTTCTAGACCATCAACAACATATTTAAGAACCAAGGATCATGGGCTTTTCTTGTTGTTTTCTATTGTCAAACTGCTCAGTCCTATCATCTTCGCATCGATAAGATATTAAGGTAAGAAAACTACTTTTTTATTTCTGTTTATTTTTGTTATACTATCCATAGTGTTATTCATAATTTGAGAAGATACTTCAATTCCCATTCACTACGAAACTCGTACTCCCAGCATCATTTTCTATACCTGTGTTAGTTATTATCAAATTCATTTGTGTAGAGAATGATGTCGGGTGTTCGATGAAAAGGCTTCATCAAAAGAAAAGGGATACGTAAATGGTCAAGAAAAAGTCTGAAGATTATTCTATTATTTATATATTCTTTATGTTCCTAGAATTTATACGTTTTGCGATTTCCTTAAACAGTTTAACTACTTAATTCAATATCGAAAAACTATATCGTTTAGATTGTAATGTTTTTTTTTTTTAGGAATTGTGATTCATGTTGTTTAAAATTTTTTTTTTTCGTTTTATTATTTTCTTGTTTTCTATATATTATATTATGTCTAAATTACATCAATTATATGAATGTTCGTTTTAGTATATAAGGCATTAAATTAATATATATTTGTTTATACGCATTTAAAATTTTATAGTATTAATCTATTTATATATACATTAAGCAAATTTTATTACTATTTATAACTAATTGTATATGTTTGTTTGTTCTAGACCATCAACAACATATTTAAGAACCAAGGATCATGGGCTTTTCTTGTTGTTTTCTATTGTCAAACTGTTCAGTCCTATCATCTTCGCATCGATAAGATACTAAGGTAAGAAAACTACTTTTTTATTTCTGTCTATTTTTGTTATACTATCCATAGTGTTATTCATAATTTGAGGAAGATACTTCAATTCCCATTCACTACGAAACTCGTTGAACTACCTGCATCATTTTCTATACCTGTGTTACTTATTATAAAATTCATTTGTGTAGAGAATGATGTCGGGGGTTCGATGAAAAGGCTTTATCAAAAGAAAAAGGATACGTTAATGGTCGAGAAAAAGTCCGAAGATTATTCTATTATTTATATATTCTTTATGTTCCTAGAATTTATACGTTTTGCGATTTCCGTAAACAGTTTAACTACTTAATTCAATATCGAAAAACTATATCGTTTACATTGTAATGTTTTTTTTTTTAGGTATTGTGATTCATGTTGTTTAAAATTTTTTTTTTTCGTTTTATCATTTTCTTGTTTTCTATATATTATATTATGTCTAAATTACATCAATTATATGAATGTTCGTTTTAGTATATAAGGCATTAAATTAATATATATTTGTTTATACGCATTTAAAATTTTATAGTATTAATCTATTTATATATACATTAAGCAAATTTTATTACTATTTATAACTAATTGTATATGTTTGTTTGTTCTAGACCATCAACAACATATTAAAGAACCAAGGATCATGGGCTTTTCTTGTTGTTTTCTATTGTCAAACTGCTCAGTCCTATCATCTTCGCATCGATAAGATATTAAGGTAAGAAAACTACTTTATTATTTCTGTTTATTTTTGTTATACTATCCATAGTGTTATTCATAATTTGAGAAGATACTTCAATTCCCATTCACTACGAAACTCGTCGTACTCCCTGCATCATTTTCTATACCTGTGTTAGTTATTATCAAATTCATTTGTGTAGAGAATGATGTCGGGTGTTCGATGAAAAGGCTTCATCAAAAGAAAAGGGATACGTAAATGGTCAAGAAAAAGTCTGAAGATTATTCTATTATTCTTTATGTTCCTAGAATTTATACGTTTTGCGATTTCCTTAAACAGTTTAACTACTTAATTCAATATCGAAAAACTATATCGTTTAGATTGTAATGTTTTTTTTTTTAGGAATTGTGATTCATGTTGTTTAAAATTTTTTTTTTTCGTTTTATCATTTTCTTGTTTTCTATATATTATATTATGTCTAAATTACATCAATTATATGAATGTTCGTTTTAGTATATAAGGCATTAAATTAATATATATTTGTTTATACGCATTTAAAATTTTATAGTATTAATCTATTTATATATACATTAAGCAAATTTTATTACTATTTATAACTAATTGTATATGTTTGTTTGTTCTAGACCATCAACAACATATTTAAGAACCAAGGATCATGGGCTTTTCTTGTTGTTTTCTATTGTCAAACTGCTCAGTCCTATCATCTTCGCATCGATAAGATATTAAGGTAAGAAAACTACTTTTTTATTTCTGTTTATTTTTGTTATACTATCCATAGTGTTATTCATAATTTGAGAAGATACTTCAATTCCCATTCACTACGAAACTCGTCGTACTCCCTGCATCATTTTCTATACCTGTGTTAGTTATTATCAAATTCATTTGTGTAGAGAATGATGTCGGGTGTTCGATGAAAAGGCTTCATCAAAAGAAAAGGGATACGTAAATGGTCAAGAAAAAGTCTGAAGATTATTCTATTATTCTTTATGTTCCTAGAATTTATACGTTTTGCGATTTCCTTAAACTGTTTAACTACTTAACTTAATATCGGAAAACTATATCGTTTACATTGTAATGTTTTTTTTTTTAGGTATTGTGATTCATGTTGTTTAAAATTTTTTTTTTTCGTTTTATCATTTTCTTGTTATCTATATATTATATTATGTCTAAATTACATCAATTATATGAATGTTCGTTTTAGTATATAAGGCATTAAATTAATATATATTTGTTTATACGCATTTAAAATTTTATAGTATTAATCTATTTATATATACATTAAGCAAATTTTATTACTATTTATAACTAATTGTATATGTTTGTTTGTTCTAGACCATCAACAACATATTTAAGAACCAAGGATCATGGGCTTTTCTTGTTGTTTTCTATTGTCAAACTGTTCAGTCCTATCATCTTCGCATCGATAAGATACTAAGGTAAGAAAACTACTTTTTTATTTCTGTCTATTTTTGTTATACTATCCATAGTGTTATTCATAATTTGAGGAAGATACTTCAATTCCCATTCACTACGAAACTCGTTGAACTACCTGCATCATTTTCTATACCTGTGTTACTTATTATAAAATTCATTTGTGTAGAGAATGATGTCGGGGGTTCGATGAAAAGGCTTTATCAAAAGAAAAAGGATACGTAAATGGTCGAGAGAAAGTCCGAAGATTATTCTATTATTTATATATTCTTTATGTTCCTAGAATTTATACGTTTTGCGATTTCCGTAAACAGTTTAACTACTTAATTCAATATCGAAAAACTATATCGTTTACATTGTAATGTTTTTTTTTTTAGGTATTGTGATTCATGTTGTTTAAAATTTTTTTTTTTCGTTTTATCATTTTCTTGTTATCTATATATTATATTATGTCTAAATTACATCAATTATATGAATGTTCGTTTTAGTATATAAGGCATTAAATTAATATATATTTGTTTATACGCATTTAAAATTTTATAGTATTAATCTATTTATATATACATTAAGCAAATTTTATTACTATTTATAACTAATTGTATATGTTTGTTTGTTCTAGACCATCAACAACATATTTAAGAACCAAGGATCATGGGCTTTTCTTGTTGTTTTCTATTGTCAAACTGCTCAGTCCTATCATCTTCGCATCGATAAGATACTAAGGTAAGAAAACTACTTTTTTATTTCTATCTATTTTTGTTAAACTATCCATAGTGTTTTTCATAATTTGAGGAAGATACTTCAATTCCCATTCACTACGAAACTCGTCGAACTCCCTGCATCATTTTCTATACCTGTGTTAGTTATTATCAAATTCATTTGTGTAGAGAATGATGTCGGGTGTTCGATGAAAAGGCTTCATCAAAAGAAAAGGGATACGTAAATGGTCAAGAAAAAGTCTGAAGATTATTCTATTATTTATATATTCTTTATGTTCCTAGAATTTATACGTTTTGCGATTTCCTTAAACAGTTTAACTACTTAATTCAATATCGAAAAACTATATCGTTTAGATTGTAATGTTTTTTTTTTTAGGAATTGTGATTCATGTTGTTTAAAATTTTTTTTTTTCGTTTTATCATTTTCTTGTTTTCTATATATTATATTATGTCTAAATTACATCAATTATATGAATGTTCGTTTTAGTATATAAGGCATTAAATTAATATATATTTGTTTATACGAATTTAAAATTTTATAGTATTAATCTATTTATATATACATTAAGCAAATTTTATTACTATTTATAACTAATTGTATATGTTTGTTTGTTCTAGACCATCAACAACATATTTAAGAACCAAGGATCATGGGCTTTTCTTGTTGTTTTCTATTGTCAAACTGCTCAGTCCTATCATCTTCGCATCGATAAGATACTAAGGTAAGAAAACTACTTTATTATTTCTGTCTATTTTTGTTAAACTATCCATAGTGTTTTTCATAATTTGAGGAAGATACTTCAATTCCCATTCACTACGAAACTCGTCGAACTCCCTGCATCATTTTCTATACCTGTGTTAGTTATTATCAAATTCATTTGTGTAGAGAATGATGTCGGGTGTTCGATGAATAGGCTTCATCAAAAGAAAAGGGATACGTAAATGGTCAAGAAAAAGTCTGAAGATTATTCTATTATTTATATATTCTTTATGTTCCTAGAATTTATACGTTTTGCGATTTCCTTAAACAGTTTAACTACTTATTTCAATATCGAAAAACTATATCGTTTAGATTGTAATGTTTTTTTTTTTAGGAATTGTGATTCATGTTGTTTAAAATTTTTTTTTTTCGTTTTATCATTTTCTTGTTTTCTATATATTATATTATGTCTAAATTACATCAATTATATGAATGTTCGTTTTAGTATATAAGGCATTAAATTAATATATATTTGTTTATACGCATTTAAAATTTTATAGTATTAATCTATTTATATATACATTAAGCAAATTTTATTACTATTTATAACTAATTGTATATGTTTGTTTGTTCTAGACCATCAACAACATATTTAAGAACCAAGGATCATGGGCTTTTCTTGTGGTTTTCTATTGTCAAACTGTTCAGTCCTATCATCTTCGCATCGATAAGATACTAATGTAAGAAAACTACTTTTTTATTTCTGTCTATTTTTGTTATACTATCCATAGTGTTATTCATAATTTGAGGAAGATACTTCAATTCCCATTCACTACGAAACTCGTCGAACTCCCTGCATCATTTTCTATACCTGTGTTACTTATTATAAAATTCATTTGTGTAGAGAATGATGTCGGGGGTTCGATGAAAAGGCTTTATCAAAAGAAAAAGGATACGTAAATGGTCGAGAAAAAGTCCGAAGATTATTCTATTATTTATATATTCTTTATGTTCCTAGAATTTATATGTTTTGCGATTTCCGTAAACAGTTTAACTACTTAATTCAATATCGAAAAACTATATCGTTTACATTGTAATGTTTTTTTTTTTAGGTATTGTGATTCATGTTGTTTAAAATTTTTTTTTTTCGTTTTATCATTTTCTTGTTATCTATATATTATATTATGTCTAAATTACATCAATTATATGAATGTTCGTTTTAGTATATAAGGCATTAAATTAATATATATTTGTTTATACGCATTTAAAATTTTATAGTATTAATCTATTTATATATACATTAAGCAAATTTTATTACTATTTATAACTAATTGTATATGTTTGTTTGTTCTAGACCATCAACAACATATTTAAGAACCAAGGATCATGGGCTTTTCTTGTTGTTTTCTATTGTCAAACTGCTCAGTCCTATCATCTTCGCATCGATAAGATACTAAGGTAAGAAAACTACTTTTTTATTTCTATCTATTTTTGTTAAACTATCCATAGTGTTTTTCATAATTTGAGGAAGATACTTCAATTCCCATTCACTACGAAACTCGTCGAACTCCCTGCATCATTTTCTATACCTGTGTTAGTTATTATCAAATTCATTTGTGTAGAGAATGATGTCGGGTGTTCGATGAAAAGGCTTCATCAAAAGAAAAGGGATACGTAAATGGTCAAGAAAAAGTCTGAAGATTATTCTATTATTTATATATTCTTTATGTTCCTAGAATTTATACGTTTTGCGATTTCCTTAAACAGTTTAACTACTTAATTCAATATCGAAAAACTATATCGTTTAGATTGTAATGTTTTTTTTTTTAGGAATTGTGATTCATGTTGTTTAAAATTTTTTTTTTTCGTTTTATCATTTTCTTGTTTTCTATATATTATATTATGTCTAAATTACATCAATTATATGAATGTTCGTTTTAGTATATAAGGCATTAAATTAATATATATTTGTTTATACGAATTTAAAATTTTATAGTATTAATCTATTTATATATACATTAAGCAAATTTTATTACTATTTATAACTAATTGTATATGTTTGTTTGTTCTAGACCATCAACAACATATTTAAGAACCAAGGATCATGGGCTTTTCTTGTTGTTTTCTATTGTCAAACTGCTCAGTCCTATCATCTTCGCATCGATAAGATACTAAGGTAAGAAAACTACTTTATTATTTCTGTCTATTTTTGTTAAACTATCCATAGTGTTTTTCATAATTTGAGGAAGATACTTCAATTCCCATTCACTACGAAACTCGTCGAACTCCCTGCATCATTTTCTATACCTGTGTTAGTTATTATCAAATTCATTTGTGTAGAGAATGATGTCGGGTGTTCGATGAATAGGCTTCATCAAAAGAAAAGGGATACGTAAATGGTCAAGAAAAAGTCTGAAGATTATTCTATTATTTATATATTCTTTATGTTCCTAGAATTTATACGTTTTGCGATTTCCTTAAACAGTTTAACTACTTATTTCAATATCGAAAAACTATATCGTTTAGATTGTAATGTTTTTTTTTTTAGGAATTGTGATTCATGTTGTTTAAAATTTTTTTTTTTCGTTTTATCATTTTCTTGTTTTCTATATATTATATTATGTCTAAATTACATCAATTATATGAATGTTCGTTTTAGTATATAAGGCATTAAATTAATATATATTTGTTTATACGCATTTAAAATTTTATAGTATTAATCTATTTATATATACATTAAGCAAATTTTATTACTATTTATAACTAATTGTATATGTTTGTTTGTTCTAGACCATCAACAACATATTTAAGAACCAAGGATCATGGGCTTTTCTTGTTGTTTTCTATTGTCAAACTGCTCAGTCCTATCATCTTCGCATCGATAAGATACTAAGGTAAGAAAACTACTTTTTTATTTCTATCTATTTTTGTTAAACTATCCATAGTGTTTTTCATAATTTGAGGAAGATACTTCAATTCCCATTCACTACGAAACTCGTCGAACTCCCTGCATCATTTTCTATACCTGTGTTAGTTATTATCAAATTCATTTGTGTAGAGAATGATGTCGGGTGTTCGATGAAAAGGCTTCATCAAAAGAAAAGGGATACGTAAATGGTCAAGAAAAAGTCTGAAGATTATTCTATTATTTATATATTCTTTATGTTCCTAGAATTTATACGTTTTGCGATTTCCTTAAACAGTTTAACTACTTAATTCAATATCGAAAAACTATATCGTTTAGATTGTAATGTTTTTTTTTTTAGGAATTGTGATTCATGTTGTTTAAAATTTTTTTTTTTCGTTTTATCATTTTCTTGTTTTCTATATATTATATTATGTCTAAATTACATCAATTATATGAATGTTCGTTTTAGTATATAAGGCATTAAATTAATATATATTTGTTTATACGCATTTAAAATTTTATAGTATTAATCTATTTATATATACATTAAGCAAATTTTATTACTATTTATAACTAATTGTATATGTTTGTTTGTTCTAGACCATCAACAACATATTTAAGAACCAAGGATCATGGGCTTTTCTTGTTGTTTTCTATTGTCAAACTGCTCAGTCCTATCATCTTCGCATCGATAAGATACTAAGGTAAGAAAACTACTTTTTTATTTCTATCTATTTTTGTTAAACTATCCATAGTGTTTTTCATAATTTGAGGAAGATACTTCAATTCCCATTCACTACGAAACTCGTCGAACTCCCTGCATCATTTTCTATACCTGTGTTAGTTATTATCAAATTCATTTGTGTAGAGAATGATGTCGGGTGTTCGATGAAAAGGCTTCATCAAAAGAAAAGGGATACGTAAATGGTCAAGAAAAAGTCTGAAGATTATTCTATTATTTATATATTCTTTATGTTCCTAGAATTTATACGTTTTGCGATTTCCTTAAACAGTTTAACTACTTAATTCAATATCGAAAAACTATATCGTTTAGATTGTAATGTTTTTTTTTTTAGGAATTGTGATTCATGTTGTTTAAAATTTTTTTTTTTCGTTTTATCATTTTCTTGTTTTCTATATATTATATTATGTCTAAATTACATCAATTATATGAATGTTCGTTTTAGTATATAAGGCATTAAATTAATATATATTTGTTTATACGAATTTAAAATTTTATAGTATTAATCTATTTATATATACATTAAGCAAATTTTATTACTATTTATAACTAATTGTATATGTTTGTTTGTTCTAGACCATCAACAACATATTTAAGAACCAAGGATCATGGGCTTTTCTTGTTGTTTTCTATTGTCAAACTGCTCAGTCCTATCATCTTCGCATCGATAAGATACTAAGGTAAGAAAACTACTTTATTATTTCTGTCTATTTTTGTTAAACTATCCATAGTGTTTTTCATAATTTGAGGAAGATACTTCAATTCCCATTCACTACGAAACTCGTCGAACTCCCTGCATCATTTTCTATACCTGTGTTAGTTATTATCAAATTCATTTGTGTAGAGAATGATGTCGGGTGTTCGATGAATAGGCTTCATCAAAAGAAAAGGGATACGTAAATGGTCAAGAAAAAGTCTGAAGATTATTCTATTATTTATATATTCTTTATGTTCCTAGAATTTATACGTTTTGCGATTTCCTTAAACAGTTTAACTACTTATTTCAATATCGAAAAACTATATCGTTTAGATTGTAATGTTTTTTTTTTTAGGAATTGTGATTCATGTTGTTTAAAATTTTTTTTTTTCGTTTTATCATTTTCTTGTTTTCTATATATTATATTATGTCTAAATTACATCAATTATATGAATGTTCGTTTTAGTATATAAGGCATTAAATTAATATATATTTGTTTATACGCATTTAAAATTTTATAGTATTAATCTATTTATATATACATTAAGCAAATTTTATTACTATTTATAACTAATTGTATATGTTTGTTTGTTCTAGACCATCAACAACATATTTAAGAACCAAGGATCATGGGCTTTTCTTATTGTTTTCTATTGTCAAACTGCTCAGTCCTATCATCTTCGCATCGATAAGATATTAAGGTAAGAAAACTACTTTTTTATTTCTGTTTATTTTTGTTATACTATCCATAGTGTTATTCATAATTTGAGAAGATACTTCAATTCCCATTCACTACGAAACTCGTTGAACTCCCTGCATCATTTTCTATACCTGTGTTACTTCTTATAAAATTCATTTGTGTAGAGAATGATGTCGGGTGTTCGATGAAAAGGCTTCATCAAAAGAAAAGGGATACGTAAATGGTCAAGAAAAAGTCTGAAGATTATTCTATTATTTATATATTCTTTATGTTCCTAGAATTTATACGTTTTGCGATTTCCGTAAACAGTTTAACTACTTAATTCAATATCGAAAAACTATATCGTTTACATTGTAATGTTTTTTTTTTTTAGGTATTGTGATTCATGTTGTTTAAAATTTTTTTTTTTCGTTTTATCATTTTCTTGTTTTCTATATATTATATTATGTCTAAATTACATCAATTATATGAATGTTCGTTTTAGTATATAAGGCATTAAATTAATATATATTTGTTTATACGCATTTAAAATTTTATAGTATTTATCTATTTATATATACATTAAGCAAATTTTATTACTATTTATAACTAATTGTATATGTTTGTTTGTTCTAGACCATCAACAACATATTTAAGAACCAAGGATCATAGGCTTTTCTTGTTGTTTTCTATTGTCAAACTGCTCAGTCCTATCATCTTCGCATCGATAAGATACTAAGGTAAGAAAACTACTTTTTTTTTTCTGTTTATTTTTGTTATACTATCCATAGTGTTATTCATAATTTGAGAAGATACTTCAATTCCCATTCACTACGAAACTCGTCGAACTCCCTGCATCATTTTCTATACCTGTGTTACTTATTATAAAATTCATTTGTGTAGAGAATGATGTCGGGCGTTCGATGAAAAGGCTTTATCAAAAGAAAAAGGATACGTAAATGGTCGAGAAAAAGTCCGAAGATTATTCTATTATTTATATATTCTTTATGTTCCTAGAATTTATACGTTTTGCGATTTCCGTAAACAGTTTAACTACTTAATTCAATATCGAAAAACTATATCGTTTACATTGTAATGTTTTTTTTTTTTAGGTATTGTGATTCATGTTGTTTAAAATTTTTTTTTTTCGTTTTATCATTTTCTTGTTTTCTATATATTATATTATGTCTAAATTACATCAATTATATGAATGTTCGTTTTAGTATATAAGGCATTAAATTAATATATATTTGTTTATACGCATTTAAAATTTTATAGTGTTAATCTATTTATATATACATTAGGCAAATTTTATTACTATTTATAACTAATTGTATATGTTTGTTTGTTCTAGACCATCAACAACATATTTAAGAACCAAGGATCATGGGCTTTTCTTGTTGTTTTCTATTGTCAAACTGTTCAGTCCTATCATCTTCGCATCGATAAGATACTAAGGTAAGAAAACTACTTTTTTATTTCTGTCTATTTTTGTTATACTATCCATAGTGTTATTCATAATTTGAGAAGATACTTCAATTCCCATTCACTACGAAACTCGTTGAACTCCCTGCATCATTTTCTATACCTGTGTTAGTTATTATCAAATTCATTTGTGTAGAGAATGATGTCGGGTGTTCGATGAAAAGGCTTCATCAAAAGAAAAGGGATACGTAAATGGTCAAGAAAAAGTCTGAAGATTATTCTATTATTTATATATTCTTTATGTTCCTAGAATTTATACGTTTTGCGATTTCCTTAAACAGTTTAACTACTTAATTCAATATCGAAAAACTATATCGTTTAGATTGTAATGTTTTTTTTTTTAGGAATTGTGATTCATGTTGTTTAAAATTTTTTTTTTTCGTTTTATCATTTTCTTGTTTTCTATATATTATATTATGTCTAAATTACATCAATTATATGAATGTTCGTTTTAGTATATAAGGCATTAAATTAATATATATTTGTTTATACGCATTTAAAATTTTATAGTATTAATCTATTTATATATACATTAAGCAAATTTTATTACTATTTATAACTAATTGTATATGTTTGTTTGTTCTAGACCATCAACAACATATTTAAGAACCAAGGATCATGGGCTTTTCTTGTTGTTTTCTATTGTCAAACTGCTCAGTCCTATCATCTTCGCATCGATAAGATATTAAGGTAAGAAAACTACTTTTTTATTTCTGTTTATTTTTGTTATACTATCTATAGTGTTATTCATAATTTGAGAAGATACTTCAATTCCCATTCACTACGAAACTCGTTGAACTCCCTGCATCATTTTCTATACCTGTGTTACTTTTTATAAAATTCATTTGTGTAGAGAATGATGTCGGGGGTTCGATGAAAAGGCTTTATCAAAAGAAAAAGGATACGTAAATGGTCGAGAAAAAGTCCGAAGATTATTCTATTATTTATATATTCTTTATGTTCCTAGAATTTATAGGTTTTGCGATTTCCGTAAACAGTTTAACTACTTAATTCAATATCGAAAAACTATATCGTTTACATTGTAATGTTTTTTTTTTTAGGTATTGTGATTCATGTTGTTTAAAATTTTTTTTTTTCGTTTTATCATTTTCTTGTTTTCTATATATTATATTATGTCTAAATTACATCAATTATATGAATGTTCGTTTTAGTATATAAGGCATTAAATTAATATATATTTGTTTATACGCATTTAAAATTTTATAGTATTTATCTATTTATATATACATTAAGCAAATTTTATTACTATTTATAACTAATTGTATATGTTTGTTTGTTCTAGACCATCAACAACATATTTAAGAACCAAGGATCATGGGCTTTTCTTGTGGTTTTCTATTGTCAAACTGTTCAGTCCTATCATCTTCGCATCGATAAGATACTAAGGTAAGAAAACTACTTTTTTATTTCTGTCTATTTTTGTTATACTATCCATAGTGTTATTCATAATTTGAGGAAGATACTTCAATTCCCATTCACTACGAAACTCGTCGAACTCCCTGCATCATTTTCTATACCTGTGTTACTTATTATAAAATTCATTTGTGTAGAGAATGATGTCGGGGGTTCGATGAAAAGGCTTTATCAAAAGAAAAAGGATACGTAAATGGTCGAGAAAAAGTCCGAAGATTATTCTATTATTTATATATTCTTTATGTTCCTAGAATTTATATGTTTTGCGATTTCCGTAAACAGTTTAACTACTTAATTCAATATCGAAAAACTATATCGTTTACATTGTAATGTTTTTTTTTTTAGGTATTGTGATTCATGTTGTTTAAAATTTTTTTTTTTCGTTTTATCATTTTCTTGTTATCTATATATTATATTATGTCTAAATTACATCAATTATATGAATGTTCGTTTTAGTATATAAGGCATTAAATTAATATATATTTGTTTATACGCATTTAAAATTTTATAGTATTAATCTATTTATATATACATTAAGCAAATTTTATTACTATTTATAACTAATTGTATATGTTTGTTTGTTCTAGACCATCAACAACATATTTAAGAACCAAGGATCATGGGCTTTTCTTGTGGTTTTCTATTGTCAAACTGTTCAGTCCTATCATCTTCGCATCGATAAGATACTAAGGTAAGAAAACTACTTTTTTATTTCTGTCTATTTTTGTTATACTATCCATAGTGTTATTCATAATTTGAGGAAGATACTTCAATTCCCATTCACTACGAAACTCGTCGAACTCCCTGCATCATTTTCTATACCTGTGTTACTTATTATAAAATTCATTTGTGTAGAGAATGATGTCGGGGGTTCGATGAAAAGGCTTTATCAAAAGAAAAAGGATACGTAAATGGTCGAGAAAAAGTCCGAAGATTATTCTATTATTTATATATTCTTTATGTTCCTAGAATTTATATGTTTTGCGATTTCCGTAAACAGTTTAACTACTTAATTCAATATCGAAAAACTATATCGTTTACATTGTAATGTTTTTTTTTTTAGGTATTGTGATTCATGTTGTTTAAAATTTTTTTTTTTCGTTTTATCATTTTCTTGTTATCTATATATTATATTATGTCTAAATTACATCAATTATATGAATGTTCGTTTTAGTATATAAGGCATTAAATTAATATATATTTGTTTATACGCTTTTAAAATTTTATAGTATTAATCTATTTATATATACATTAAGCAAATTTTATTACTATTTATAACTAATTGTATATGTTTGTTTGTTCTAGACCATCAACAACATATTTAAGAACCAAGGATCATGGGCTTTTCTTGTGGTTTTCTATTGTCAAACTGTTCAGTCCTATCATCTTCGCATCGATAAGATACTAAGGTAAGAAAACTACTTTTTTATTTCTGTCTATTTTTGTTATACTATCCATAGTGTTATTCATAATTTGAGGAAGATACTTCAATTCCCATTCACTACGAAACTCGTCGAACTCCCTGCATCATTTTCTATACCTGTGTTACTTATTATAAAATTCATTTGTGTAGAGAATGATGTCGGGGGTTCGATGAAAAGGCTTTATCAAAAGAAAAAGGATACGTAAATGGTCGAGAAAAAGTCCGAAGATTATTCTATTATTTATATATTCTTTATGTTCCTAGAATTTATATGTTTTGCGATTTCCGTAAACAGTTTAACTACTTAATTCAATATCGAAAAACTATATCGTTAACATTGTAATGTTTTTTTTTTAGGTATTGTGATTCATGTTGTTTAAAATTTTTTTTTTTCGTTTTATCCTTTTCTTGTTTTCTATATATTATATTATGTCTAAATTACATCAATTATATGAATGTTCGTTTTAGTATATAAGGCATTAAATTAATATATATTTGTTTATACGCATTTAAAATTTTATAGTATTTATCTATTTATATATACATTAAGCAAATTTTATTACTATTTATAACTAATTGTATATGTTTGTTTGTTCTAGACCATCAACAACATATTTAAGAACCAAGGATCATAGGCTTTTCTTGTTGTTTTCTATTGTCAAACTGCTCAGTCCTATCATCTTCGCATCGATAAGATACTAAGGTAAGAAAACTACTTTTTTTTTTCTGTTTATTTTTGTTATACTATCCATAGTGTTATTCATAATTTGAGAAGATACTTCAATTCCCATTCACTACGAAACTCGTCGAACTCCCTGCATCATTTTCTATACCTGTGTTACTTATTATAAAATTCATTTGTGTAGAGAATGATGTCGGGCGTTCGATGAAAAGGCTTTATCAAAAGAAAAAGGATACGTAAATGGTCGAGAAAAAGTCCGAAGATTATTCTATTATTTATATATTCTTTATGTTCCTAGAATTTATACGTTTTGCGATTTCCGTAAACAGTTTAACTACTTAATTCAATATCGAAAAACTATATCGTTTACATTGTAATGTTTTTTTTTTTTAGGTATTGTGATTCATGTTGTTTAAAATTTTTTTTTTTCGTTTTATCATTTTCTTGTTTTCTATATATTATATTATGTCTAAATTACATCAATTATATGAATGTTCGTTTTAGTATATAAGGCATTAAATTAATATATATTTGTTTATACGCATTTAAAATTTTATAGTGTTAATCTATTTATATATACATTAGGCAAATTTTATTACTATTTATAACTAATTGTATATGTTTGTTTGTTCTAGACCATCAACAACATATTTAAGAACCAAGGATCATGGGCTTTTCTTGTTGTTTTCTATTGTCAAACTGTTCAGTCCTATCATCTTCGCATCGATAAGATACTAAGGTAAGAAAACTACTTTTTTATTTCTGTCTATTTTTGTTATACTATCCATAGTGTTATTCATAATTTGAGAAGATACTTCAATTCCCATTCACTACGAAACTCGTTGAACTCCCTGCATCATTTTCTATACCTGTGTTAGTTATTATCAAATTCATTTGTGTAGAGAATGATGTCGGGTGTTCGATGAAAAGGCTTCATCAAAAGAAAAGGGATACGTAAATGGTCAAGAAAAAGTCTGAAGATTATTCTATTATTTATATATTCTTTATGTTCCTAGAATTTATACGTTTTGCGATTTCCTTAAACAGTTTAACTACTTAATTCAATATCGAAAAACTATATCGTTTAGATTGTAATGTTTTTTTTTTTAGGAATTGTGATTCATGTTGTTTAAAATTTTTTTTTTTCGTTTTATCATTTTCTTGTTTTCTATATATTATATTATGTCTAAATTACATCAATTATATGAATGTTCGTTTTAGTATATAAGGCATTAAATTAATATATATTTGTTTATACGCATTTAAAATTTTATAGTATTAATCTATTTATATATACATTAAGCAAATTTTATTACTATTTATAACTAATTGTATATGTTTGTTTGTTCTAGACCATCAACAACATATTTAAGAACCAAGGATCATGGGCTTTTCTTGTTGTTTTCTATTGTCAAACTGCTCAGTCCTATCATCTTCGCATCGATAAGATATTAAGGTAAGAAAACTACTTTTTTATTTCTGTTTATTTTTGTTATACTATCCATAGTGTTATTCATAATTTGAGAAGATACTTCAATTCCCATTCACTACGAAACTCGTTGAACTCCCTGCATCATTTTCTATACCTGTGTTACTTTTTATAAAATTCATTTGTGTAGAGAATGATGTCGGGGGTTCGATGAAAAGGCTTTATCAAAAGAAAAAGGATACGTAAATGGTCGAGAAAAAGTCCGAAGATTATTCTATTATTTATATATTCTTTATGTTCCTAGAATTTATAGGTTTTGCGATTTCCGTAAACAGTTTAACTACTTAATTCAATATCGAAAAACTATATCGTTTACATTGTAATGTTTTTTTTTTTAGGTATTGTGATTCATGTTGTTTAAAATTTTTTTTTTTCGTTTTATCATTTTCTTGTTTTCTATATATTATATTATGTCTAAATTACATCAATTATATGAATGTTCGTTTTAGTATATAAGGCATTAAATTAATATATATTTGTTTATACGCATTTAAAATTTTATAGTATTTATCTATTTATATATACATTAAGCAAATTTTATTACTATTTATAACTAATTGTATATGTTTGTTTGTTCTAGACCATCAACAACATATTTAAGAACCAAGGATCATGGGCTTTTCTTGTGGTTTTCTATTGTCAAACTGTTCAGTCCTATCATCTTCGCATCGATAAGATACTAAGGTAAGAAAACTACTTTTTTATTTCTGTCTATTTTTGTTATACTATCCATAGTGTTATTCATAATTTGAGGAAGATACTTCAATTCCCATTCACTACGAAACTCGTCGAACTCCCTGCATCATTTTCTATACCTGTGTTACTTATTATAAAATTCATTTGTGTAGAGAATGATGTCGGGGGTTCGATGAAAAGGCTTTATCAAAAGAAAAAGGATACGTAAATGGTCGAGAAAAAGTCCGAAGATTATTCTATTATTTATATATTCTTTATGTTCCTAGAATTTATATGTTTTGCGATTTCCGTAAACAGTTTAACTACTTAATTCAATATCGAAAAACTATATCGTTTACATTGTAATGTTTTTTTTTTTAGGTATTGTGATTCATGTTGTTTAAAATTTTTTTTTTTCGTTTTATCATTTTCTTGTTATCTATATATTATATTATGTCTAAATTACATCAATTATATGAATGTTCGTTTTAGTATATAAGGCATTAAATTAATATATATTTGTTTATACGCATTTAAAATTTTATAGTATTAATCTATTTATATATACATTAAGCAAATTTTATTACTATTTATAACTAATTGTATATGTTTGTTTGTTCTAGACCATCAACAACATATTTAAGAACCAAGGATCATGGGCTTTTCTTGTGGTTTTCTATTGTCAAACTGTTCAGTCCTATCATCTTCGCATCGATAAGATACTAAGGTAAGAAAACTACTTTTTTATTTCTGTCTATTTTTGTTATACTATCCATAGTGTTATTCATAATTTGAGGAAGATACTTCAATTCCCATTCACTACGAAACTCGTCGAACTCCCTGCATCATTTTCTATACCTGTGTTACTTATTATAAAATTCATTTGTGTAGAGAATGATGTCGGGGGTTCGATGAAAAGGCTTTATCAAAAGAAAAAGGATACGTAAATGGTCGAGAAAAAGTCCGAAGATTATTCTATTATTTATATATTCTTTATGTTCCTAGAATTTATATGTTTTGCGATTTCCGTAAACAGTTTAACTACTTAATTCAATATCGAAAAACTATATCGTTTACATTGTAATGTTTTTTTTTTTAGGTATTGTGATTCATGTTGTTTAAAATTTTTTTTTTTCGTTTTATCATTTTCTTGTTATCTATATATTATATTATGTCTAAATTACATCAATTATATGAATGTTCGTTTTAGTATATAAGGCATTAAATTAATATATATTTGTTTATACGCTTTTAAAATTTTATAGTATTAATCTATTTATATATACATTAAGCAAATTTTATTACTATTTATAACTAATTGTATATGTTTGTTTGTTCTAGACCATCAACAACATATTTAAGAACCAAGGATCATGGGCTTTTCTTGTGGTTTTCTATTGTCAAACTGTTCAGTCCTATCATCTTCGCATCGATAAGATACTAAGGTAAGAAAACTACTTTTTTATTTCTGTCTATTTTTGTTATACTATCCATAGTGTTATTCATAATTTGAGGAAGATACTTCAATTCCCATTCACTACGAAACTCGTCGAACTCCCTGCATCATTTTCTATACCTGTGTTACTTATTATAAAATTCATTTGTGTAGAGAATGATGTCGGGGGTTCGATGAAAAGGCTTTATCAAAAGAAAAAGGATACGTAAATGGTCGAGAAAAAGTCCGAAGATTATTCTATTATTTATATATTCTTTATGTTCCTAGAATTTATATGTTTTGCGATTTCCGTAAACAGTTTAACTACTTAATTCAATATCGAAAAACTATATCGTTAACATTGTAATGTTTTTTTTTTAGGTATTGTGATTCATGTTGTTTAAAATTTTTTTTTTTCGTTTTATCCTTTTCTTGTTTTCTATATATTATATTATGTCTAAATTACATCAATTATATGAATGTTCGTTTTAGTATATAAGGCATTAAATTAATATATATTTGTTTATACGCATTTAAAATTTTATAGTATTTATCTATTTATATATACATTAAGCAAATTTTATTACTATTTATAACTAATTGTATATGTTTGTTTGTTCTAGACCATCAACAACATATTTAAGAACCAAGGATCATGGGCTTTTCTTGTTGTTTTCTATTGTCAAACTGCTCAGTCCTATCATCTTCGCATCGATAAGATACTAAGGTAAGAAAACTACTTTTTTTTTTCTGTTTATTTTTGTTATACTATCCATAGTGTTATTCATAATTTGAGAAGATACTTCAATTCCCATTCACTACGAAACTCGTCGAACTCCCTGCATCATTTTCTATACCTGTGTTAGTTATTATCAAATTCATTTGTGTAGAGAATGATGTCGGGTGTTCGATGAAAAGGCTTCATCAAAAGAAAAGGGATACGTAAATGGTCAAGAAAAAGTCTGAAGATTATTCTATTATTTATATATTCTTTATGTTCCTAGAATTTATACGTTTTGCGATTTCCTTAAACAGTTTAACTACTTAATTCAATATCGAAAAACTATATCGTTTAGATTGTAATGTTTTTTTTTTTAGGAATTGTGATTCATGTTGTTTAAAATTTTTTTTTTTCGTTTTATCATTTTCTTGTTTTCTATATATTATATTATGTCTAAATTACATCAATTATATGAATGTTCGTTTTAGTATATAAGGCATTAAATTAATATATATTTGTTTATACGCATTTAAAATTTTATAGTATTAATCTATTTATATATACATTAAGCAAATTTTATTACTATTTATAACTAATTGTATATGTTTGTTTGTTCTAGACCATCAACAACATATTTAAGAACCAAGGATCATGGGCTTTTCTTGTTGTTTTCTATTGTCAAACTGCTCAGTCCTATCATCTTCGCATCGATAAGATATTAAGGTAAGAAAACTACTTTTTTATTTCTGTTTATTTTTGTTATACTATCCATAGTGTTATTCATAATTTGAGAAGATACTTCAATTCCCATTCACTACGAAACTCGTCGAACTCCCTGCATCATTTTCTATACCTGTGTTAGTTATTATCAAATTCATTTGTGTAGAGAATGATGTCGGGTGTTCGATGAAAAGGCTTCATCAAAAGAAAAGGGATACGTAAATGGTCAAGAAAAAGTCTGAAGATTATTCTATTATTTATATATTCTTTATGTTCCTAGAATTTATACGTTTTGCGATTTCCTTAAACAGTTTAACTACTTAATTCAATATCGAAAAACTATATCGTTTAGATTGTAATGTTTTTTTTTTTAGGAATTGTGATTCATGTTGTTTAAAATTTTTTTTTTTCGTTTTATCATTTTCTTGTTTTCTATATATTATATTATGTCTAAATTACATCAATTATATGAATGTTCGTTTTAGTATATAAGGCATTAAATTAATATATATTTGTTTATACGCATTTAAAATTTTATAGTATTAATCTATTTATATATACATTAAGCAAATTTTATTACTATTTATAACTAATTGTATATGTTTGTTTGTTCTAGACCATCAACAACATATTTAAGAACCAAGGATCATGGGCTTTTCTTGTTGTTTTCTATTGTCAAACTGCTCAGTCCTATCATCTTCGCATCGATAAGATATTAAGGTAAGAAAACTACTTTTTTATTTCTGTTTATTTTTGTTATACTATCCATAGTGTTATTCATAATTTGAGAAGATACTTCAATTCCCATTCACTACGAAACTCGTTGAACTCCCTGCATCATTTTCTATACCTGTGTTACTTTTTATAAAATTCATTTGTGTAGAGAATGATGTCGGGGGTTCGATGAAAAGGCTTTATCAAAAGAAAAAGGATACGTAAATGGTCGAGAAAAAGTCCGAAGATTATTCTATTATTTATATATTCTTTATGTTCCTAGAATTTATAGGTTTTGCGATTTCCGTAAACAGTTTAACTACTTAATTCAATATCGAAAAACTATATCGTTTACATTGTAATGTTTTTTTTTTTAGGTATTGTGATTCATGTTGTTTAAAATTTTTTTTTTTCGTTTTATCATTTTCTTGTTTTCTATATATTATATTATGTCTAAATTACATCAATTATATGAATGTTCGTTTTAGTATATAAGGCATTAAATTAATATATATTTGTTTATACGC
This sequence comes from Tuberolachnus salignus, assembly GCA_956483605.1. NCBI lineage: Eukaryota > Metazoa > Arthropoda > Insecta > Hemiptera > Aphididae > Tuberolachnus > Tuberolachnus salignus. The sequence goes on along the minus strand of OY101435.1, from coordinate 3,752,911 downwards.
ATTTAAAATTTTATAGTATTTATCTATTTATATATACATTAAGCAAATTTTATTACTATTTATAACTAATTGTATATGTTTGTTTGTTCTAGACCATCAACAACATATTTAAGAACCAAGGATCATGGGCTTTTCTTGTGGTTTTCTATTGTCAAACTGTTCAGTCCTATCATCTTCGCATCGATAAGATACTAAGGTAAGAAAACTACTTTTTTATTTCTGTCTATTTTTGTTATACTATCCATAGTGTTATTCATAATTTGAGGAAGATACTTCAATTCCCATTCACTACGAAACTCGTCGAACTCCCTGCATCATTTTCTATACCTGTGTTACTTATTATAAAATTCATTTGTGTAGAGAATGATGTCGGGGGTTCGATGAAAAGGCTTTATCAAAAGAAAAAGGATACGTAAATGGTCGAGAAAAAGTCCGAAGATTATTCTATTATTTATATATTCTTTATGTTCCTAGAATTTATATGTTTTGCGATTTCCGTAAACAGTTTAACTACTTAATTCAATATCGAAAAACTATATCGTTTACATTGTAATGTTTTTTTTTTTAGGTATTGTGATTCATGTTGTTTAAAATTTTTTTTTTTCGTTTTATCATTTTCTTGTTATCTATATATTATATTATGTCTAAATTACATCAATTATATGAATGTTCGTTTTAGTATATAAGGCATTAAATTAATATATATTTGTTTATACGCATTTAAAATTTTATAGTATTAATCTATTTATATATACATTAAGCAAATTTTATTACTATTTATAACTAATTGTATATGTTTGTTTGTTCTAGACCATCAACAACATATTTAAGAACCAAGGATCATGGGCTTTTCTTGTGGTTTTCTATTGTCAAACTGTTCAGTCCTATCATCTTCGCATCGATAAGATACTAAGGTAAGAAAACTACTTTTTTATTTCTGTCTATTTTTGTTATACTATCCATAGTGTTATTCATAATTTGAGGAAGATACTTCAATTCCCATTCACTACGAAACTCGTCGAACTCCCTGCATCATTTTCTATACCTGTGTTACTTATTATAAAATTCATTTGTGTAGAGAATGATGTCGGGGGTTCGATGAAAAGGCTTTATCAAAAGAAAAAGGATACGTAAATGGTCGAAAAAAGTCCGAAGATTATTCAATTATTTATATATTCTTTATGTTCCTAGAATTTATACGTTTTGCGATTTCCGTAAACAGTTTAACTACTTAATTCAATATCGAAAAACTATATCGTTTACATTGTAATGTTTTTTTTTTTAGGTAATGTGATTCATGTTGTTTAAAATTTTTTTTTTTCGTTTTATCATTTTCTTGTTTTCTATATATTATATTATGTCTAAATTACATCAATTATATGAATGTTCGTTTTAGTATATAAGGCATTAAATTAATATATATTTGTTTATACGCATTTAAAATTTTATAGTATTTATCTATTTATATATACATTAAGCAAATTTTATTACTATTTATAACTAATTGTATATGTTTGTTTGTTCTAGATCATCAACAACATATTTAAGAACCAAGGATCATGGGCTTTTCTTGTTGTTTTCTATTGTCAAACTGCTCAGTCCTATCATCTTCGCATCGATAAGATACTAAGGTAAGAAAACTACTTTTTTTTTTCTGTTTATTTTTGTTATACTATCCATAGTGTTATTCATAATTTGAGAAGATACTTCAATTCCCATTCACTACGAAACTCGTTGAACTCCCTGCATCATTTTCTATACCTGTGTTACTTTTTATAAAATTCATTTGTGTAGAGAATGATGTCGGGGGTTCGATGAAAAGGCTTTATCAAAAGAAAAAGGATACGTAAATGGTCGAGAAAAAGTCCGAAGATTATTCTATTATTTATATATTCTTTATGTTCCTAGAATTTATAGGTTTTGCGATTTCCGTAAACAGTTTAACTACTTAATTCAATATCGAAAAACTATATCGTTTACATTGTAATGTTTTTTTTTTTAGGTATTGTGATTCATGTTGTTTAAAATTTTTTTTTTTCGTTTTATCATTTTCTTGTTTTCTATATATTATATTATGTCTAAATTACATCAATTATATGAATGTTCGTTTTAGTATATAAGGCATTAAATTAATATATATTTGTTTATACGCATTTAAAATTTTATAGTATTTATCTATTTATATATACATTAAGCAAATTTTATTACTATTTATAACTAATTGTATATGTTTGTTTGTTCTAGACCATCAACAACATATTTAAGAACCAAGGATCATGGGCTTTTCTTGTGGTTTTCTATTGTCAAACTGTTCAGTCCTATCATCTTCGCATCGATAAGATACTAAGGTAAGAAAACTACTTTTTTATTTCTGTCTATTTTTGTTATACTATCCATAGTGTTATTCATAATTTGAGGAAGATACTTCAATTCCCATTCACTACGAAACTCGTCGAACTCCCTGCATCATTTTCTATACCTGTGTTACTTATTATAAAATTCATTTGTGTAGAGAATGATGTCGGGGGTTCGATGAAAAGGCTTTATCAAAAGAAAAAGGATACGTAAATGGTCGAGAAAAAGTCCGAAGATTATTCTATTATTTATATATTCTTTATGTTCCTAGAATTTATATGTTTTGCGATTTCCGTAAACAGTTTAACTACTTAATTCAATATCGAAAAACTATATCGTTTACATTGTAATGTTTTTTTTTTTAGGTATTGTGATTCATGTTGTTTAAAATTTTTTTTTTTCGTTTTATCATTTTCTTGTTATCTATATATTATATTATGTCTAAATTACATCAATTATATGAATGTTCGTTTTAGTATATAAGGCATTAAATTAATATATATTTGTTTATACGCATTTAAAATTTTATAGTATTAATCTATTTATATATACATTAAGCAAATTTTATTACTATTTATAACTAATTGTATATGTTTGTTTGTTCTAGACCATCAACAACATATTTAAGAACCAAGGATCATGGGCTTTTCTTGTGGTTTTCTATTGTCAAACTGTTCAGTCCTATCATCTTCGCATCGATAAGATACTAAGGTAAGAAAACTACTTTTTTATTTCTGTCTATTTTTGTTATACTATCCATAGTGTTATTCATAATTTGAGGAAGATACTTCAATTCCCATTCACTACGAAACTCGTCGAACTCCCTGCATCATTTTCTATACCTGTGTTACTTATTATAAAATTCATTTGTGTAGAGAATGATGTCGGGGGTTCGATGAAAAGGCTTTATCAAAAGAAAAAGGATACGTAAATGGTCGAGAAAAAGTCCGAAGATTATTCTATTATTTATATATTCTTTATGTTCCTAGAATTTATATGTTTTGCGATTTCCGTAAACAGTTTAACTACTTAATTCAATATCGAAAAACTATATCGTTAACATTGTAATGTTTTTTTTTTAGGTATTGTGATTCATGTTGTTTAAAATTTTTTTTTTTCGTTTTATCCTTTTCTTGTTTTCTATATATTATATTATGTCTAAATTACATCAATTATATGAATGTTCGTTTTAGTATATAAGGCATTAAATTAATATATATTTGTTTATACGCATTTAAAATTTTATAGTATTTATCTATTTATATATACATTAAGCAAATTTTATTACTATTTATAACTAATTGTATATGTTTGTTTGTTCTAGACCATCAACAACATATTTAAGAACCAAGGATCATGGGCTTTTCTTGTTGTTTTCTATTGTCAAACTGCTCAGTCCTATCATCTTCGCATCGATAAGATACTAAGGTAAGAAAACTACTTTTTTTTTTCTGTTTATTTTTGTTATACTATCCATAGTGTTATTCATAATTTGAGAAGATACTTCAATTCCCATTCACTACGAAACTCGTCGAACTCCCTGCATCATTTTCTATACCTGTGTTACTTATTATAAAATTCATTTGTGTAGAGAATGATGTCGGGGGTTCGATGAAAAGGCTTTATCAAAAGAAAAAGGATACGTAAATGGTCGAGAAAAAGTCCGAAGATTATTCAATTATTTATATATTCTTTATGTTCCTAGAATTTATACGTTTTGCGATTTCCGTAAACAGTTTAACTACTTAATTCAATATCGAAAAACTATATCGTTTACATTGTAATGTTTTTTTTTTTAGGTAATGTGATTCATGTTGTTTAAAAATTTTTTTTTTCGTTTTATCATTTTCTTGTTTTCTATATATTATATTATGTCTAAATTACATCAATTATATGAATGTTCGTTTTAGTATATAAGGCATTAAATTAATATATATTTGTTTATACGCATTTAAAATTTTATAGTATTTATCTATTTATATATACATTAAGCAAATTTTATTACTATTTATAACTAATTGTATATGTTTGTTTGTTCTAGATCATCAACAACATATTTAAGAACCAAGGATCTTGGCTTTTCTTGTTGTTTTCTATTGTCAAACTGCTCAGTCCTATCATCTTCGCATCGATAAGATACTAAGGTAAGAAAACTACTTTTTTTTTTCTGTTTATTTTTGTTATACTATCCATAGTGTTATTCATAATTTGAGAAGATACTTCAATTCCCATTCACTACGAAACTCGTCGAACTCCCTGCATCATTTTCTATACCTGTGTTACTTATTATAAAATTCATTTGTGTAGAGAATGATGTCGGGGGTTCGATGAAAAGGCTTTATCAAAAGAAAAAGGATACGTAAATGGTCGAGAAAAAGTCCGAAGATTATTCTATTATTTATATATTCTTTATGTTCCTAGAATTTATACGTTTTGCGATTTCCGTAAACAGTTTAACTACTTAATTCAATATCGAAAACTATATCGTTTACATTGTAATGTTTTTTTTTTTAGGTATTGTGATTCATGTTGTTTAAAATTTTTTTTTTTCGTTTTATCATTTTCTTGTTTTCTATATATTATATTATGTCTAAATTACATGAATTATATGAATGTTCGTTTTAGTATATAAGGCATTAAATTAATATAAATTTGTTTATACGCATTTAAAATTTTATAGTATTAATCTATTTATATATACATTAAGCAAATTTTATTACTATTTATAACAAATTGTATATGTTTGTTTGTTCTAGACCATCAACAACATATTTAAGAACCAAGGATCATGGGCTTTTCTTGTTGTTTTCTATTGTCAAACTGCTCAGTCGTATCATCTTCGCATCGATAAGATACTAAGGTAAGAAAACTACTTTTTTATTTCTGTCTATTTTTGTTAAACTATCCATAGTGTTTTTCATAATTTGAGGAAGATACTTCAATTCCCATTCACTACGAAACTCGTCGAACTCCCTGCATCATTTTCTGTACCTGTGTTAGTTATTATCAAATTCATTTGTGTAGAGAATGATGTCGGGTGTTCGATGAAAAGGCTTCATCAAAAGAAAAGGGATACGTAAATGGTCAAGAAAAAGTCTGAAGATTATTCTATTATTTATATATTCTTTATGTTCCTAGAATTTATACGTTTTGCGATTTCCTTAAACAGTTTAACTACTTAATTCAATATCGAAAAACTATATCGTTTAGATTGTAATGTTTTTTTTTTTAGGAATTGTGATTCATGTTGTTTAAAATTTTTTTTTTTCGTTTTATCATTTTCTTGTTTTCTATATATTATTTTATATCTAAATTACATCAATTATATGAATGTTCGTTTTAGTATATAAGGCATTAAATTAATATATATTTGTTTATACGCATTTAAAATTTTATAGTATTAATCTATTTATATATACATTAGGCAAATTTTATTACTATTTATAACTAATTGTATATGTTTGTTTGTTCTAGACCATCAACAACATATTTAAGAACCAAGGATCATGGGCTTTTCTTGTTGTTTTCTATTGTCAAACTGTTCAGTCCTATCATCTTCGCATCGATAAGATACTAAGGTAAGAAAACTACTTTTTTATTTCTGTCTATTTTTGTTATACTATCCATAGTGTTATTCATAATTTGAGAAGATACTTCAATTCCCATTCACTACGAAACTCGTTGAACTCCCTGCATCATTTTCTATACCTGTGTTACTTTTTATAAAATTCATTTGTGTAGAGAATGATGTCGGGTGTTCGATGAAAAGGCTTCATCAAAAGAAAAGGGATACGTAAATGGTCAAGAAAAAGTCTGAAGATTATTCTATTATTTATATATTCTTTATGTTCCTAGAATTTATACGTTTTGCGATTTCCGTAAACAGTTTAACTACTTAATTCAATATCGAAAAACTATATCGTTTACATTGTAATGTTTTTTTTTTTAGGTATTTTGATTCATGTTGTTTAAAATTTTTTTTTTTCGTTTTATCATTTTCTTGTTTTCTATATATTATATTATGTCTAAATTACATCAATTATATGAATGTTCGTTTTAGTATATAAGGCATTAAATTAATATATATTTGTTTATACGCATTTAAAATTTTATAGTATTAATCTATTTATATATACATTAAGCAAATTTTATTACTATTTATAACTAATTGTATATGTTTGTTTGTTCTAGACCATCAACAACATATTTAAGAACCAAGGATCATGGGCTTTTCTTGTTGTTTTCTATTGTCAAACTGCTCAGTCCTATCATCTTCGCATCGATAAGATACTAAGGTAAGAAAACTACTTTTTTATTTCTGTCTATTTTTGTTAAACTATCCATAGTGTTTTTCATAATTTGAGGAAGATACTTCAATTCCCATTCACTACGAAACTCGTCGAACTCCCTGCATCATTTTCTATACCTGTGTTAGTTATTATCAAATTCATTTGTGTAGAGAATGATGTCGGGTGTTCGATGAATAGGCTTCATCAAAAGAAAAGGGATACGTAAATGGTCAAGAAAAAGTCTGAAGATTATTCTATTATTTATATATTCTTTATGTTCCTAGAATTTATACGTTTTGCGATTTCCTTAAACAGTTTAACTACTTAATTCAATATCGAAAAACTGTATCGTTTAGATTGTAATGTTTTTTTTTTTAGGAATTGTGATTCATGTTGTTTAAAATTTTTTTTTTTCGTTTTATCATTTTCTTGTTTTCTATATATTATATTATGTCTAAATTACATCAATTATATGAATGTTCGTTTTAGTATATAAGGCATTAAATTAATATATATTTGTTTATACGCATTTTAAATTTTATAGTATTAATCTATTTATATATACATTAAGCAAATTTTATTACTATTTATAACTGATTGTATATGTTTGTTTGTTCTAGACCATCATCAACATATTTAAGAACCAAGGATCATGGGCTTTTCTTGTTGTTTTCTATTGTCAAACTGCTCAGTCCTATCATCTTCGCATCGATAAGATATTAAGGTAAGAAAACTACTTTTTTATTTCTGTCTATTTTTGTTAAACTATCCATAGTGTTTTTCATAATTTGAGGAAGATACTTCAATTCCCATTCACTACGAAACTCGTCGAACTCCCTGCATCATTTTCTATACCTGTGTTAGTTATTATCAAATTCATTTGTGTAGAGAATGATGTCGGGTGTTCGATGAAAAGGCTTCATCAAAAGAAAAGGGATACGTAAATGGTCAAGAAAAAGTCTGAAGATTATTCTATTATTTATATATTCTTTATGTTCCTAGAATTTATATGTTTTGCGATTTCCGTAAACAGTTTAACTACTTAATTCAATATCGAAAAACTATATCGTTAACATTGTAATGTTTTTTTTTTAGGTATTGTGATTCATGTTGTTTAAAATTTTTTTTTTTCGTTTTATCCTTTTCTTGTTTTCTATATATTATATTATGTCTAAATTACATCAATTATATGAATGTTCGTTTTAGTATATAAGGCATTAAATTAATATATATTTGTTTATACGCATTTAAAATTTTATAGTATTTATCTATTTATATATACATTAAGCAAATTTTATTACTATTTATAACTAATTGTATATGTTTGTTTGTTCTAGACCATCAACAACATATTTAAGAACCAAGGATCATGGGCTTTTCTTGTTGTTTTCTATTGTCAAACTGCTCAGTCCTATCATCTTCGCATCGATAAGATACTAAGGTAAGAAAACTACTTTTTTTTTTCTGTTTATTTTTGTTATACTATCCATAGTGTTATTCATAATTTGAGAAGATACTTCAATTCCCATTCACTACGAAACTCGTCGAACTCCCTGCATCATTTTCTATACCTGTGTTACTTATTATAAAATTCATTTGTGTAGAGAATGATGTCGGGGGTTCGATGAAAAGGCTTTATCAAAAGAAAAAGGATACGTAAATGGTCGAGAAAAAGTCCGAAGATTATTCAATTATTTATATATTCTTTATGTTCCTAGAATTTATACGTTTTGCGATTTCCGTAAACAGTTTAACTACTTAATTCAATATCGAAAAACTATATCGTTTACATTGTAATGTTTTTTTTTTTAGGTAATGTGATTCATGTTGTTTAAAATTTTTTTTTTTCGTTTTATCATTTTCTTGTTTTCTATATATTATATTATGTCTAAATTACATCAATTATATGAATGTTCGTTTTAGTATATAAGGCATTAAATTAATATATATTTGTTTATACGCATTTAAAATTTTATAGTATTTATCTATTTATATATACATTAAGCAAATTTTATTACTATTTATAACTAATTGTATATGTTTGTTTGTTCTAGATCATCAACAACATATTTAAGAACCAAGGATCTTGGCTTTTCTTGTTGTTTTCTATTGTCAAACTGCTCAGTCCTATCATCTTCGCATCGATAAGATACTAAGGTAAGAAAACTACTTTTTTTTTTCTGTTTATTTTTGTTATACTATCCATAGTGTTATTCATAATTTGAGAAGATACTTCAATTCCCATTCACTACGAAACTCGTCGAACTCCCTGCATCATTTTCTATACCTGTGTTACTTATTATAAAATTCATTTGTGTAGAGAATGATGTCGGGGGTTCGATGAAAAGGCTTTATCAAAAGAAAAAGGATACGTAAATGGTCGAGAAAAAGTCCGAAGATTATTCTATTATTTATATATTCTTTATGTTCCTAGAATTTATACGTTTTGCGATTTCCGTAAACAGTTTAACTACTTAATTCAATATCGAAAACTATATCGTTTACATTGTAATGTTTTTTTTTTTAGGTATTGTGATTCATGTTGTTTAAAATTTTTTTTTTTCGTTTTATCATTTTCTTGTTTTCTATATATTATATTATGTCTAAATTACATGAATTATATGAATGTTCGTTTTAGTATATAAGGCATTAAATTAATATAAATTTGTTTATACGCATTTAAAATTTTATAGTATTAATCTATTTATATATACATTAAGCAAATTTTATTACTATTTATAACAAATTGTATATGTTTGTTTGTTCTAGACCATCAACAACATATTTAAGAACCAAGGATCATGGGCTTTTCTTGTTGTTTTCTATTGTCAAACTGCTCAGTCCTATCATCTTCGCATCGATAAGATACTAAGGTAAGAAAACTACTTTTTTATTTCTGTCTATTTTTGTTAAACTATCCATAGTGTTTTTCATAATTTGAGGAAGATACTTCAATTCCCATTCACTACGAAACTCGTCGAACTCCCTGCATCATTTTCTGTACCTGTGTTAGTTATTATCAAATTCATTTGTGTAGAGAATGATGTCGGGTGTTCGATGAAAAGGCTTCATCAAAAGAAAAGGGATACGTAAATGGTCAAGAAAAAGTCTGAAGATTATTCTATTATTTATATATTCTTTATGTTCCTAGAATTTATACGTTTTGCGATTTCCTTAAACAGTTTAACTACTTAATTCAATATCGAAAAACTATATCGTTTAGATTGTAATGTTTTTTTTTTTAGGAATTGTGATTCATGTTGTTTAAAATTTTTTTTTTTCGTTTTATCATTTTCTTGTTTTCTATATATTATTTTATATCTAAATTACATCAATTATATGAATGTTCGTTTTAGTATATAAGGCATTAAATTAATATATATTTGTTTATACGCATTTAAAATTTTATAGTATTAATCTATTTATATATACATTAGGCAAATTTTATTACTATTTATAACTAATTGTATATGTTTGTTTGTTCTAGACCATCAACAACATATTTAAGAACCAAGGATCATGGGCTTTTCTTGTTGTTTTCTATTGTCAAACTGTTCAGTCCTATCATCTTCGCATCGATAAGATACTAAGGTAAGAAAACTACTTTTTTATTTCTGTCTATTTTTGTTATACTATCCATAGTGTTATTCATAATTTGAGAAGATACTTCAATTCCCATTCACTACGAAACTCGTTGAACTCCCTGCATCATTTTCTATACCTGTGTTACTTTTTATAAAATTCATTTGTGTAGAGAATGATGTCGGGTGTTCGATGAAAAGGCTTCATCAAAAGAAAAGGGATACGTAAATGGTCAAGAAAAAGTCTGAAGATTATTCTATTATTTATATATTCTTTATGTTCCTAGAATTTATACGTTTTGCGATTTCCGTAAACAGTTTAACTACTTAATTCAATATCGAAAAACTATATCGTTTACATTGTAATGTTTTTTTTTTTAGGTATTTTGATTCATGTTGTTTAAAATTTTTTTTTTTCGTTTTATCATTTTCTTGTTTTCTATATATTATATTATGTCTAAATTACATCAATTATATGAATGTTCGTTTTAGTATATAAGGCATTAAATTAATATATATTTGTTTATACGCATTTAAAATTTTATAGTATTAATCTATTTATATATACATTAAGCAAATTTTATTACTATTTATAACTAATTGTATATGTTTGTTTGTTCTAGACCATCAACAACATATTTAAGAACCAAGGATCATGGGCTTTTCTTGTTGTTTTCTATTGTCAAACTGCTCAGTCCTATCATCTTCGCATCGATAAGATACTAAGGTAAGAAAACTACTTTTTTATTTCTGTCTATTTTTGTTAAACTATCCATAGTGTTTTTCATAATTTGAGGAAGATACTTCAATTCCCATTCACTACGAAACTCGTCGAACTCCCTGCATCATTTTCTATACCTGTGTTAGTTATTATCAAATTCATTTGTGTAGAGAATGATGTCGGGTGTTCGATGAATAGGCTTCATCAAAAGAAAAGGGATACGTAAATGGTCAAGAAAAAGTCTGAAGATTATTCTATTATTTATATATTCTTTATGTTCCTAGAATTTATACGTTTTGCGATTTCCTTAAACAGTTTAACTACTTAATTCAATATCGAAAAACTGTATCGTTTAGATTGTAATGTTTTTTTTTTTAGGAATTGTGATTCATGTTGTTTAAAATTTTTTTTTTTCGTTTTATCATTTTCTTGTTTTCTATATATTATATTATGTCTAAATTACATCAATTATATGAATGTTCGTTTTAGTATATAAGGCATTAAATTAATATATATTTGTTTATACGCATTTTAAATTTTATAGTATTAATCTATTTATATATACATTAAGCAAATTTTATTACTATTTATAACTGATTGTATATGTTTGTTTGTTCTAGACCATCATCAACATATTTAAGAACCAAGGATCATGGGCTTTTCTTGTTGTTTTCTATTGTCAAACTGCTCAGTCCTATCATCTTCGCATCGATAAGATATTAAGGTAAGAAAACTACTTTTTTATTTCTGTCTATTTTTGTTAAACTATCCATAGTGTTTTTCATAATTTGAGGAAGATACTTCAATTCCCATTCACTACGAAACTCGTCGAACTCCCTGCATCATTTTCTATACCTGTGTTAGTTATTATCAAATTCATTTGTGTAGAGAATGATGTCGGGTGTTCGATGAAAAGGCTTCATCAAAAGAAAAGGGATACGTAAATGGTCAAGAAAAAGTCTGAAGATTATTCTATTATTTATATATTCTTTATGTTCCTAGAATTTATACGTTTTGCGATTTCCTTAAACAGTTTAACTACTTAATTCAATATCGAAAACTATATCGTTTACATTGTAATGTTTTTTTTTTAGGTATTGTGATTCATGTTGTTTAAAATTTTTTTTTTTCGTTTTATCATTTTCTTGTTTTCTATATATTATATTATGTCTAAATTACATGAATTATATGAATGTTCGTTTTAGTATATAAGGCATTAAATTAATATAAATTTGTTTATACGCATTTAAAATTTTATAGTATTAATCTATTTATATATACATTAAGCAAATTTTATTACTATTTATAACAAATTGTATATGTTTGTTTGTTCTAGACCATCAACAACATATTTAAGAACCAAGGATCATGGGCTTTTCTTGTTGTTTTCTATTGTCAAACTGCTCAGTCCTATCATCTTCGCATCGATAAGATACTAAGGTAAGAAAACTACTTTTTTATTTCTGTCTATTTTTGTTAAACTATCCATAGTGTTTTTCATAATTTGAGGAAGATACTTCAATTCCCATTCACTACGAAACTCGTCGAACTCCCTGCATCATTTTCTGTACCTGTGTTAGTTATTATCAAATTCATTTGTGTAGAGAATGATGTCGGGTGTTCGATGAAAAGGCTTCATCAAAAGAAAAGGGATACGTAAATGGTCAAGAAAAAGTCTGAAGAATATTCTATTATTTATATATTCTTTATGTTCCTAGAATTTATACGTTTTGCGATTTCCTTAAACAGTTTAACTACTTAATTCAATATCGAAAAACTATATCGTTTAGATTGTAATGTTTTTTTTTTTAGGAATTGTGATTCATGTTGTTTAAAATTTTTTTTTTTCGTTTTATCATTTTCTTGTTTTCTATATATTATTTTATATCTAAATTACATCAATTATATGAATGTTCGTTTTAGTATATAAGGCATTAAATTAATATATATTTGTTTATACGCATTTAAAATTTTATAGTATTAATCTATTTATATATACATTAGGCAAATTTTATTACTATTTATAACTAATTGTATATGTTTGTTTGTTCTAGACCATCAACAACATATTTAAGAACCAAGGATCATGGGCTTTTCTTGTTGTTTTCTATTGTCAAACTGTTCAGTCCTATCATCTTCGCATCGATAAGATACTAAGGTAAGAAAACTACTTTTTTATTTCTGTCTATTTTTGTTATACTATCCATAGTGTTATTCATAATTTGAGAAGATACTTCAATTCCCATTCACTACGAAACTCGTTGAACTCCCTGCATCATTTTCTATACCTGTGTTACTTTTTATAAAATTCATTTGTGTAGAGAATGATGTCGGGTGTTCGATGAAAAGGCTTCATCAAAAGAAAAGGGATACGTAAATGGTCAAGAAAAAGTCTGAAGATTATTCTATTATTTATATATTCTTTATGTTCCTAGAATTTATACGTTTTGCGATTTCCGTAAACAGTTTAACTACTTAATTCAATATCGAAAAACTATATCGTTTACATTGTAATGTTTTTTTTTTTAGGTATTTTGATTCATGTTGTTTAAAATTTTTTTTTTTCGTTTTATCATTTTCTTGTTTTCTATATATTATATTATGTCTAAATTACATCAATTATATGAATGTTCGTTTTAGTATATAAGGCATTAAATTAATATATATTTGTTTATACGCATTTAAAATTTTATAGTATTAATCTATTTATATATACATTAAGCAAATTTTATTACTATTTATAACTAATTGTATATGTTTGTTTGTTCTAGACCATCAACAACATATTTAAGAACCAAGGATCATGGGCTTTTCTTGTTGTTTTCTATTGTCAAACTGCTCAGTCCTATCATCTTCGCATCGATAAGATACTAAGGTAAGAAAACTACTTTTTTATTTCTGTCTATTTTTGTTAAACTATCCATAGTGTTTTTCATAATTTGAGGAAGATACTTCAATTCCCATTCACTACGAAACTCGTCGAACTCCCTGCATCATTTTCTATACCTGTGTTAGTTATTATCAAATTCATTTGTGTAGAGAATGATGTCGGGTGTTCGATGAATAGGCTTCATCAAAAGAAAAGGGATACGTAAATGGTCAAGAAAAAGTCTGAAGATTATTCTATTATTTATATATTCTTTATGTTCCTAGAATTTATACGTTTTGCGATTTCCTTAAACAGTTTAACTACTTAATTCAATATCGAAAAACTGTATCGTTTAGATTGTAATGTTTTTTTTTTTAGGAATTGTGATTCATGTTGTTTAAAATTTTTTTTTTTCGTTTTATCATTTTCTTGTTTTCTATATATTATATTATGTCTAAATTACATCAATTATATGAATGTTCGTTTTAGTATATAAGGCATTAAATTAATATATATTTGTTTATACGCATTTTAAATTTTATAGTATTAATCTATTTATATATACATTAAGCAAATTTTATTACTATTTATAACTAATTGTATATGTTTGTTTGTTCTAGACCATCATCAACATATTTAAGAACCAAGGATCATGGGCTTTTCTTGTTGTTTTCTATTGTCAAACTGCTCAGTCCTATCATCTTCGCATCGATAAGATATTAAGGTAAGAAAACTACTTTTTTATTTCTGTCTATTTTTGTTAAACTATCCATAGTGTTTTTCATAATTTGAGGAAGATACTTCAATTCCCATTCACTACGAAACTCGTCGAACTCCCTGCATCATTTTCTATACCTGTGTTAGTTATTATCAAATTCATTTGTGTAGAGAATGATGTCGGGTGTTCGATGAAAAGGCTTCATCAAAAGAAAAGGGATACGTAAATGGTCAAGAAAAAGTCTGAAGATTATTCTATTATTTATATATTCTTTATGTTCCTAGAATTTATACGTTTTGCGATTTCCTTAAACAGTTTAACTACTTAATTCAATATCGAAAAACTATATCGTTTAGATTGTAATGTTTTTTTTTTTAGGAATTGTGATTCATGTTGTTTAAAATTTTTTTTTTTCGTTTTATCATTTTCTTGTTTTCTATATATTATTTTATGTCTAAATTACATCAATTATATGAATGTTCGTTTTAGTATATAAGGCATTAAATTAATATATATTTGTTTATACGCATTTAAAATTTTATAGTATTAATCTATTTATATATACATTAGGCAAATTTTATTACTATTTATAACTAATTGTATATGTTTGTTTGTTCTAGACCATCAACAACATATTTAAGAACCAAGGATCATGGGCTTTTCTTGTTGTTTTCTATTGTCAAACTGTTTAGTCCTATCATCTTCGCATCGATAAGATACTAAGGTAAGAAAACTACTTTTTTATTTCTGTCTATTTTTGTTATACTATCCATAGTGTTATTCATAATTTGAGAAGATACTTCAATTCCCATTCACTACGAAACTCGTTGAACTCCCTGCATCATTTTCTATACCTGTGTTACTTTTTATAAAATTCATTTGTGTAGAGAATGATGTCGGGTGTTCGATGAAAAGGCTTCATCAAAAGAAAAGGGATACGTAAATGGTCAAGAAAAAGTCTGAAGATTATTCTATTATTTATATATTCTTTATGTTCCTAGAATTTATACGTTTTGCGATTTCCGTAAACAGTTTAACTACTTAATTCAATATCGAAAAACTATATCGTTTACATTGTAATGTTTTTTTTTTTAGGTATTTTGATTCATGTTGTTTAAAATTTTTTTTTTTCGTTTTATCATTTTCTTGTTTTCTATATATTATATTATGTCTAAATTACATCAATTATATGAATGTTCGTTTTAGTATATAAGGCATTAAATTAATATATATTTGTTTATACGCATTTAAAATTTTATAGTATTAATCTATTTATATATACATTAAGCAAATTTTATTACTATTTATAACTAATTGTATATGTTTGTTTGTTCTAGACCATCAACAACATATTTAAGAACCAAGGATCATGGGCTTTTCTTGTTGTTTTCTATTGTCAAACTGCTCAGTCCTATCATCTTCGCATCGATAAGATATTAAGGTAAGAAAACTACTTTTTTATTTCTGTTTATTTTTGTTATACTATCCATAGTGTTATTCATAATTTGAGAAGATACTTCAATTCCCATTCACTACGAAACTCGTTGAACTCCCTGCATCATTTTCTATACCTGTGTTACTTTTTATAAAATTCATTTGTGTAGAGAATGATGTCGGGGGTTCGATGAAAAGGCTTTATCAAAAGAAAAAGGATACGTAAATGGTCGAGAAAAAGTCCGAAGATTATTCTATTATTTATATATTCTTTATGTTCCTAGAATTTATACGTTTTGCGATTTCCGTAAACAGTTTAACTACTTAATTCAATATCGAAAAACTATATCGTTTACATTGTAATGTTTTTTTTTTTTAGGTATTGTGATTCATGTTGTTTAAAATTTTTTTTTTTCGTTTTATCATTTTCTTGTTATCTATATATTATATTATGTCTAAATTACATCAATTATATGAATGTTCATTTTAGTATATAAGGCATTAAATTAATATATATTTGATTATACGCATTTAAAATTTTATAGTATTAATCTATTTATATATACATTAAGCAAATTTTATTACTATTTATAACTAATTGTATATGTTTGTTTGTTCTAGACCATCAACAACATATTTAAGAACCAAGGATCATGGGCTTTTCTTGTTGTTTTCTATTGTCAAACTGCTCAGTCCTATCATCTTCGCATCGATAAGATACTAAGGTAAGAAAACTACTTTTTTATTTCTGTCTATTTTTGTTAAACTATCCATAGTGTTTTTCATAATTTGAGGAAGATACTTCAATTCCCATTCACTACGAAACTCGTCGAACTCCCTGCATCATTTTCTATACCTGTGTTAGTTATTATCAAATTCATTTGTGTAGAGAATGATGTCGGGTGTTCGATGAAAAGGCTTCATCAAAAGAAAAGGGATACGTAAATGGTCAAGAAAAAGTCTGAAGATTATTCTATTATTTATATATTCTTTATGTTCCTAGAATTTATACGTTTTGCGATTTCCGTAAACAGTTTAACTACTTAATTCAATATCGAAAAACTATATCGTTTACATTGTTATGTTTTTTTTTTTTAGGTATTGTGATTCATGTTGTTTAAAATTTTTTTTTTTCGTTTTATCATTTTCTTGTTTTCTATATATTATTTTATGTCTAAATTACATCAATTATATGAATGTTCGTTTTAGTATATAAGGCATTAAATTAATATATATTTGTTTATACGCATTTAAAATTTTATAGTATTAATCTATTTATATATACATTAGGCAAATTTTATTACTATTTATAACTAATTGTATATGTTTGTTTGTTCTAGACCATCAACAACATATTTAAGAACCAAGGATCATGGGCTTTTCTTGTTGTTTTCTATTGTCAAACTGTTCAGTCCTATCATCTTCGCATCGATAAGATACTAAGGTAAGAAAACTACTTTTTTATTTCTGTCTATTTTTGTTATACTATCCATAGTGTTATTCATAATTTGAGAAGATACTTCAATTCCCATTCACTACGAAACTCGTTGAACTCCCTGCATCATTTTCTATACCTGTGTTACTTTTTATAAAATTCATTTGTGTAGAGAATGATGTCGGGTGTTCGATGAAAAGGCTTCATCAAAAGAAAAGGGATACGTAAATGGTCAAGAAAAAGTCTGAAGATTATTCTATTATTTATATATTCTTTATGTTCCTAGAATTTATACGTTTTGCGATTTCCTTAAACAGTTTAACTACTTAATTCAATATCGAAAAACTATATCGTTTAGATTGTAATGTTTTTTTTTTTAGGAATTGTGATTCATGTTGTTTAAAATTTTTTTTTTTCGTTTTATCATTTTCTTGTTTTCTATATATTATTTTATGTCTAAATTACATCAATTATATGAATGTTCGTTTTAGTATATAAGGCATTAAATTAATATATATTTGTTTATACGCATTTAAAATTTTATAGTATTAATCTATTTATATATACATTAGGCAAATTTTATTACTATTTATAACTAATTGTATATGTTTGTTTGTTCTAGACCATCAACAACATATTTAAGAACCAAGGATCATGGGCTTTTCTTGTTGTTTTCTATTGTCAAACTGTTCAGTCCTATCATCTTCGCATCGATAAGATACTAAGGTAAGAAAACTACTTTTTTATTTCTGTCTATTTTTGTTATACTATCCATAGTGTTATTCATAATTTGAGAAGATACTTCAATTCCCATTCACTACGAAACTCGTTGAACTCCCTGCATCATTTTCTATACCTGTGTTACTTTTTATAAAATTCATTTGTGTAGAGAATGATGTCGGGTGTTCGATGAAAAGGCTTCATCAAAAGAAAAGGGATACGTAAATGGTCAAGAAAAAGTCTGAAGATTATTCTATTATTTATATATTCTTTATGATCCTAGAATTTATACGTTTTGCGATTTCCGTAAACAGTTTAACTACTTAATTCAATATCGAAAAACTATATCGTTTACATTGTAATGTTTTTTTTTTTAGGTATTTTGATTCATGTTGTTTAAAATTTTTTTTTTTCGTTTTATCATTTTCTTGTTTTCTATATATTATATTATGTCTAAATTACATCAATTATATGAATGTTCGTTTTAGTATATAAGGCATTAAATTAATATATATTTGTTTATACGCATTTAAAATTTTATAGTATTAATCTATTTATATATACATTAAGCAAATTTTATTACTATTTATAACTAATTGTATATGTTTGTTTGTTCTAGACCATCAACAACATATTTAAGAACCAAGGATCATGGGCTTTTCTTGTTGTTTTCTATTGTCAAACTGCTCAGTCCTATCATCTTCGCATCGATAAGATACTAAGGTAAGAAAACTACTTTTTTATTTCTGTCTATTTTTGTTAAACTATCCATAGTGTTATTCATAATTTGAGAAGATACTTCAATTCCCATTCACTACGAAACTCGTTGAACTCCCTGCATCATTTTCTATACCTGTGTTACTTTTTATAAAATTCATTTGTGTAGAGAATGATGTCGGGGGTTCGATGAAAAGGCTTTATCAAAAGAAAAAGGATACGTAAATGGTCGAGAAAAAGTCCGAAGATTATTCTATTATTTATATATTCTTTATGTTCCTAGAATTTATACGTTTTGCGATTTCCGTAAACAGTTTAACTACTTAATTCAATATCGAAAAACTATATCGTTTACATTGTAATGTTTTTTTTTTTTAGGTATTGTGATTCATGTTGTTTAAAATTTTTTTTTTTCGTTTTATCATTTTCTTGTTATCTATATATTATATTATGTCTAAATTACATCAATTATATGAATGTTCATTTTAGTATATAAGGCATTAAATTAATATATATTTGATTATACGCATTTAAAATTTTATAGTATTAATCTATTTATATATACATTAAGCAAATTTTATTACTATTTATAACTAATTGTATATGTTTGTTTGTTCTAGACCATCAACAACATATTTAAGAACCAAGGATCATGGGCTTTTCTTGTTGTTTTCTATTGTCAAACTGCTCAGTCCTATCATCTTCGCATCGATAAGATACTAAGGTAAGAAAACTACTTTTTTATTTCTTTCTATTTTTGTTAAACTATCCATAGTGTTTTTCATAATTTGAGGAAGATACTTCAATTCCCATTCACTACGAAACTCGTCGAACTCCCTGCATCATTTTCTATACCTGTGTTAGTTATTATCAAATTCATTTGTGTAGAGAATGATGTCGGGTGTTCGATGAAAAGGCTTCATCAAAAGAAAAGGGATACGTAAATGGTCAAGAAAAAGTCTGAAGATTATTCTATTATTTATATATTCTTTATGTTCCTAGAATTTATACGTTTTGCGATTTCCTTAAACAGTTTAACTACTTAATTCAATATCGAAAAACTATATCGTTTAGATTGTAATGTTTTTTTTTTTAGGAATTGTGATTCATGTTGTTTAAAATTTTTTTTTTTCGTTTTATCATTTTCTTGTTTTCTATATTTTATTTTATGTCTAAATTACATCAATTATATGAATGTTCGTTTTAGTATATAAGGCATTAAATTAATATATATTTGTTTATACGCATTTAAAATTTTATAGTATTAATCTATTTATATATACATTAGGCAAATTTTATTACTATTTATAACTAATTGTATATGTTTGTTTGTTCTAGACCATCAACAACATATTTAAGAACCAAGGATCATGGGCTTTTCTTGTTGTTTTCTATTGTCAAACTGTTCAGTCCTATCATCTTCGCATCGATAAGATACTAAGGTAAGAAAACTACTTTTTTATTTCTGTCTATTTTTGTTATACTATCCATAGTGTTATTCATAATTTGAGAAGATACTTCAATTCCCATTCACTACGAAACTCGTTGAACTCCCTGCATCATTTTCTATACCTGTGTTACTTTTTATAAAATTCATTTGTGTAGAGAATGATGTCGGGTGTTCGATGAAAAGGCTTAATCAAAAGAAAAGGGATACGTAAATGGTCAAGAAAAAGTCTGAAGATTATTCTATTATTTATATATTCTTTATGTTCCTAGAATTTATACGTTTTGCGATTTCCTTAAACAGTTTAACTACTTAATTCAATATCGAAAAACTATATCGTTTAGATTGTAATGTTTTTTTTTTTAGGAATTGTGATTCATGTTGTTTAAAATTTTTTTTTTTCGTTTTATCATTTTCTTGTTTTCTATATATTATATTATGTCTAAATTACATCAATTATATGAATGTTCGTTTTAGTATATAAGGCATTAAATTAATATATATTTGTTTATACGCATTTAAAATTTTATAGTATTAATCTATTTATATATACATTAAGCAAATTTTATTACTATTTATAACTAATTGTATATGTTTGTTTGTTCTAGACCATCAACAACATATTTAAGAACCAAGGATCATGGGCTTTTCTTGTTGTTTTCTATTGTCAAACTGCTCAGTCCTATCATCTTCGCATCGATAAGATATTAAGGTAAGAAAACTACTTTTTTATTTCTGTTTATTTTTGTTATACTATCCATAGTGTTATTCATAATTTGAGAAGATACTTCAATTCCCATTCACTACGAAACTCGTTGAACTCCCTGCATCATTTTCTATACCTGTGTTACTTTTTATAAAATTCATTTGTGTAGAGAATGATGTCGGGGGTTCGATGAAAAGGCTTTATCAAAAGAAAAAGGATACGTAAATGGTCGAGAAAAAGTCCGAAGATTATTCTATTATTTATATATTCTTTATGTTCCTAGAATTTATATGTTTTGCGATTTCCGTAAACAGTTTAACTACTTAATTCAATATCGAAAAACTATATCGTTTATATTGTAATGTTTTTTTTTTTAGGTATTGTGATTCATGTTGTTTAAAATTTTTTTTTTTCGTTTTATCATTTTCTTGTTATCTATATATTATATTATGTCTAAATTACATCAATTATATGAATGTTCGTTTTAGTATATAAGGCATTAAATTAATGTATATTTGATTATACGCATTTAAAATTTTATAGTATTAATCTATTTATATATACAATAAGCAAATTTTATTACTATTTATAACTAATTGTATATGTTTGTTTGTTCTAGACCATCAACAACATATTTAAGAACCAAGGATCATGGGCTTTTCTTGTGGTTTTCTATTGTCAAACTGTTCAGTCCTATCATCTTCGCATCGATAAGATACTAATGTAAGAAAACTACTTTTTTATTTCTGTCTATTTTTGTTATACTATCCATAGTGTTATTCATAATTTGAGGAAGATACTTCAATTCCCATTCACTACGAAACTCGTCGAACTCCCTGCATCATTTTCTATACCTGTGTTACTTATTATAAAATTCATTTGTGTAGAGAATGATGTCGGGGGTTCGATGAAAAGGCTTTATCAAAAGAAAAAGGATACGTAAATGGTCGAGAAAAAGTCCGAAGATTATTCTATTATTTATATATTCTTTATGTTCCTAGAATTTATATGTTTTGCGATTTCCGTAAACAGTTTAACTACTTAATTCAATATCGAAAAACTATATCGTTTACATTGTAATGTTTTTTTTTTTAGGTATTGTGATTCATGTTGTTTAAAATTTTTTTTTTTCGTTTTATCATTTTCTTGTTATCTATATATTATATTATGTCTAAATTACATCAATTATATGAATGTTCGTTTTAGTATATAAGGCATTAAATTAATATATATTTGTTTATACGCATTTAAAATTTTATAGTATTAATCTATTTATATATACATTAAGCAAATTTTATTACTATTTATAACTAATTGTATATGTTTGTTTGTTCTAGACCATCAACAACATATTTAAGAACCAAGGATCATGGGCTTTTCTTGTTGTTTTCTATTGTCAAACTGCTCAGTCCTATCATCTTCGCATCGATAAGATACTAAGGTAAGAAAACTACTTTTTTATTTCTATCTATTTTTGTTAAACTATCCATAGTGTTTTTCATAATTTGAGGAAGATACTTCAATTCCCATTCACTACGAAACTCGTCGAACTCCCTGCATCATTTTCTATACCTGTGTTAGTTATTATCAAATTCATTTGTGTAGAGAATGATGTCGGGTGTTCGATGAAAAGGCTTCATCAAAAGAAAAGGGATACGTAAATGGTCAAGAAAAAGTCTGAAGATTATTCTATTATTTATATATTCTTTATGTTCCTAGAATTTATACGTTTTGCGATTTCCTTAAACAGTTTAACTACTTAATTCAATATCGAAAAACTATATCGTTTAGATTGTAATGTTTTTTTTTTTAGGAATTGTGATTCATGTTGTTTAAAATTTTTTTTTTTCGTTTTATCATTTTCTTGTTTTCTATATATTATATTATGTCTAAATTACATCAATTATATGAATGTTCGTTTTAGTATATAAGGCATTAAATTAATATATATTTGTTTATACGAATTTAAAATTTTATAGTATTAATCTATTTATATATACATTAAGCAAATTTTATTACTATTTATAACTAATTGTATATGTTTGTTTGTTCTAGACCATCAACAACATATTTAAGAACCAAGGATCATGGGCTTTTCTTGTTGTTTTCTATTGTCAAACTGCTCAGTCCTATCATCTTCGCATCGATAAGATACTAAGGTAAGAAAACTACTTTATTATTTCTGTCTATTTTTGTTAAACTATCCATAGTGTTTTTCATAATTTGAGGAAGATACTTCAATTCCCATTCACTACGAAACTCGTCGAACTCCCTGCATCATTTTCTATACCTGTGTTAGTTATTATCAAATTCATTTGTGTAGAGAATGATGTCGGGTGTTCGATGAATAGGCTTCATCAAAAGAAAAGGGATACGTAAATGGTCAAGAAAAAGTCTGAAGATTATTCTATTATTTATATATTCTTTATGTTCCTAGAATTTATACGTTTTGCGATTTCCTTAAACAGTTTAACTACTTATTTCAATATCGAAAAACTATATCGTTTAGATTGTAATGTTTTTTTTTTTAGGAATTGTGATTCATGTTGTTTAAAATTTTTTTTTTTCGTTTTATCATTTTCTTGTTTTCTATATATTATATTATGTCTAAATTACATCAATTATATGAATGTTCGTTTTAGTATATAAGGCATTAAATTAATATATATTTGTTTATACGCATTTAAAATTTTATAGTATTAATCTATTTATATATACATTAAGCAAATTTTATTACTATTTATAACTAATTGTATATGTTTGTTTGTTCTAGACCATCAACAACATATTTAAGAACCAAGGATCATGGGCTTTTCTTGTGGTTTTCTATTGTCAAACTGTTCAGTCCTATCATCTTCGCATCGATAAGATACTAATGTAAGAAAACTACTTTTTTATTTCTGTCTATTTTTGTTATACTATCCATAGTGTTATTCATAATTTGAGGAAGATACTTCAATTCCCATTCACTACGAAACTCGTCGAACTCCCTGCATCATTTTCTATACCTGTGTTACTTATTATAAAATTCATTTGTGTAGAGAATGATGTCGGGGGTTCGATGAAAAGGCTTTATCAAAAGAAAAAGGATACGTAAATGGTCGAGAAAAAGTCCGAAGATTATTCTATTATTTATATATTCTTTATGTTCCTAGAATTTATATGTTTTGCGATTTCCGTAAACAGTTTAACTACTTAATTCAATATCGAAAAACTATATCGTTTACATTGTAATGTTTTTTTTTTTAGGTATTGTGATTCATGTTGTTTAAAATTTTTTTTTTTCGTTTTATCATTTTCTTGTTATCTATATATTATATTATGTCTAAATTACATCAATTATATGAATGTTCGTTTTAGTATATAAGGCATTAAATTAATATATATTTGTTTATACGCATTTAAAATTTTATAGTATTAATCTATTTATATATACATTAAGCAAATTTTATTACTATTTATAACTAATTGTATATGTTTGTTTGTTCTAGACCATCAACAACATATTTAAGAACCAAGGATCATGGGCTTTTCTTGTTGTTTTCTATTGTCAAACTGCTCAGTCCTATCATCTTCGCATCGATAAGATACTAAGGTAAGAAAACTACTTTTTTATTTCTATCTATTTTTGTTAAACTATCCATAGTGTTTTTCATAATTTGAGGAAGATACTTCAATTCCCATTCACTACGAAACTCGTCGAACTCCCTGCATCATTTTCTATACCTGTGTTAGTTATTATCAAATTCATTTGTGTAGAGAATGATGTCGGGTGTTCGATGAAAAGGCTTCATCAAAAGAAAAGGGATACGTAAATGGTCAAGAAAAAGTCTGAAGATTATTCTATTATTTATATATTCTTTATGTTCCTAGAATTTATACGTTTTGCGATTTCCTTAAACAGTTTAACTACTTAATTCAATATCGAAAAACTATATCGTTTAGATTGTAATGTTTTTTT
Organism: Tuberolachnus salignus; assembly: GCA_956483605.1. NCBI lineage: Eukaryota > Metazoa > Arthropoda > Insecta > Hemiptera > Aphididae > Tuberolachnus > Tuberolachnus salignus. The sequence goes on along the minus strand of OY101435.1, from coordinate 3,727,958 downwards.
TTTTAGGAATTGTGATTCATGTTGTTTAAAATTTTTTTTTTTCGTTTTATCATTTTCTTGTTTTCTATATATTATATTATGTCTAAATTACATCAATTATATGAATGTTCGTTTTAGTATATAAGGCATTAAATTAATATATATTTGTTTATACGAATTTAAAATTTTATAGTATTAATCTATTTATATATACATTAAGCAAATTTTATTACTATTTATAACTAATTGTATATGTTTGTTTGTTCTAGACCATCAACAACATATTTAAGAACCAAGGATCATGGGCTTTTCTTGTTGTTTTCTATTGTCAAACTGCTCAGTCCTATCATCTTCGCATCGATAAGATACTAAGGTAAGAAAACTACTTTATTATTTCTGTCTATTTTTGTTAAACTATCCATAGTGTTTTTCATAATTTGAGGAAGATACTTCAATTCCCATTCACTACGAAACTCGTCGAACTCCCTGCATCATTTTCTATACCTGTGTTAGTTATTATCAAATTCATTTGTGTAGAGAATGATGTCGGGTGTTCGATGAATAGGCTTCATCAAAAGAAAAGGGATACGTAAATGGTCAAGAAAAAGTCTGAAGATTATTCTATTATTTATATATTCTTTATGTTCCTAGAATTTATACGTTTTGCGATTTCCTTAAACAGTTTAACTACTTATTTCAATATCGAAAAACTATATCGTTTAGATTGTAATGTTTTTTTTTTTAGGAATTGTGATTCATGTTGTTTAAAATTTTTTTTTTTCGTTTTATCATTTTCTTGTTTTCTATATATTATATTATGTCTAAATTACATCAATTATATGAATGTTCGTTTTAGTATATAAGGCATTAAATTAATATATATTTGTTTATACGCATTTAAAATTTTATAGTATTAATCTATTTATATATACATTAAGCAAATTTTATTACTATTTATAACTAATTGTATATGTTTGTTTGTTCTAGACCATCAACAACATATTTAAGAACCAAGGATCATGGGCTTTTCTTGTTGTTTTCTATTGTCAAACTGCTCAGTCCTATCATCTTCGCATCGATAAGATATTAAGGTAAGAAAACTACTTTTTTATTTCTGTTTATTTTTGTTATACTATCCATAGTGTTATTCATAATTTGAGAAGATACTTCAATTCCCATTCACTACGAAACTCGTTGAACTCCCTGCATCATTTTCTATACCTGTGTTACTTCTTATAAAATTCATTTGTGTAGAGAATGATGTCGGGTGTTCGATGAAAAGGCTTCATCAAAAGAAAAGGGATACGTAAATGGTCAAGAAAAAGTCTGAAGATTATTCTATTATTTATATATTCTTTATGTTCCTAGAATTTATACGTTTTGCGATTTCCGTAAACAGTTTAACTACTTAATTCAATATCGAAAAACTATATCGTTTACATTGTAATGTTTTTTTTTTTTAGGTATTGTGATTCATGTTGTTTAAAATTTTTTTTTTTCGTTTTATCATTTTCTTGTTATCTATATATTATATTATGTCTAAATTACATCAATTATATGAATGTTCATTTTAGTATATAAGGCATTAAATTAATATATATTTGATTATACGCATTTAAAATTTTATAGTATTAATCTATTTATATATACATTAAGCAAATTTTATTACTATTTATAACTAATTGTATATGTTTGTTTGTTCTAGACCATCAACAACATATTTAAGAACCAATGATCATGGGCTTTTCTTGTTGTTTTCTATTGTCAAACTGCTCAGTCCTATCATCTTCGCATCGATAAGATACTAAGGTAAGAAAACTACTTTTTTATTTCTGTCTATTTTTGTTTAACTATCCATAGTGTTTTTCATAATTTGAGGAAGATACTTCAATTCCCATTCACTACGAAACTCGTCGAACTCCCTGCATCATTTTCTATACCTGTGTTAGTTATTATCAAATTCATTTGTGTAGAGAATGATGTCGGGTGTTCGATGAAAAGGCTTTATCAAAAGAAAAAGGATACGTAAATGGTCGAGAAAAAGTCCGAAGATTATTCTATTATTTATATATTCTTTATGTTCCTAGAATTTATACGATTAGCGATTTCCGTAAACAGTTTAACTACTTAATTCAATATCGAAAAACTATATCGTTTACATTGTAATGTTTTTTTTTTTAGGTATTGTGATTCATGTTGTTTAAAATTTTTTTTTTTCGTTTTATCCTTTTCTTGTTTTCTATATATTATATTATGTCTAAATTACATCAATTATATGAATGTTCGTTTTAGTATATAAGGCATTAAATTAATATATATTTGTTTATACGCATTTAAAATTTTATAGTATTAATCTATTTATATATACATAAAGGAAATTTTATTACTATTTATAACTAATTGTATATGCTTGTTTGTTCTAGACCATCAACAACATATTTAAGAACCAAGGATCATGGGCTTTTCTTGTTGTTTTCTATTGTCAAACTGCTCAGTCCTATCATCTTCGCATCGATAAGATACTAAGGTAAGAAAAATACTTTTTTATTTCTGTTTATTTTTGTTATACTCTCCATAGTGTTATTCATAATTTGAAAAGATACTTCAATTTCCATTCACTACGAAACTCGTCGAACTCCCTGCATCATTTTCTATACCTGTGTTAGTTATTATCAAATTCATTTGTGTAGAGAATGATGTCGGGGGTTCGATGAAAAGGCTTTATCAAAAGAAAAAGGATACGTAAATGGTCGAGAAAAAGTCCGAAGATTATTCTATTATTTATATATTCTTTATGTTCCTAGAATTTATACGTTTTGCGATTTCCGTAAACAGTTTAACTACTTAATTCAATATCGAAAAACTATATCGTTCACATTGTAATGTTTTTTTTTTTAGGTATTGTGATTCATGTTGTTTAAAATTTTTTTTTTTCGTTTTATCATTTTCTTGTTTTCTATATATTATATTATGTCTAAATTACATCAATTATATGAATGTTCGTTTTAGTATATAAGGCATTAAATTAATATATATTTGTTTATACGCATTTAAAATTTTATAGTATTTATCTATTTATATATACATTAAGCAAATTTTATTACTATTTATAACTAATTGTATATGTTTGTTTGTTCTAGACCATCAACAACATATTTAAGAACCAAGGATCATAGGCTTTTCTTGTTGTTTTCTATTGTCAAACTGCTCAGTCCTATCATCTTCGCATCGATAAGATACTAAGGTAAGAAAACTACTTTTTTTTTTCTGTTTATTTTTGTTATACTATCCATAGTGTTATTCATAATTTGAGAAGATACTTCAATTCCCATTCACTACGAAACTCGTCGAACTCCCTGCATCATTTTCTATACCTGTGTTACTTATTATAAAATTCATTTGTGTAGAGAATGATGTCGGGCGTTCGATGAAAAGGCTTTATCAAAAGAAAAAGGATACGTAAATGGTCGAGAAAAAGTCCGAAGATTATTCTATTATTTATATATTCTTTATGTTCCTAGAATTTATACGTTTTGCGATTTCCGTAAACAGTTTAACTACTTAATTCAATATCGAAAAACTATATCGTTTACATTGTAATGTTTTTTTTTTTTAGGTATTGTGATTCATGTTGTTTAAAATTTTTTTTTTTCGTTTTATCATTTTCTTGTTTTCTATATATTATATTATGTCTAAATTACATCAATTATATGAATGTTCGTTTTAGTATATAAGGCATTAAATTAATATATATTTGTTTATACGCATTTAAAATTTTATAGTGTTAATCTATTTATATATACATTAGGCAAATTTTATTACTATTTATAACTAATTGTATATGTTTGTTTGTTCTAGACCATCAACAACATATTTAAGAACCAAGGATCATGGGCTTTTCTTGTTGTTTTCTATTGTCAAACTGTTCAGTCCTATCATCTTCGCATCGATAAGATACTAAGGTAAGAAAACTACTTTTTTATTTCTGTCTATTTTTGTTATACTATCCATAGTGTTATTCATAATTTGAGAAGATACTTCAATTCCCATTCACTACGAAACTCGTTGAACTCCCTGCATCATTTTCTATACCTGTGTTAGTTATTATCAAATTCATTTGTGTAGAGAATGATGTCGGGTGTTCGATGAAAAGGCTTCATCAAAAGAAAAGGGATACGTAAATGGTCAAGAAAAAGTCTGAAGATTATTCTATTATTTATATATTCTTTATGTTCCTAGAATTTATACGTTTTGCGATTTCCTTAAACAGTTTAACTACTTAATTCAATATCGAAAAACTATATCGTTTAGATTGTAATGTTTTTTTTTTTAGGAATTGTGATTCATGTTGTTTAAAATTTTTTTTTTTCGTTTTATCATTTTCTTGTTTTCTATATATTATATTATGTCTAAATTACATCAATTATATGAATGTTCGTTTTAGTATATAAGGCATTAAATTAATATATATTTGTTTATACGCATTTAAAATTTTATAGTATTAATCTATTTATATATACATTAAGCAAATTTTATTACTATTTATAACTAATTGTATATGTTTGTTTGTTCTAGACCATCAACAACATATTTAAGAACCAAGGATCATGGGCTTTTCTTGTTGTTTTCTATTGTCAAACTGCTCAGTCCTATCATCTTCGCATCGATAAGATATTAAGGTAAGAAAACTACTTTTTTATTTCTGTTTATTTTTGTTATACTATCCATAGTGTTATTCATAATTTGAGGAAGATACTTCAATTCCCATTCACTACGAAACTCGTCGAACTCCCTGCATCATTTTCTATACCTGTGTTACTTATTATAAAATTCATTTGTGTAGAGAATGATGTCGGGGGTTCGATGAAAAGGCTTTATCAAAAGAAAAAGGATACGTAAATGGTCGAGAAAAAGTCCGAAGATTATTCTATTATTTATATATTCTTTATGTTCCTAGAATTTATACGTTTTGCGTTTTCCGTAAACAGTTTAACTACTTAATTCAATATCGAAAAACTATATCGTTCACATTGTAATGTTTTTTTTTTTAGGTATTGTGATTCATGTTGTTTAAAATTTTTTTTTTTCGTTTTATCATTTTCTTGTTTTCTATATATTATATTATGTCTAAATTACATCAATTATATGAATGTTCGTTTTAGTATATAAGGCATTAAATTAATATATATTTGTTTATACGCATTTAAAATTTTATAGTATTTATCTATTTATATATACATTAAGCAAATTTTATTACTATTTATAACTAATTGTATATGTTTGTTTGTTCTAGACCATCAACAACATATTTAAGAACCAAGGATCATAGGCTTTTCTTGTTGTTTTCTATTGTCAAACTGCTCAGTCCTATCATCTTCGCATCGATAAGATACTAAGGTAAGAAAACTACTTTTTTTTTTCTGTTTATTTTTGTTATACTATCCATAGTGTTATTCATAATTTGAGAAGATACTTCAATTCCCATTCACTACGAAACTCGTCGAACTCCCTGCATCATTTTCTATACCTGTGTTACTTATTATAAAATTCATTTGTGTAGAGAATGATGTCGGGCGTTCGATGAAAAGGCTTTATCAAAAGAAAAAGGATACGTAAATGGTCGAGAAAAAGTCCGAAGATTATTCTATTATTTATATATTCTTTATGTTCCTAGAATTTATACGTTTTGCGATTTCCGTAAACAGTTTAACTACTTAATTCAATATCGAAAAACTATATCGTTTACATTGTAATGTTTTTTTTTTTTAGGTATTGTGATTCATGTTGTTTAAAATTTTTTTTTTTCGTTTTATCATTTTCTTGTTTTCTATATATTATATTATGTCTAAATTACATCAATTATATGAATGTTCGTTTTAGTATATAAGGCATTAAATTAATATATATTTGTTTATACGCATTTAAAATTTTATAGTGTTAATCTATTTATATATACATTAGGCAAATTTTATTACTATTTATAACTAATTGTATATGTTTGTTTGTTCTAGACCATCAACAACATATTTAAGAACCAAGGATCATGGGCTTTTCTTGTTGTTTTCTATTGTCAAACTGTTCAGTCCTATCATCTTCGCATCGATAAGATACTAAGGTAAGAAAACTACTTTTTTATTTCTGTCTATTTTTGTTATACTATCCATAGTGTTATTCATAATTTGAGAAGATACTTCAATTCCCATTCACTACGAAACTCGTTGAACTCCCTGCATCATTTTCTATACCTGTGTTAGTTATTATCAAATTCATTTGTGTAGAGAATGATGTCGGGTGTTCGATGAAAAGGCTTCATCAAAAGAAAAGGGATACGTAAATGGTCAAGAAAAAGTCCGAAGATTATTCTATTATTTATATATTCTTTATGTTCCTAGAATTTATACGTTTTGCGTTTTCCGTAAACAGTTTAACTACTTAATTCAATATCGAAAAACTATATCGTTCACATTGTAATGTTTTTTTTTTTAGGTATTGTGATTCATGTTGTTTAAAATTTTTTTTTTTCGTTTTATCATTTTCTTGTTTTCTATATATTATATTATGTCTAAATTACATCAATTATATGAATGTTCGTTTTAGTATATAAGGCATTAAATTAATATATATTTGTTTATACGCATTTAAAATTTTATAGTATTTATCTATTTATATATACATTAAGCAAATTTTATTACTATTTATAACTAATTGTATATGTTTGTTTGTTCTAGACCATCAACAACATATTTAAGAACCAAGGATCATAGGCTTTTCTTGTTGTTTTCTATTGTCAAACTGCTCAGTCCTATCATCTTCGCATCGATAAGATACTAAGGTAAGAAAACTACTTTTTTTTTTCTGTTTATTTTTGTTATACTATCCATAGTGTTATTCATAATTTGAGAAGATACTTCAATTCCCATTCACTACGAAACTCGTCGAACTCCCTGCATCATTTTCTATACCTGTGTTACTTATTATAAAATTCATTTGTGTAGAGAATGATGTCGGGCGTTCGATGAAAAGGCTTTATCAAAAGAAAAAGGATACGTAAATGGTCGAGAAAAAGTCCGAAGATTATTCTATTATTTATATATTCTTTATGTTCCTAGAATTTATACGTTTTGCGATTTCCTTAAACAGTTTAACTACTTAATTCAATATCGAAAAACTATATCGTTTAGATTGTAATGTTTTTTTTTTTAGGAATTGTGATTCATGTTGTTTAAAATTTTTTTTTTTCGTTTTATCATTTTCTTGTTTTCTATATATTATATTATGTCTAAATTACATCAATTATATGAATGTTCGTTTTAGTATATAAGGCATTAAATTAATATATATTTGTTTATACGCATTTAAAATTTTATAGTATTAATCTATTTATATATACATTAAGCAAATTTTATTACTATTTATAACTAATTGTATATGTTTGTTTGTTCTAGACCATCAACAACATATTTAAGAACCAAGGATCATGGGCTTTTCTTGTTGTTTTCTATTGTCAAACTGCTCAGTCCTATCATCTTCGCATCGATAAGATATTAAGGTAAGAAAACTACTTTTTTATTTCTGTTTATTTTTGTTATACTATCCATAGTGTTATTCATAATTTGAGAAGATACTTCAATTCCCATTCACTACGAAACTCGTTGAACTCCCTGCATCATTTTCTATACCTGTGTTACTTTTTATAAAATTCATTTGTGTAGAGAATGATGTCGGGGGTTCGATGAAAAGGCTTTATCAAAAGAAAAAGGATACGTAAATGGTCGAGAAAAAGTCCGAAGATTATTCTATTATTTATATATTCTTTATGTTCCTAGAATTTATAGGTTTTGCGATTTCCGTAAACAGTTTAACTACTTAATTCAATATCGAAAAACTATATCGTTTACATTGTAATGTTTTTTTTTTTAGGTATTGTGATTCATGTTGTTTAAAATTTTTTTTTTTCGTTTTATCATTTTCTTGTTTTCTATATATTATATTATGTCTAAATTACATCAATTATATGAATGTTCGTTTTAGTATATAAGGCATTAAATTAATATATATTTGTTTATACGCATTTAAAATTTTATAGTATTTATCTATTTATATATACATTAAGCAAATTTTATTACTATTTATAACTAATTGTATATGTTTGTTTGTTCTAGACCATCAACAACATATTTAAGAACCAAGGATCATGGGCTTTTCTTGTGGTTTTCTATTGTCAAACTGTTCAGTCCTATCATCTTCGCATCGATAAGATACTAAGGTAAGAAAACTACTTTTTTATTTCTGTCTATTTTTGTTATACTATCCATAGTGTTATTCATAATTTGAGGAAGATACTTCAATTCCCATTCACTACGAAACTCGTCGAACTCCCTGCATCATTTTCTATACCTGTGTTACTTATTATAAAATTCATTTGTGTAGAGAATGATGTCGGGGGTTCGATGAAAAGGCTTTATCAAAAGAAAAAGGATACGTAAATGGTCGAGAAAAAGTCCGAAGATTATTCTATTATTTATATATTCTTTATGTTCCTAGAATTTATATGTTTTGCGATTTCCGTAAACAGTTTAACTACTTAATTCAATATCGAAAAACTATATCGTTTACATTGTAATGTTTTTTTTTTTAGGTATTGTGATTCATGTTGTTTAAAATTTTTTTTTTTCGTTTTATCATTTTCTTGTTATCTATATATTATATTATGTCTAAATTACATCAATTATATGAATGTTCGTTTTAGTATATAAGGCATTAAATTAATATATATTTGTTTATACGCATTTAAAATTTTATAGTATTAATCTATTTATATATACATTAAGCAAATTTTATTACTATTTATAACTAATTGTATATGTTTGTTTGTTCTAGACCATCAACAACATATTTAAGAACCAAGGATCATGGGCTTTTCTTGTGGTTTTCTATTGTCAAACTGTTCAGTCCTATCATCTTCGCATCGATAAGATACTAAGGTAAGAAAACTACTTTTTTATTTCTGTCTATTTTTGTTATACTATCCATAGTGTTATTCATAATTTGAGGAAGATACTTCAATTCCCATTCACTACGAAACTCGTCGAACTCCCTGCATCATTTTCTATACCTGTGTTACTTATTATAAAATTCATTTGTGTAGAGAATGATGTCGGGGGTTCGATGAAAAGGCTTTATCAAAAGAAAAAGGATACGTAAATGGTCGAGAAAAAGTCCGAAGATTATTCTATTATTTATATATTCTTTATGTTCCTAGAATTTATATGTTTTGCGATTTCCGTAAACAGTTTAACTACTTAATTCAATATCGAAAAACTATATCGTTTACATTGTAATGTTTTTTTTTTTAGGTATTGTGATTCATGTTGTTTAAAATTTTTTTTTTTCGTTTTATCATTTTCTTGTTATCTATATATTATATTATGTCTAAATTACATCAATTATATGAATGTTCGTTTTAGTATATAAGGCATTAAATTAATATATATTTGTTTATACGCATTTAAAATTTTATAGTATTAATCTATTTATATATACATTAAGCAAATTTTATTACTATTTATAACTAATTGTATATGTTTGTTTGTTCTAGACCATCAACAACATATTTAAGAACCAAGGATCATGGGCTTTTCTTGTGGTTTTCTATTGTCAAACTGTTCAGTCCTATCATCTTCGCATCGATAAGATACTAAGGTAAGAAAACTACTTTTTTATTTCTGTCTATTTTTGTTATACTATCCATAGTGTTATTCATAATTTGAGGAAGATACTTCAATTCCCATTCACTACGAAACTCGTCGAACTCCCTGCATCATTTTCTATACCTGTGTTACTTATTATAAAATTCATTTGTGTAGAGAATGATGTCGGGGGTTCGATGAAAAGGCTTTATCAAAAGAAAAAGGATACGTAAATGGTCGAGAAAAAGTCCGAAGATTATTCTATTATTTATATATTCTTTATGTTCCTAGAATTTATATGTTTTGCGATTTCCGTAAACAGTTTAACTACTTAATTCAATATCGAAAAACTATATCGTTAACATTGTAATGTTTTTTTTTTAGGTATTGTGATTCATGTTGTTTAAAATTTTTTTTTTTCGTTTTATCCTTTTCTTGTTTTCTATATATTATATTATGTCTAAATTACATCAATTATATGAATGTTCGTTTTAGTATATAAGGCATTAAATTAATATATATTTGTTTATACGCATTTAAAATTTTATAGTATTTATCTATTTATATATACATTAAGCAAATTTTATTACTATTTATAACTAATTGTATATGTTTGTTTGTTCTAGACCATCAACAACATATTTAAGAACCAAGGATCATGGGCTTTTCTTGTTGTTTTCTATTGTCAAACTGCTCAGTCCTATCATCTTCGCATCGATAAGATACTAAGGTAAGAAAACTACTTTTTTTTTTCTGTTTATTTTTGTTATACTATCCATAGTGTTATTCATAATTTGAGAAGATACTTCAATTCCCATTCACTACGAAACTCGTCGAACTCCCTGCATCATTTTCTATACCTGTGTTAGTTATTATCAAATTCATTTGTGTAGAGAATGATGTCGGGTGTTCGATGAAAAGGCTTCATCAAAAGAAAAGGGATACGTAAATGGTCAAGAAAAAGTCTGAAGATTATTCTATTATTTATATATTCTTTATGTTCCTAGAATTTATACGTTTTGCGATTTCCTTAAACAGTTTAACTACTTAATTCAATATCGAAAAACTATATCGTTTAGATTGTAATGTTTTTTTTTTTAGGAATTGTGATTCATGTTGTTTAAAATTTTTTTTTTTCGTTTTATCATTTTCTTGTTTTCTATATATTATATTATGTCTAAATTACATCAATTATATGAATGTTCGTTTTAGTATATAAGGCATTAAATTAATATATATTTGTTTATACGCATTTAAAATTTTATAGTATTAATCTATTTATATATACATTAAGCAAATTTTATTACTATTTATAACTAATTGTATATGTTTGTTTGTTCTAGACCATCAACAACATATTTAAGAACCAAGGATCATGGGCTTTTCTTGTTGTTTTCTATTGTCAAACTGCTCAGTCCTATCATCTTCGCATCGATAAGATATTAAGGTAAGAAAACTACTTTTTTATTTCTGTTTATTTTTGTTATACTATCCATAGTGTTATTCATAATTTGAGAAGATACTTCAATTCCCATTCACTACGAAACTCGTCGAACTCCCTGCATCATTTTCTATACCTGTGTTAGTTATTATCAAATTCATTTGTGTAGAGAATGATGTCGGGTGTTCGATGAAAAGGCTTCATCAAAAGAAAAGGGATACGTAAATGGTCAAGAAAAAGTCTGAAGATTATTCTATTATTTATATATTCTTTATGTTCCTAGAATTTATACGTTTTGCGATTTCCTTAAACAGTTTAACTACTTAATTCAATATCGAAAAACTATATCGTTTAGATTGTAATGTTTTTTTTTTTAGGAATTGTGATTCATGTTGTTTAAAATTTTTTTTTTTCGTTTTATCATTTTCTTGTTTTCTATATATTATATTATGTCTAAATTACATCAATTATATGAATGTTCGTTTTAGTATATAAGGCATTAAATTAATATATATTTGTTTATACGCATTTAAAATTTTATAGTATTAATCTATTTATATATACATTAAGCAAATTTTATTACTATTTATAACTAATTGTATATGTTTGTTTGTTCTAGACCATCAACAACATATTTAAGAACCAAGGATCATGGGCTTTTCTTGTTGTTTTCTATTGTCAAACTGCTCAGTCCTATCATCTTCGCATCGATAAGATATTAAGGTAAGAAAACTACTTTTTTATTTCTGTTTATTTTTGTTATACTATCCATAGTGTTATTCATAATTTGAGAAGATACTTCAATTCCCATTCACTACGAAACTCGTTGAACTCCCTGCATCATTTTCTATACCTGTGTTACTTTTTATAAAATTCATTTGTGTAGAGAATGATGTCGGGGGTTCGATGAAAAGGCTTTATCAAAAGAAAAAGGATACGTAAATGGTCGAGAAAAAGTCCGAAGATTATTCTATTATTTATATATTCTTTATGTTCCTAGAATTTATAGGTTTTGCGATTTCCGTAAACAGTTTAACTACTTAATTCAATATCGAAAAACTATATCGTTTACATTGTAATGTTTTTTTTTTTAGGTATTGTGATTCATGTTGTTTAAAATTTTTTTTTTTCGTTTTATCATTTTCTTGTTTTCTATATATTATATTATGTCTAAATTACATCAATTATATGAATGTTCGTTTTAGTATATAAGGCATTAAATTAATATATATTTGTTTATACGCATTTAAAATTTTATAGTATTTATCTATTTATATATACATTAAGCAAATTTTATTACTATTTATAACTAATTGTATATGTTTGTTTGTTCTAGACCATCAACAACATATTTAAGAACCAAGGATCATGGGCTTTTCTTGTGGTTTTCTATTGTCAAACTGTTCAGTCCTATCATCTTCGCATCGATAAGATACTAAGGTAAGAAAACTACTTTTTTATTTCTGTCTATTTTTGTTATACTATCCATAGTGTTATTCATAATTTGAGGAAGATACTTCAATTCCCATTCACTACGAAACTCGTCGAACTCCCTGCATCATTTTCTATACCTGTGTTACTTATTATAAAATTCATTTGTGTAGAGAATGATGTCGGGGGTTCGATGAAAAGGCTTTATCAAAAGAAAAAGGATACGTAAATGGTCGAGAAAAAGTCCGAAGATTATTCTATTATTTATATATTCTTTATGTTCCTAGAATTTATATGTTTTGCGATTTCCGTAAACAGTTTAACTACTTAATTCAATATCGAAAAACTATATCGTTAACATTGTAATGTTTTTTTTTTAGGTATTGTGATTCATGTTGTTTAAAATTTTTTTTTTTCGTTTTATCCTTTTCTTGTTTTCTATATATTATATTATGTCTAAATTACATCAATTATATGAATGTTCGTTTTAGTATATAAGGCATTAAATTAATATATATTTGTTTATACGCATTTAAAATTTTATAGTATTTATCTATTTATATATACATTAAGCAAATTTTATTACTATTTATAACTAATTGTATATGTTTGTTTGTTCTAGACCATCAACAACATATTTAAGAACCAAGGATCATGGGCTTTTCTTGTTGTTTTCTATTGTCAAACTGCTCAGTCCTATCATCTTCGCATCGATAAGATACTAAGGTAAGAAAACTACTTTTTTTTTTCTGTTTATTTTTGTTATACTATCCATAGTGTTATTCATAATTTGAGAAGATACTTCAATTCCCATTCACTACGAAACTCGTCGAACTCCCTGCATCATTTTCTATACCTGTGTTACTTATTATAAAATTCATTTGTGTAGAGAATGATGTCGGGGGTTCGATGAAAAGGCTTTATCAAAAGAAAAAGGATACGTAAATGGTCGAGAAAAAGTCCGAAGATTATTCAATTATTTATATATTCTTTATGTTCCTAGAATTTATACGTTTTGCGATTTCCGTAAACAGTTTAACTACTTAATTCAATATCGAAAAACTATATCGTTTACATTGTAATGTTTTTTTTTTTAGGTATTGTGATTCATGTTGTTTAAAATTTTTTTTTTTCGTTTTATCATTTTCTTGTTTTCTATATATTATATTATGTCTAAATTACATCAATTATATGAATGTTCGTTTTAGTATATAAGGCATTAAATTAATATATATTTGTTTATACGCATTTAAAATTTTATAGTATTTATCTATTTATATATACATTAAGCAAATTTTATTACTATTTATAACTAATTGTATATGTTTGTTTGTTCTAGATCATCAACAACATATTTAAGAACCAAGGATCATGGGCTTTTCTTGTTGTTTTCTATTGTCAAACTGCTCAGTCCTATCATCTTCGCATCGATAAGATACTAAGGTAAGAAAACTACTTTTTTTTTTCTGTTTATTTTTGTTATACTATCCATAGTGTTATTCATAATTTGAGAAGATACTTCAATTCCCATTCACTACGAAACTCGTCGAACTCCCTGCATCATTTTCTTTACCTGTGTTACTTATTATAAAATTCATTTGTGTAGAGAATGATGTCGGGGGTTCGATGAAAAGGCTTTATCAAAAGAAAAAGGATACGTAAATGGTCGAGAAAAAGTCCGAAGATTATTCTATTATTTATATATTCTTTATGTTCCTAGAATTTATACGTTTTGCGATTTCCGTAAACAGTTTAACTACTTAATTCAATATCGAAAACTATATCGTTTACATTGTAATGTTTTTTTTTTTAGGTATTGTGATTCATGTTGTTTAAAATTTTTTTTTTTCGTTTTATCATTTTCTTGTTTTCTATATATTATATTATGTCTAAATTACATGAATTATATGAATGTTCGTTTTAGTATATAAGGCATTAAATTAATATAAATTTGTTTATACGCATTTAAAATTTTATAGTATTAATCTATTTATATATACATTAAGCAAATTTTATTACTATTTATAACAAATTGTATATGTTTGTTTGTTCTAGACCATCAACAACATATTTAAGAACCAAGGATCATGGGCTTTTCTTGTTGTTTTCTATTGTCAAACTGCTCAGTCCTATCATCTTCGCATCGATAAGATACTAAGGTAAGAAAAATACTTTTTTATTTCTGTTTATTTTTGTTATACTATCCATAGTGTTATTCATAATTTGAGAAGATACTTCAATTCCCATTCACTACGAAACTCGTCGAACTCCCTGCATCATTTTCTATACCTGTGTTAGTTATTATCAAATTCATTTGTGTAGAGAATGATGTCGGGGGTTCGATGAAAAGGCTTTATCAAAAGAAAAAGGATACGTAAATGGTCGAGAAAAAGTCCGAAGATTATTCTATTATTTATATATTCTTTATGTTCCTAGAATTTATAGGTTTTGCGATTTCCGTAAACAGTTTAACTACTTAATTCAATATCGAAAAACTATATCGTTTACATTGTAATGTTTTTTTTTTTAGGTATTGTGATTCATGTTGTTTAAAATTTTTTTTTTTCGTTTTATCATTTTCTTGTTTTCTATATATTATATTATGTCTAAATTACATCAATTATATGAATGTTCGTTTTAGTATATAAGGCATTAAATTAATATATATTTGTTTATACGCATTTAAAATTTTATAGTATTTATCTATTTATATATACATTAAGCAAATTTTATTACTATTTATAACTAATTGTATATGTTTGTTTGTTCTAGACCATCAACAACATATTTAAGAACCAAGGATCATGGGCTTTTCTTGTGGTTTTCTATTGTCAAACTGTTCAGTCCTATCATCTTCGCATCGATAAGATACTAAGGTAAGAAAACTACTTTTTTATTTCTGTCTATTTTTGTTATACTATCCATAGTGTTATTCATAATTTGAGGAAGATACTTCAATTCCCATTCACTACGAAACTCGTCGAACTCCCTGCATCATTTTCTATACCTGTGTTACTTATTATAAAATTCATTTGTGTAGAGAATGATGTCGGGGGTTCGATGAAAAGGCTTTATCAAAAGAAAAAGGATACGTAAATGGTCGAGAAAAAGTCCGAAGATTATTCTATTATTTATATATTCTTTATGTTCCTAGAATTTATATGTTTTGCGATTTCCGTAAACAGTTTAACTACTTAATTCAATATCGAAAAACTATATCGTTAACATTGTAATGTTTTTTTTTTAGGTATTGTGATTCATGTTGTTTAAAATTTTTTTTTTTCGTTTTATCCTTTTCTTGTTTTCTATATATTATATTATGTCTAAATTACATCAATTATATGAATGTTCGTTTTAGTATATAAGGCATTAAATTAATATATATTTGTTTATACGCATTTAAAATTTTATAGTATTTATCTATTTATATATACATTAAGCAAATTTTATTACTATTTATAACTAATTGTATATGTTTGTTTGTTCTAGACCATCAACAACATATTTAAGAACCAAGGATCATGGGCTTTTCTTGTTGTTTTCTATTGTCAAACTGCTCAGTCCTATCATCTTCGCATCGATAAGATACTAAGGTAAGAAAACTACTTTTTTTTTTCTGTTTATTTTTGTTATACTATCCATAGTGTTATTCATAATTTGAGAAGATACTTCAATTCCCATTCACTACGAAACTCGTCGAACTCCCTGCATCATTTTCTATACCTGTGTTACTTATTATAAAATTCATTTGTGTAGAGAATGATGTCGGGGGTTCGATGAAAAGGCTTTATCAAAAGAAAAAGGATACGTAAATGGTCGAGAAAAAGTCCGAAGATTATTCAATTATTTATATATTCTTTATGTTCCTAGAATTTATACGTTTTGCGATTTCCGTAAACAGTTTAACTACTTAATTCAATATCGAAAAACTATATCGTTTACATTGTAATGTTTTTTTTTTTAGGTATTGTGATTCATGTTGTTTAAAATTTTTTTTTTTCGTTTTATCATTTTCTTGTTTTCTATATATTATATTATGTCTAAATTACATCAATTATATGAATGTTCGTTTTAGTATATAAGGCATTAAATTAATATATATTTGTTTATACGCATTTAAAATTTTATAGTATTTATCTATTTATATATACATTAAGCAAATTTTATTACTATTTATAACTAATTGTATATGTTTGTTTGTTCTAGATCATCAACAACATATTTAAGAACCAAGGATCATGGGCTTTTCTTGTTGTTTTCTATTGTCAAACTGCTCAGTCCTATCATCTTCGCATCGATAAGATACTAAGGTAAGAAAACTACTTTTTTTTTTCTGTTTATTTTTGTTATACTATCCATAGTGTTATTCATAATTTGAGAAGATACTTCAATTCCCATTCACTACGAAACTCGTCGAACTCCCTGCATCATTTTCTTTACCTGTGTTACTTATTATAAAATTCATTTGTGTAGAGAATGATGTCGGGGGTTCGATGAAAAGGCTTTATCAAAAGAAAAAGGATACGTAAATGGTCGAGAAAAAGTCCGAAGATTATTCTATTATTTATATATTCTTTATGTTCCTAGAATTTATACGTTTTGCGATTTCCGTAAACAGTTTAACTACTTAATTCAATATCGAAAACTATATCGTTTACATTGTAATGTTTTTTTTTTTAGGTATTGTGATTCATGTTGTTTAAAATTTTTTTTTTTCGTTTTATCATTTTCTTGTTTTCTATATATTATATTATGTCTAAATTACATGAATTATATGAATGTTCGTTTTAGTATATAAGGCATTAAATTAATATAAATTTGTTTATACGCATTTAAAATTTTATAGTATTAATCTATTTATATATACATTAAGCAAATTTTATTACTATTTATAACAAATTGTATATGTTTGTTTGTTCTAGACCATCAACAACATATTTAAGAACCAAGGATCATGGGCTTTTCTTGTTGTTTTCTATTGTCAAACTGCTCAGTCCTATCATCTTCGCATCGATAAGATACTAAGGTAAGAAAAATACTTTTTTATTTCTGTTTATTTTTGTTATACTATCCATAGTGTTATTCATAATTTGAGAAGATACTTCAATTCCCATTCACTACGAAACTCGTCGAACTCCCTGCATCATTTTCTATACCTGTGTTAGTTATTATCAAATTCATTTGTGTAGAGAATGATGTCGGGGGTTCGATGAAAAGGCTTTATCAAAAGAAAAAGGATACGTAAATGGTCGAGAAAAAGTCCGAAGATTATTCTATTATTTATATATTCTTTATGTTCCTAGAATTTATACGATTAGCGATTTCCGTAAACAGTTTAACTACTTAATTCAATATCGAAAAACTATATCGTTTACATTGTAATGTTTTTTTTTTTAGGTATTGTGATTCATGTTGTTTAAAATTTTTTTTTTTCGTTTTATCCTTTTCTTGTTTTCTATATATTATATTATGTCTAAATTACATCAATTATATGAATGTTCGTTTTAGTATATAAGGCATTAAATTAATATATATTTGTTTATACGCATTTAAAATTTTATAGTATTTATCTATTTATATATACATTAAGCAAATTTTATTACTATTTATAACTAATTGTATATGTTTGTTTGTTCTAGACCATCAACAACATATTTAAGAACCAAGGATCATGGGCTTTTCTTGTTGTTTTCTATTGTCAAACTGCTCAGTCCTATCATCTTCGCATCGATAAGATACTAAGGTAAGAAAACTACTTTTTTTTTTCAGTTTACTTTTGTTATACTATCCATAGTGTTATTCATAATTTGAGAAGATACTTCAATTCCCATTCACTACGAAACTCGTCGAACTCCCTGCATCATTTTCTATACCTGTGTTACTTATTATAAAATTCATTTGTGTAGAGAATGATGTCGGGGGTTCGATGAAAAGGCTTTATCAAAAGAAAAAGGATACGTAAATGGTCGAGAAAAAGTCCGAAGATTATTCAATTATTTATATATTCTTTATGTTCCTAGAATTTATACGTTTTGCGATTTCCGTAAACAGTTTAACTACTTAATTCAATATCGAAAAACTATATCGTTTACATTGTAATGTTTTTTTTTTTAGGTATTGTGATTCATGTTGTTTAAAATTTTTTTTTTTCGTTTTATCATTTTCTTGTTTTCTATATATTATATTATGTCTAAATTACATCAATTATATGAATGTTCGTTTTAGTATATAAGGCATTAAATTAATATATATTTGTTTATACGCATTTAAAATTTTATAGTATTTATCTATTTATATATACATTAAGCAAATTTTATTACTATTTATAACTAATTGTATATGTTTGTTTGTTCTAGACCATCAACAACATATTTAAGAACCAAGGATCATGGGCTTTTCTTGTTGTTTTCTATTGTCAAACTGCTCAGTCCTATCATCTTCGCATCGATAAGATACTAAGGTAAGAAAACTACTTTTTTTTTTCTGTTTATTTTTGTTATACTATCCATAGTGTTATTCATAATTTGAGAAGATACTTCAATTCCCATTCACTACGAAACTCGTCGAACTCCCTGCATCATTTTCTATACCTGTGTTACTTATTATAAAATTCATTTGTGTAGAGAATGATGTCGGGCGTTCGATGAAAAGGCTTTATCAAAAGAAAAAGGATACGTAAATGGTCAAGAAAAAGTCTGAAGATTATTCTATTATTTATATATTCTTTATGTTCCTAGAATTTATACGTTTTGCGATTTCCTTAAACAGTTTAACTACTTAATTCAATATCGAAAAACTATATCGTTTAGATTGTAATGTTTTTTTTTTTAGGAATTGTGATTCATGTTGTTTAAAATTTTTTTTTTTCGTTTTATCATTTTCTTGTTTTCTATATATTATATTATGTCTAAATTACATCAATTATATGAATGTTCGTTTTAGTATATAAGGCATTAAATTAATATATATTTGTTTATACGCATTTAAAATTTTATAGTATTAATCTATTTATATATACATTAAGCAAATTTTATTACTATTTATAACTAATTGAATATGTTTGTTTGTTCTAGACCATCAACAACATATTTAAGAACCAAGGATCATGGGCTTTTCTTGTTGTTTTCTATTGTCAAACTGCTCAGTCCTATCATCTTCGCATCGATAAGATATTAAGGTAAGAAAACTACTTTTTTATTTCTGTTTATTTTTGTTATACTATCCATAGTGTTATTCATAATTTGAGAAGATACTTCAATTCCCATTCACTACGAAACTCGTTGAACTCCCTGCATCATTTTCTATACCTGTGTTACTTTTTATAAAATTCATTTGTGTAGAGAATGATGTCGGGGGTTCGATGAAAAGGCTTTATCAAAAGAAAAAGGATACGTAAATGGTCGAGAAAAAGTCCGAAGATTATTCAATTATTTATATATTCTTTATGTTCCTAGAATTTATACGTTTTGCGATTTCCGTAAACAGTTTAACTACTTAATTCAATATCGAAAAACTATATCGTTTACATTGTAATGTTTTTTTTTTTAGGTATTGTGATTCATGTTGTTTAAAATTTTTTTTTTTCGTTTTATCATTTTCTTGTTTTCTATATATTATATTATGTCTAAATTACATCAATTATATGAATGTTCGTTTTAGTATATAAGGCATTAAATTAATATATATTTGTTTATACGCATTTAAAATTTTATAGTATTTATCTATTTATATATACATTAAGCAAATTTTATTACTATTTATAACTAATTGTATATGTTTGTATGTTCTAGATCATCAACAACATATTTAAGAACCAAGGATCATGGGCTTTTCTTGTTGTTTTCTATTGTCAAACTGCTCAGTCCTATCATCTTCGCATCGATAAGATACTAAGGTAAGAAAACTACTTTTTTTTTTCTGTTTATTTTTGTTATACTATCCATAGTGTTATTCATAATTTGAGAAGATACTTCAATTCCCATTCACTACGAAACTCGTCGAACTCCCTGCATCATTTTCTATACCTGTGTTACTTATTATAAAATTCATTTGTGTAGAGAATGATGTCGGGGGTTCGATGAAAAGGCTTTATCAAAAGAAAAAGGATACGTAAATGGTCGAGAAAAAGTCCGAAGATTATTCTATTATTTATATATTCTTTATGTTCCTAGAATTTATACGTTTTGCGATTTCCGTAAACAGTTTAACTACTTAATTCAATATCGAAATCTATATCGTTTACATTGTAATGTTTTTTTTTTTAGGTATTGTGATTCATGTTGTTTAAAATTTTTTTTTTTCGTTTTATCATTTTCTTGTTTTCTATATATTATATTATGTCTAAATTACATGAATTATATGAATGTTCGTTTTAGTATATAAGGCATTAAATTAATATAAATTTGTTTATACGCATTTAAAATTTTATAGTATTAATCTATTTATATATACATTAAGCAAATTTTATTACTATTTATAACAAATTGTATATGTTTGTTTGTTCTAGACCATCAACAACATATTTAAGAACCAAGGATCATGGGCTTTTCTTGTTGTTTTCTATTGTCAAACTGCTCAGTCCTATCATCTTCGCATCGATAAGATACTAAGGTAAGAAAAATACTTTTTTATTTCTGTTTATTTTTGTTATACTATCCATAGTGTTATTCATAATTTGAGAAGATACTTCAATTCCCATTCACTACGAAACTCGTCGAACTCCCTGCATCATTTTCTATACCTGTGTTAGTTATTATCAAATTCATTTGTGTAGAGAATGATGTCGGGGGTTCGATGAAAAGGCTTTATCAAAAGAAAAAGGATACGTAAATGGTCGAGAAAAAGTCCGAAGATTATTCTATTATTTATATATTCTTTATGTTCCTAGAATTTATACGATTAGCGATTTCCGTAAACAGTTTAACTACTTAATTCAATATCGAAAAACTATATCGTTTACATTGTAATGTTTTTTTTTTTAGGTATTGTGATTCATGTTGTTTAAAATTTTTTTTTTTCGTTTTATCCTTTTCTTGTTTTCTATATATTATATTATGTCTAAATTACATCAATTATATGAATGTTCGTTTTAGTATATAAGGCATTAAATTAATATATATTTGTTTATACGCATTTAAAATTTTATAGTATTAATCTATTTATATATACATAAAGGAAATTTTATTACTATTTATAACTAATTGTATATGTTTGTTTGTTCTAGACCATCAACAACATATTTAAGAACCAAGGATCATGGGCTTTTCTTGTTGTTTTCTATTGTCAAACTGCTCAGTCCTATCATCTTCGCATCGATAAGATACTAAGGTAAGAAAAATACTTTTTTATTTCTGTTTATTTTTGTTATACTCTCCATAGTGTTATTCATAATTTGAAAAGATACTTCAATTTCCATTCACTACGAAACTCGTCGAACTCCCTGCATCATTTTCTATACCTGTGTTAGTTATTATCAAATTCATTTGTGTAGAGAATGATGTCGGGGGTTCGATGAAAAGGCTTTATGAAAAGAAAAAGGATACGTAAATGGTCGAGAAAAAGTCCGAAGATTATTCTATTATTTATATATTCTTTATGTTCCTAGAATTTATACGTTTTGCGATTTCCGTAAACAGTTTAACTACTTAATTCAATATCGAAAAACTATATCGTTTACATTGTAATGTTTTTTTTTTTAGGTATTGTGATTCATGTTGTTTAAAATTTTTTTTTTTCGTTTTATCATTTTCTTGTTTTCTATATATTATATTATGTCTAAATTACATCAATTATATGAATGTTCGTTTTAGTATATAAGGCATTAAATTAATATATATTTGTTTATACGCATTTAAAATTTTATAGTATTTATCTATTTATATATACATTAAGCAAATTTTATTACTATTTATAACTAATTGTATATGTTTGTTTGTTCTAGACCATCAACAACATATTTAAGAACCAAGGATCATGGGCTTTTCTTGTTGTTTTCTATTGTCAAACTGCTCAGTCCTATCATCTTCGCATCGATAAGATACTAAGGTAAGAAAACTACTTTTTTTTTTCTGTTTATTTTTGTTATACTATCCATAGTGTTATTCATAATTTGAGAAGATACTTCAATTCCCATTCACTACGAAACTCGTCGAACTCCCTGCATCATTTTCTATACCTGTGTTACTTATTATAAAATTCATTTGTGTAGAGAATGATGTCGGGCGTTCGATGAAAAGGCTTTATCAAAAGAAAAAGGATACGTAAATGGTCAAGAAAAAGTCTGAAGATTATTCTATTATTTATATATTCTTTATGTTCCTAGAATTTATATGTTTTGCGATTTCCTTAAACAGTTTAACTACTTAATTCAATATCGAAAAACTATATCGTTTAGATTGTAATGTTTTTTTTTTTAGGAATTGTGATTCATGTTGTTTAAAATTTTTTTTTTTCGTTTTATCATTTTCTTGTTTTCTATATATTATATTATGTCTAAATTACATCAATTATATGAATGTTCGTTTTAGTATATAAGGCATTAAATTAATATATATTTGTTTATACGCATTTAAAATTTTATAGTATTAATCTATTTATATATACATTAAGCAAATTTTATTACTATTTATAACTAATTGAATATGTTTGTTTGTTCTAGACCATCAACAACATATTTAAGAACCAAGGATCATGGGCTTTTCTTGTTGTTTTCTATTGTCAAACTGCTCAGTCCTATCATCTTCGCATCGATAAGATATTAAGGTAAGAAAACTACTTTTTTATTTCTGTTTATTTTTGTTATACTATCCATAGTGTTATTCATAATTTGAGAAGATACTTCAATTCCCATTCACTACGAAACTCGTTGAACTCCCTGCATCATTTTCTATACCTGTGTTACTTTTTATAAAATTCATTTGTGTAGTGAATGATGTCGGGGGTTCGATGAAAAGGCTTTATCAAAAGAAAAAGGATACGTAAATGGTCGAGAAAAAGTCCGAAGATTATTCTATTATTTATATATTCTTTATGTTCCTAGAATTTATACGTTTTGCGATTTCCGTAAACAGTTTAACTACTTAATTCAATATCGAAAACTATATCGTTTACATTGTAATGTTTTTTTTTTTAGGTATTGTGATTCATGTTGTTTAAAATTTTTTTTTTTCGTTTTATCATTTTCTTGTTTTCTATATATTATATTATGTCTAAATTACATGAATTATATGAATGTTCGTTTTAGTATATAAGGCATTAAATTAATATAAATTTGTTTATACGCATTTAAAATTTTATAGTATTAATCTATTTATATATACATTAAGCAAATTTTATTACTATTTATAACAAATTGTATATGTTTGTTTGTTCTAGACCATCAACAACATATTTAAGAACCAAGGATCATGGGCTTTTCTTGTTGTTTTCTATTGTCAAACTGCTCAGTCCTATCATCTTCGCATCGATAAGATACTAAGGTAAGAAAAATACTTTTTTATTTCTGTTTATTTTTGTTATACTATCCATAGTGTTATTCATAATTTGAGAAGATACTTCAATTCCCATTCACTACGAAACTCGTCGAACTCCCTGCATCATTTTCTATACCTGTGTTAGTTATTATCAAATTCATTTGTGTAGAGAATGATGTCGGGGGTTCGATGAAAAGGCTTTATCAAAAGAAAAAGGATACGTAAATGGTCGAGAAAAAGTCCGAAGATTATTCTATTATTTATATATTCTTTATGTTCCTAGAATTTATACGATTAGCGATTTCCGTAAACAGTTTAACTACTTAATTCAATATCGAAAAACTATATCGTTTACATTGTAATGTTTTTTTTTTTAGGTATTGTGATTCATGTTGTTTAAAATTTTTTTTTTTCGTTTTATCCTTTTCTTGTTTTCTATATATTATATTATGTCTAAATTACATCAATTATATGAATGTTCGTTTTAGTATATAAGGCATTAAATTAATATATATTTGTTTATACGCATTTAAAATTTTATAGTATTAATCTATTTATATATACATAAAGGAAATTTTATTACTATTTATAACTAATTGTATATGTTTGTTTGTTCTAGACCATCAACAACATATTTAAGAACCAAGGATCATGGGCTTTTCTTGTTGTTTTCTATTGTCAAACTGCTCAGTCCTATCATCTTCGCATCGATAAGATACTAAGGTAAGAAAAATACTTTTTTATTTCTGTTTATTTTTGTTATACTCTCCATAGTGTTATTCATAATTTGAAAAGATACTTCAATTTCCATTCACTACGAAACTCGTCGAACTCCCTGCATCATTTTCTATACCTGTGTTAGTTATTATCAAATTCATTTGTGTAGAGAATGATGTCGGGGGTTCGATGAAAAGGCTTTATGAAAAGAAAAAGGATACGTAAATGGTCGAGAAAAAGTCCGAAGATTATTCTATTATTTATATATTCTTTATGTTCCTAGAATTTATACGTTTTGCGATTTCCGTAAACAGTTTAACTACTTAATTCAATATCGAAAAACTATATCGTTTACATTGTAATGTTTTTTTTTTTAGGTATTGTGATTCATGTTGTTTAAAATTTTTTTTTTTCGTTTTATCATTTTCTTGTTTTCTATATATTATATTATGTCTAAATTACATCAATTATATGAATGTTCGTTTTAGTATATAAGGCATTAAATTAATATATATTTGTTTATACGCATTTAAAATTTTATAGTATTTATCTATTTATATATACATTAAGCAAATTTTATTACTATTTATAACTAATTGTATATGTTTGTTTGTTCTAGACCATCAACAACATATTTAAGAACCAAGGATCATGGGCTTTTCTTGTTGTTTTCTATTGTCAAACTGCTCAGTCCTATCATCTTCGCATCGATAAGATACTAAGGTAAGAAAACTACTTTTTTTTTTCTGTTTATTTTTGTTATACTATCCATAGTGTTATTCATAATTTGAGAAGATACTTCAATTCCCATTCACTACGAAACTCGTCGAACTCCCTGCATCATTTTCTATACCTGTGTTACTTATTATAAAATTCATTTGTGTAGAGAATGATGTCGGGCGTTCGATGAAAAGGCTTTATCAAAAGAAAAAGGATACGTAAATGGTCAAGAAAAAGTCTGAAGATTATTCTATTATTTATATATTCTTTATGTTCCTAGAATTTATACGTTTTGCGATTTCCTTAAACAGTTTAACTACTTAATTCAATATCGAAAAACTATATCGTTTAGATTGTAATGTTTTTTTTTTTAGGAATTGTGATTCATGTTGTTTAAAATTTTTTTTTTTCGTTTTATCATTTTCTTGTTTTCTATATATTATATTATGTCTAAATTACATCAATTATATGAATGTTCGTTTTAGTATATAAGGCATTAAATTAATATATATTTGTTTATACGCATTTAAAATTTTATAGTATTAATCTATTTATATATACATTAAGCAAATTTTATTACTATTTATAACTAATTGAATATGTTTGTTTGTTCTAGACCATCAACAACATATTTAAGAACCAAGGATCATGGGCTTTTCTTGTTGTTTTCTATTGTCAAACTGCTCAGTCCTATCATCTTCGCATCGATAAGATATTAAGGTAAGAAAACTACTTTTTTATTTCTGTTTATTTTTGTTATACTATCCATAGTGTTATTCATAATTTGAGAAGATACTTCAATTCCCATTCACTACGAAACTCGTTGAACTCCCTGCATCATTTTCTATACCTGTGTTACTTTTTATAAAATTCATTTGTGTAGTGAATGATGTCGGGGGTTCGATGAAAAGGCTTTATCAAAAGAAAAAGGATACGTAAATGGTCGAGAAAAAGTCCGAAGATTATTCTATTATTTATATATTCTTTATGTTCCTAGAATTTATACGTTTTGCGATTTCCGTAAACAGTTTAACCACTTAATTCAATATCGAAAAACTATATCGTTTACATTGTAATGTTTTTTTTTTTTAGGTATTGTGATTCATGTTGTTTAAAATTTTTTTTTTTCGTTTTATCATTTTCTTGTTTTCTATATATTATATTATGTCTAAATTACATCAATTATATGAATGTTCGTTTTAGTATATAAGGCATTAAATTAATATATATTTGTTTATACGCATTTAAAATTTTATAGTATTAATCTATTTATATATACATTAGGCAAATTTTATTACTATTTATAACTAATTGTATATGTTTGTTTGTTCTAGACCATCAACAACATATTTAAGAACCAAGGATCATGGGCTTTTCTTGTTGTTTTCTATTGTCAAACTGTTCAGTCCTATCATCTTCGCATCGATAAGATACTAAGGTAAGAAAACTACTTTTTTATTTCTGTCTATTTTTGTTATACTATCCATAGTGTTATTCATAATTTGAGAAGATACTTCAATTCCCATTCACTACGAAACTCGTTGAACTCCCTGCATCATTTTCTATACCTGTGTTAGTTATTATCAAATTCATTTGTGTAGAGAATGATGTCGGGTGTTCGATGAAAAGGCTTCATCAAAAGAAAAGGGATACGTAAATGGTCAAGAAAAAGTCTGAAGATTAT
Organism: Tuberolachnus salignus; assembly: GCA_956483605.1. Classification (NCBI taxonomy): domain Eukaryota; kingdom Metazoa; phylum Arthropoda; class Insecta; order Hemiptera; family Aphididae; genus Tuberolachnus; species Tuberolachnus salignus. The sequence goes on along the minus strand of OY101435.1, from coordinate 3,700,826 downwards.
TCTATTATTTATATATTCTTTATGTTCCTAGAATTTATACGTTTTGCGATTTCCTTAAACAGTTTAACTACTTAATTCAATATCGAAAAACTATATCGTTTAGATTGTAATGTTTTTTTTTTTAGGAATTGTGATTCATGTTGTTTAAAATTTTTTTTTTTCGTTTTATCATTTTCTTGTTTTCTATATATTATATTATGTCTAAATTACATCAATTATATGAATGTTCGTTTTAGTATATAAGGCATTAAATTAATATATATTTGTTTATACGCATTTAAAATTTTATAGTATTAATCTATTTATATATACATTAAGCAAATTTTATTACTATTTATAACTAATTGTATATGTTTGTTTGTTCTAGACCATCAACAACATATTTAAGAACCAAGGATCATGGGCTTTTCTTGTTGTTTTCTATTGTCAAACTGCTCAGTCCTATCATCTTCGCATCGATAAGATATTAAGGTAAGAAAACTACTTTTTTATTTCTGTTTATTTTTGTTATACTATCCATAGTGTTATTCATAATTTGAGAAGATACTTCAATTCCCATTCACTACGAAACTCGTTGAACTCCCTGCATCATTTTCTATACCTGTGTTACTTTTTATAAAA